>JAQISU010000229.1:3497500-3720000 GCA_029339505.1 Unio delphinus | reverse complement strand
AACTTACGCTGAGCGGTATACATGTAACTTATAGATACACCCTATATTCAAGGTAAATATGTGAACTTTTATGCGAATCCGACTCTTAACAATTCGTTTACATCATAAGTACAGTCTTCAAAAAATCAAATACTGCAACTATTCGATCACAAATACATTACACAAAATATTAGAATGTCTTCATCCAGTAATCTTTCAAATGATTATTGCAACAGTGTAATGTTTAGTTGTGAACGGGACATTTTACGGGAAACATGGTGGGACGTAATCGAGCAGACACCCTTTGAGATTGGACTGGGTTTCAAAACATAACGAACACGTATGCAAGTTACAATGAAAATGTATTACATTCTCACACTAATGAGCAAGAAACACGAGATTAACATAAATACAAAAGGTATATAATATGGATATAAAACAAATAAATTGCAATCAAAGACTACTGTACGAAACTCCTGTAGTCAAAACACTACTGTACGAAACTCGTGTAGTCAAAACACTACTGTACGAAACTCGTGTAGTCAAACACTACTGTACGAAACTAGTGTAGTCAAACACTACTGTACGAAACTAGTGTAGTCAAACACTACTGTGTTACATTAATTTAGTCAAATACTACTGTATTAAATTCATGTAGTCAAAACACTACTGTATTAAATTCATGTAGTCAAACACTACTGTGTTAAATTTATGTTGTCAAACACTACTGTGTTAAATTAATTTGGTCAAACACTACTGCGTTAAATTCATGTAGTCAAACACTACAATGAAACACTACGACGACATCATATGTGTATCCAATGTTTACAAAATTGGGTGCGTCCTCGTACCGCTTTCTGGCACGGTCACTTCCAGATTTTCATGCACTTACAAGTGGGCACTTTCCTGGCGGTCTAACGTCGTAAAGGTGTACCAGATATCTCCATATTCATTCACTTATCTGGTTATCCACACCCACTGATCTGAATATGGAAACGAAACAACTTTCCAAATAGTCTACTTTAAATGTAAAAATATCTGATGGTTACAAATGTATTAAAATGAGACGCCTGAAATAGTCTTCATGTACGACTGTGACGTAGGAACGGCGTACCATTATAATAGAAATATGAAAATACATACATAATGCATCTTCAACCTTAGTTATAATAGCGACCAGATAAAAATTGACATGAGGATGCACACATGTCTATATCCCTTTTAATAATCCGAGTTGTATCATCTCTCGCAAGTAAATTACACAAGTCATACACTCTTGATGAATTAAAGTACAAGTACGATAAAATAACGCAAATGTATAATACAACATTGAACGTGTTTTACGAAACTGAATATTAGTTTGAAGAAAAAAAAAAGTTGCTTAGAAAGCATACGACTCACCCAACTCTTTGGTTCAAACTGAATTCATATATTGGCAATCCCGTCCCGACAGCTAAATAAACCAAGAGCTTCTCTCTAACGGCTGTCCCAGTTAAGATTCCTATCTAGTATATATACAGTCGTGCGCGTTGACATGTATCACGCACGTGCCGCGCAAGCAATGAAGGCGTCACGCGATGCAGAGAAAAGTAAAAAATACTATGGCGCGCGAAACACACTTTAATAATACTGAAAGGTATAGTGGTCTAACCAGGCCATATCAGGCATGGAACGTACATTGTAGACCTACTCTAACCGGATATCTCTACCGTAACAAACAATTTGATATGACACACATTTGATATTCTGTTTCGAAAAATGGTTTTGTCTTTGTAAAACTGTTTTGTTGATTCGGATGGAAACTTGTTCTTGATTTATAGTTTGTAACAAAAAGTATGTATTCTTGCTAAAAGTGGACATTATTAAACTTTTTCATCACTTCTTTATTAAATCATTACCAATTTGATATCCGCTATTTATCATATACTCGGTGAATTTTGTCTATAGCAGGTGCAATTTCATATTTTTGACATGACAACATGTTCACATATCACTTCTTGTGATTCCTATTGGTTCAAATAAACCCATAAAATGCTTGCACAGTATTTTCTTTACTAATTACCTCTGACCGTGGAATTGTCCTTTCTCTGCCTTCTGGAAATTGTTTTGCTATTACAATTAAAATTGTGGAGGCCAGTTTTGAATCTATTGCCTAAGGGACATTGTGGGAAAATGTTATGTCTATTGGAATATGACCAATTTAAATCAGTGGATCGTTACAGATAATACTGAGGATATCGGTCAATAAATAGATTGCTTGATGTACCACTTACATGGACCACACCATATAACAAGTGTGGTTTATATGTTAACTTATAGTAGTAAATAAACTCACATCTATTCAGAAAAGAATGTAAACACATGCCAGTCTCGCAACTGAGAGAATGTTATCCACCCACTTAAATTTTGTTCGCAGTAAAAGTGGACCCAACGAGCTAATGTTTCTAATGATATGATGCAATTACGACTCTAAATAATTTCTATGTCTACTGGTGCACATCAAATCATGCAATACCTGGTCACAGAAAATCGGAAATTTCTGCATCTAGTTATCATTCCATCACGTGAATATCAATAACTCGAATGACACACTTTAGGCAAAAACATTGTAAACAGTCTAATCGAAATTGTGATATATGTCTGGCTTGACTAACATAAACCATATCAGCCAACTCCGTGTTATCATACAAAACTTTTAATGTTTTCTGATGATGCCGTCTGTTTCAAAAATTCTATTAATATGAAAGCGCTGTGATTTATAATTTATAATCTATTTTTAAATATCACGAATGTTACTGTTTATATAATTTAATTAGCGTATGAGATTATATTTTACACGAATGTTACTGTTTTTATATTATATCTATCGTCTGAGATTATATTTTACACGTATGTTACTGTTTATGTGATTTAGCTAGCGTCTAAGATTATATTTTACACGAATTTTACTGTTTATGTATTTTAATTAGCGTCTGAGATTATATTATACACGCATGCTACTTTTGATTTAATTTAACTAGCGTCTGAGATTATATTTTACACGAATGTTACTGTTTGTATATTATAACTATCGTCTGAGATTGTATTTTACACGCATGTTACTCTTTATGTATTTTAACTAACGTCTGAGATTATATTTTACACGAATGTTATTGTTTATATAATTTAACTAGCGTATGAGATTATATTTTACACGAATGTTATTGTTTATATAATTTAACTAGCGTATGAGATTATATTTTACACGAATGCTATTGTTTATATAATTTAAGTAGCGTATGAGATTATATTTTACACGAATGTTACTGTTTATATATTATATCTATCGTCTGAGATTGTGTTTTAGTATAGACATAGTACCCAAACAAAGGATTTTACCACTAATTGGCCATTAACTTCACATGCAATACATGTATTAAAATATTCATTTACTCATGGCTAAACATCAGACAACATATAAAGAAACTATCGAAAGAGGCGTGCTAGTGTACGCATGTATGCGAAAGTGTAAACAAACTTATAGACTAAACAAGAATATTTAAAATAAAATTTCATTTGCAAACACATCTCTCACATTTATATTAACATCGTCATCAGCATTATAATAACAACAACTTTTCACATCTTTTCATAATATTTTCTAATGAGTTTTTTCTCTCTCACAGTAACATATTCCTGATTTAACACACCTGCCATGACAGTTAACTGCGTCACTAGTCCAGTTTGTTTCCCCATGATGCTAAAAAGCCCAGTCCACCATTGAGTAGATGGCGTTGAGGCCATTTGTCATTGTATCATACGTTCCAATTATATCTGCCTCATCTATCAGCAAATTCAACTACTTAGGTTCGACGACGATAATATATCCATACATAAGCACATTTTGCATGGTGGACATCTGACCCATCTTAAGCACGTGCTATGGAATGGAGACATTTTGTAAAAAAAAAAAATCAATAGGTGAAATGACGAAACTTATCGGTCCTGTTTCTGCACATAGCAAAAAAACTTTATAGATTATCTTTCTTTTCTCACAAACTATTTCTGTGCTTGTATTGGCGTCAGCTAAATAATTTCCCAGAGAACATGTATTTGTATCAAACTTTTCTCTTTTCCCTTGGCGAATCCATTCTCCTATCAATATCGCCCAGTCATTGCACCCATTATGTGCAATTCTTTCTAGCTCTTTAAAATTCCTCTCATTTCTAAGATATGATCATATATGGCTTTTGAGTTCCGCCTGGCAATATAATCTTTTGGGCACCTTCAAACGTTTCCGATAAAAACATTCACTATCTTTAAACTGATCTCTGTTCCAATTGTTTGAATGATTATATCATCGGATTTATTTTAAATGACTTCCTTTGTTTGATGCTTCATAAACAGGTTCGCATTATCCACACTATCAATAGATAGCCTTGTTCTTTCCTCAAGTTCTGAATGCTCTAGTGACCTAGTAGTTATAGCGTCAGCCTTGGATGAAGAAGGTCTGGCCGAGTCATACCAAAGGCTGAAAAATTGTACTAACAGCTGTCTCGCTAGGGGCTCAGCATTAAGAGGTTAGTGTTGGGACTGATCAGCCTGGCGTCATGATAATGTGACTGGGGGATATCATGCTACACGTGTGCGGCATGATGTCCTAGTGCTAGACATCACTATATATTGCCATACTGCAGACATGTAGAGATAAGAGTCACAAATTGTAAAAGTTACTTTGATAATGCAAATCACACATACATTCTCTGTCTCTGTCTCTCTGTCTCTCTCTCTCTCTCTCTCCAACGACTTGTTGTGTTATATGCCACAGAACCGTCCGATCCAGGCAAGGGAAAAGGGGAAGTGAATGCAGGGGACCTACCAAATGTTTCCGCAAATACATTTAAAGTCTCTAATTCCAATAAAAATAATAAACGCACTTTGTGCTAACACAAAAGGTTTGGTATTTTTTAACCAAAATCGCTACAAACATAAACAAAACAATTATTTATTGTCAATAATTTTACATGCCATTTTAATCTGTGGTTGATGATATTTTCATCCAACAGTGCATCCGCCATCACTCACCACCATCGAAGGCATCTAAATAGCTTCAATGCCAGAATTTCAAATTGACAGAGACGAGAACCAGTCAACATTCTCAAGAGAGCAATATTTAAAACTGTCGATAAATATGTCTCGTATGCTTGGTATTATACATAAATTTAGACTGGTTTGCTGGAATATAACGTAATTATTCACAGATTAAATTGTATGGATTTAGCGTACTACACATTTACACAAAGCCTTATTGTAACAGATAGTCTAAAACTTGTGATTAACAAGGTTCGTAAACAACAATTGTATTTGAAATTTTAATCTCACCAACCAACTTGTTTTGTTTATTCTTATTAACATGGAATTCCGGTTGAACGAGAAGACTATAATTGTAATGTCAAACTATATAGCATTGTAATCATATATTTATTTGTGACTGATGAACTTCGAAGTGTATGTAACAATGACAGACAGATATTGACAAAGACAAAAGACCAAAAGTCTTGTCCCAATTATGTGATTGTTTAATTCGTTTCGATTATCGTGATTTTGAGTATGGAGCTGCTTCTCTTTCCTCAATAATTCCTCCAAGACCTCTTCCTCTTTGAACTTGTCTAACTATTTTCTTTCAAAAGGTACAATTACATAACAAGATAAACGCAGTGGACAATCTTTCACTTGTCTTTCAGCCTGGATACAATTCTTTTAAAACTACAGATGATGTCTACAAAATGCAAGACTTTCTTCCAACGCTTACAAAATGCTTTATTAATTAATATGTGAGGGTACAGCTGGAAACTTTAGACAAAAGTAAGCGATGAAAACTGAATTATATCGATGTGAGACATGCAGGCTTACATAACGAAATCTATATAGGGTTTTGAGTAATCTCTAATAGTTCTTACAGACTAAAAACAGGAGGACAGGAGAGACGCATGGCTGGCAACTTGTTTGGCCAATGGTTCATGTGACTGTGTGAATCACTAATAAATCCAAAGTAATTTACAAATGACAATGAATTGCATTGTACTAGTTGGTGGTCAGGCTAAATGTCTACAACGTTTCGCGAATGTCCTTTGTTTTCATGCGGCAATATATTGTCTTTCACTGACCTTAACTCTAGATTCTGTAATTGGATTTCGTCTTATTTTACCTGGTTCTGAAACACAATTGTGCCATTTTAAGACCATATCTTATCCAGAATAATGTTTCAAAACTAATACGGAATTGGAATTTTTAAGTAATTATCCTTTGCAGAAATGAACGTAAAGGCATACTTTCTTGACAAAAATTATATATTTGTTGTTTAATATTTTAGTTTCAGATGCATTTGAATTGATTCTTAAGAACAAGAACTGCTTTCATCCAATAAATGTAGATTTGTTTCCACCCGGTTTTTTTTTTTTTTTGTACTCCAAGTCACGTGATCGCTACGGCCCTGTCTCCAGGATTTACTAGAACAAACTTCCGGCTAATAATAAAACACTAGTTAGGACGGTACGCATTAGGCTAGTCCTGATCCTCACGTGACGATATATTGATCTTGCTGGATAAAAGACAAAGATAAAGAAAGGAAAAGAAGGGTGCTTGAATAACAAAAGCTCACGTTGAAGACCGTAATGCACATCAGTAGCAATTATAAATTTGTATATAATATATACTTGTTCATTATAATCATATAATTTGTCAATAAACAAACGTGAAGCCAGATTCCACCGGAAAAAAATTGGATTCGGGTCAAAGTTGTAGCACGTTAGAGAACGTTTAGAAACGAATTTTATTTGTTCGCTTATGGTGACGTCAAGAGAGATAACTGAAGTTATAAGCAAGGTAGCATGATTTATCACGAAAACGTTCAATTTTGGCTTAGGTTCAGCGACAGTTTACTTGTTTGTTACATGATCGTCAAATATGTGCTTGATGATGTTGTT
The DNA here is from genome assembly GCA_029339505.1 of Unio delphinus. Taxonomy (NCBI): domain Eukaryota; kingdom Metazoa; phylum Mollusca; class Bivalvia; order Unionida; family Unionidae; genus Unio; species Unio delphinus. The sequence continues at coordinate 3,713,056 of JAQISU010000229.1, read as the reverse complement.
GCAAAAAAATAAATCCCAGAAAGAACTACCGATTCATGAGAAGCTACTGACAAGCTTTCTCACATACCCACATTGGCCGAATATGAGACTAACACACGCAGACAGAGGTGAGATGCAGTGATCCGTAACGGAGAGCGCTTTAGACCACTCGACCACTCGGGGCCCCCGTATGTGCTACTTACATGTGACACGTTTCTTTGTAATATTTTTCCATATATAAGCCATTTTTTATTTCAGTGTTTGTTTAACGCATGGATGTTTTGTTGGTTATCTCCCCATGAGACAAATGGAAATGAAGCAAATTTCGGTTCTTTGAGTAATAAATATATTTGGAAATAAAACTGGCCTCTATGAAACATTCGCTGGAATAGAAGAGCAAATGAAAAACACAAATGTATCAATTTGGCGTGTCCACTGCACGTCAGCAGTTTGCATTATACAACGCATGTACCCATTTTACTCAATCCCTGCAAATGTTGAGCAAAGGGTTTCTTCACATACCATGCATACGTCAAACAATACCCATCACGTACAAACCGAATGTTTTACTCTCGTTTGGTGTCATGGGGGATTAAAGTGGCAATCTTTTTCATAACTGACTTGACTCTTTTTGACAAATTAAATCGGTGTTCTTTTGACGAAAGGAATTCCTGCGAACAAATTCTGATCTCCAATTCCTCGGAGCGAGTATTTTCTTGTTGAGTCCATTATGATGCCCCTCCACTCGGAACTAATTTCGTTGCATACAAACCCATACCAATTGAATACCTCCTTATCTTACAGATGTCATTTATGTCGTTTGATCAATGAAAAATGGATACTCTATCCCGACAAATCGAAGAAATTTCAAATTTTATGTCCAACGATGAATGCAATTTATAATAAAATGGACCCAAAGTAATCAGGTTTTGGCAAATATTCGAGATTGCATCGATCTCACGCTTCTAGGAGCAAGCTTTTCGTCTGCTCCTTTGAAACGGGCGATCAGCTAATTTCAAACCCCAAATATCAAAGACACAATGTAATACACGCTTGTCTAATTTGTTATGGAGAATTGGGCGTCTCGGAGATCATCAATGTAATGGACTAATCGATCATATAAAAGAGAAATTGAGTGAAACTAATCCAGGTCTAGCCACTGTACTGCCAGAATACAATATATCCTGCATTTTCCAGAAATAAAACAAACATAATACACGGAGAAATATTTATGGAACATGACAGGCTTATTTTTTCTTTCCATTTTGTTGTTACTTTTATAATATTAGAATGATAAGTCTCAGAAGCTTTTTTTTTTTTGGTTCTTTCAAGAACCGCAAAATCTTCAAGGAGGTATCCATGAAGCATCCTTAATTTGACCGTTTTTGACTGATTGTACATTCCGTTGATTTATGAATTCAGAAGAACTCTAATTAGGACTGTACAATTTGTCATTCACGCAATGAGTAGATCGATGCATAAGATTACTGTCAGAGTCTATACAATTTGGAATCGGTTAGAGATCATTTAATGTCAAATCAGCTCAAGTGGTGTCGCTAAATGCAAAATTGCTCGAAGGCACTGCAATTACGCGAAAATAGGTAATGAATTTAATATATAATTAAATTTGAAACTTTGTAAATGTTTTACAAAGATTTCTTTTTTTCGAACATATCAACACATCAAAAAAAACTTAAAAGTTACAATTTGTGAAAGCAAAGGAACATCCCCGTGGGTTTACAACTCTCGTTTTGTATTATTATCAAAATGCTTTGTTTTTTTAATTAAACTTCCAAGTTTCTTTAATGTATGTCTGTATCTGTGCCTCTCCTTTCTGCTAAGACTATTTGATTATGGCTTAAAGAAGAGAACAATATTAATTCATATATCGACAGATGTATAGTTACAGAAAAGTAAACCACAACTGCAAGTACTTTACTTCACAACTATAATTGTAAAATAAAAAGCAGCAAACGTTGGTGAACCCATGCTACGTTTAGTATAGGAACGATGCATCTAAACTGCGTCTGTTGAAGACCAAATGCGATTTTGAAATTTGCGTCCCTCTATTAATCAATGTTCGCTGCTTTTATTGTTTGTTTTTCTTAGGTAGTATTGGTTTGGTGATTTTTTTTTAAAAAAAGTTATTTTTGTTTGGTTGTTGTTGGAGGGGGGTTGCTTTCTTCTTTTCTACACGAGAGATCTATCCGCACATAAAATTCTGACACCGCTGGACATAAATGTTGGAATTCAACATAGATTTGCATACCTTTGAAACCTTGCAACTTATGCGAGAGACAGCGAAAATTGACTTTGTCTACTAATAGATTCAGTACTTTTCAAAATTCTTGATAGCATGTTTTTATTTTTTAAAGAAGAAAAAAAAAACATTGCCATGGAATTTTTGGTCACTTTATGTCCTGTTCTATAAGTACATGTTTTCTATATTCGGACTGAAGATACATATCTTATATCCATTATAGTGTTTTTGATTAAGTAGATATTGAACGCCTATCGTGCTTTGTTGAAATACATCAGACGCCGTAAGAGTAGCGTGCTCGTTTCATCGACTTGGTACAGACATCAAGGCGCAACTCAGTAATTAATCTTCCTCTAGAGAAACTATCGCCCAATCGATAAAGATGGATATGGTCTTGAATTAGAGCCAATTCGATGCTTTCTTTAGCAAAATGTCACGTAAATCATCTATCAATACGAATACTGCAGAGAGTCGATATATTCATTCTCAGGAAACAACAACGAATCCATGTTGCTTCGATTATCACTGCTTTTGCGGAGAACGTCGTCTTGGATCCTTTACTGACTTAGGGTGCAGTCAGCAAGAAATAATTATTTTATCAGCATAATTAATTATTTACTCAGCATAGTTAATTATTTACTCAGCATAGTTAATTATTTACTCAGCATAACTAATTATTTCTCTCTCGAAAAAGACGTTATTATATTTTGTATTTTATTCTTTTCTTGAAGACTTGATCAGGAATCGTGATTTGCATTTCCTCAAATATCACAGCTTTAATGTGTGATATTTTAATATTCAGTCGAGAATAAATGTTTAGTCACAAGCACAACCATTAAAAATAAAATGGCATTATCTGTGTGTGTGTGTGTGTGTGTGTGTGTGTGTGTGTGTGTGTGTGTGTCCCCTACCACTAGCAGAAAATGTACGCTATAAACATGTGATATACATATACAATTATATTTACATGTATGCATTAAGTTTCGAATCAATATTGGGTGTTCCATGCCAACATTAGACAATTAGTCGTTGCTGACTCACTAGTACTTCTTTTCTTAACTGGATCGGTCTATATAGTAACTTTCGTTTTCTTGAGCTAGGTTCAGCTGAATTCTTAACATTGATCCGTGTATTGTCATAATAACCAAGATCATCTACACACCTGAAAAATTTAAGTAAGAACCAACAGTTTGCTCACAGTACCAATGACGTCACGAACCTTGCCATCGTTTCTGATAACGTAGCATTTAGGAGGCCATGTGAGTGTCCTGGAAACGAATACCTCAGAAGGAAATTTCATTATAATTAAATGATAACAAGTTACTTGCTGGAAGAAATAACCAGTACATGATTAAAATAAACTCATGTTTATTGCAACAAAAGCTCTCTTAGCTGGAAATCAATGATATATTTTCGGTCCTAAATTGCATATGAGAACAAATGGTACGTCCTACAACCAAAATGACGTCTACCTTGCTCAGGCATCCCCTCGCAGCTGAATTGTCAATTTTTGCTAACGTTAAATTTTGCTCGTCTCCGTAATACTTGCACAGTGCAGCGAGCACTGCGCGAACATCTACCATTCGCTTAGAGGGAACGTTGGACCGATGTGCTAAGAAGACATTGCTTCGATAAGACAATAGATGACTTTTCAGCAGGCATGTAAATGAATAAGTTCGACTTCGTTATATATCAGAAAATTGAAATTGATGCGAAATTATATTTTGGAATAGATGTATGTACCGGTATTAATTTGAAAACTAATAAAACGTATCAAATGAGGCGATGAGTGGGACTCGTACGGAACAGAGCCCTCAAAAATTGTCACACAGAAGAGACGTTGTACCATATATCTAAAATGCATATACACAGTATGTAAGGAATCAACAATTTAAATGATTTTTAAAAAAATAAAGTATCTATATTGTTACAAAACAAATCCCACCCATTACAGGTATATAAAAGAACTTAATGTAGTTAAGTGAACAAACTTAATGCAGTGCACTTTATTCGGAATGTGCATCACTTCTGATTCAGTTTAATCTGACCTATAAGAAGCAGGTACAAACAGCGAAATATTACTTTAATGCCCGAAAAGTGATGGAGGTCAAAGGTAAACAAACTCGTTTTTCATGTGTTTTGAATTAATACATTGTTATAATTATATGTCTAAAAGTAAGCAACAGTAAGAAGCAAACCAAAAAGTTGTGTTAAACAAGTAATTTAAGTCTCTAAAGTATGAAATTAAAATTTAAGACGAACTTTTAGTGTTGTGAATTAAATCCAAAATAATCCGAAAATGGTTATATCACAAGTCCAAAAGAATAGAGAGTTCGAAAGTATTTCCAGTTCCTGAATGTGTTGGTGTTGAATATGTAGAAGTGACAACGGTCCTGATGTATGAAAACGGCATCGTCGAAAATTCAGTTAAATGAATTCATAATAATCCCGAAATTGTTTTTTTTCCAGCTCAGGCTGTCATATGGGCTATTTCAAACTCCAGTAAATAATTTAAAGAAATGGTGTCTCTCAATTAAATCCATACGCAAGATAAAATTCATCTGCAGACTGAGAAACAAAAATAAAAACAATACTAGGAAATAGAAATAATAATAATTGTGCAAGTCTTATGTTACATACATCTCCACGACTCTATAACGAATCAAAGTTGTAATCGATCCCCACGTGACATTCCGCTAAACACTCTTTCATCCGATCATAATATTATCTCAATCTGTAAACATGATCTTTTTTATGAATAATGTAAGGCTATGATCTACATCTGAAACCCCAAGTAAACAACCTCTATCTAAAAACAAAATCTACGTTTATGTCATAAGATATACGCACAAACAATATGTTTTAAAAATCTGACCGTTAATCTCAAACATTCGCGTAAATAGTCTCTGTTAAGAAATACGCTATGATGATTATTCTCCACATACATACGCTGTACCTTTATAGAGAACTTGCAGAATAAGAGAAGAAAACAAAAACAGGACAAACTACACCTATCGTTTACTATACTAATTTTATTTGCCACTATTAACATTTACAGCACCATCTAAATCGTCAAACGTTGTGGAGTCAAGTTTGTGTTTCACAGGTTTCTTTTATCCAAAGTCTCTCTTTGGACTATCGTTGCATAGCGGTGAAAGCAGAAACAGGCCGTGTAACGTTAACAGTTCATTTTGGAACTGTTCCACAGAACATCGATGTATACTGGCACATATCCGAAGAATAAATACTTTCATTTTAGCAAAACTATGGTGGCATCATATGCATCGGTTTCGGCAAAGAAATCGAACGCTTATCCCGTACAAAAGTTGAAAATTTCTAAACTTCGGTGAATAAAGAATTTTCTAAAACTTGGTAGTTGGGTTTAATCATTAAAGGAATTCACATTCTTGTCACAAACGCCATTGGTTGCTTTTACATTGAATTTGATGCCCTGAATATGGTTCATAGCGCAAAAGAGAGTTTTAAAGACTCTAGGGTCTTTAACTAAGTAATCGAAAAGAGCGACAACCAAAAGGTTTGGTAAAATTCAACAAATAAATTCTAAATAGTCCAAAACGTTCTATAACCAATGAATATATTTAATTCAATTTCAGTGGTATTCAAAATAAGATCCATCCTTAAAGGTGTTGATGTGCCTGTAATCTCAAGTGTATAAATGGTACGATGGCCTGACCTGTAATGATGTGCCAACAGTCATTCGATTACTGAGGACTTTGTAATTCCAGAGAAGGATATTATTAATAAATAATTCTAGCCCAAATCAAATACTAAACACATCAAGACGACTGATTCTGTATAAGGATATTAATGAATACTCTGTACATAAACGAGATTATAAATTCTCTGCACAATTAGCATTTTCTGAAATACTCTGACTTAATTGATTTTATTTAATTCTAGAACATTTGTTAGAAAGAATATAATGTAGAATATGGTAAACATTATCTACTTGACTCAGACCAAGTTAATGATCCTGATATTTAACATACATTCTTATAAACTTATTCGCTAAGTAGTCTTTGTTTAAAAAATAAAAACAACATTAGTGTTTCTAATCATGAACAATATGAACTTGATTTCGGACCAGGTCATGTCCAAAAACTAGAACTAAACATAGCACACAATATTAGAGAAAACATCGAACAAATAACAATTTAGAATACATAATATAATACATTTAAAATAAACGTGTTTTCATTTTTGTTCAATATTATTGTACCAAATTCTAGAAGTCAGCTTCAGCGTGAACTTTTTATTGTCTATCATCATCATTATTGTTGACATAGTTATTACTGTCATCATTATACTCGTCAGTTGTATTTTGCTGAATTATGGTGGTAATGGTGGTAGTGTTGGCAGCCAGCAATAGTAGCAGTACTAATAGCAGCAGTAGTTCTCGATGTGGTGTTCGTGATGATATTAAAATACGTATAAGATTGAAAATGCAAAAAGAGTGAATATGTAACTATAAGTAGTAGTGGTGGGTTATCGTAGACTCCTCCCTACAACAACATAATGATATAGACTCCTCCTTACAACAACATAATGATATAGACTCCTCCCTACAACAACATAATGATAGTCAAGCACTTTACTCAAACTGCTTCGGCACTAAAAAACTTGTGTTGCTGAGCTGTCTCGATTAGCAAGCAAATCAAACAAAATCCAACAAGAGGGCCACAACTGTAACTCTGGCAGGCATATTCGTTTAAGTACAAGTTATTGCCCTTTAACAGAGTATTTGTATCACAAATAGGGTACAGAGAGAGAGAGAGAGAGAGAGAGAGAGAGAGAGAGAGAGAGAGAGAGACAGACAGACAGACAGACAGACAGACAGACAGAGATGTGTGTGTGTGTGAGAGAGAGAGACAGACAGAGATGTGTGTGTGTGTGTGTGTGTGTGTGTGAGAGAGAGAGAGAGAGAGAGAGAGAGAGAGAGAGAGAAGGGACACTGAGTCATTTTGTTTAATTAAAACCAGATCAATAATTCTTTGAGATTACTGCCGAGTGATTATTTTGCAATAATATAGAGAGAATTCAGACAGAATTAATGTTTCTCAACGTTTTCGAGAGCGAAGGGTAATGATGCACTTGATGCATAGATAAATCTTACTTTATGTGACGTGTATTATATAGTCAGTAAGTTAACAAGTCGTATGTAAATTATTAAATTGTAATTTTGATATCGCTGGCATTATGGGATTTGTATAACTATATATTGAGTCATTAAGTCTTTTGTATGACTCAGACGGTCAATGAAAGAAGCCTAATCCAGTCTGTCAAATTAGATATGGCCTGTCAAGTTTGGTATGGCCTGTTGAGTCAGATATGGCCTATCAAGTGAGATATGGCCTGTCGAGACATGTGTAGCTGAATATTGACACTATCTGAAAATAACAACTTATAATTTAGAAAAAAGAAATAAATGCGAGTAAATTTTTAACATGCATATACTGAGGTAACAATGGTGCAAATATGCTGGTGAAGGTATTTTGGGAATATTTTGAAGTCATTCTGAGAAAACTTAGTCATAAAGACGAGACATATTTTGACATTTCTTTGCAAATATAGAGGAGAGGCGACCCAAAACTTTCGTACTTTTGCAAATCTGAACGAAATGTTAGACATCAACTTTTATTCTTGGTCAATTTATTTCAGCTGAATTTGCTATGTTTTTCTCTTCAAAATGTCAACAATATTGCTAGAAAGGTGATATAAACCCTAGTGCTGGTCGATATTTACCATTACTATTGTTTCCGGTTACAGCAATAACTATGCTTTTAAAGTCGTACTCTTTGCATGCTATATTAATTTTGCTGTTAGAATCTGAATCAAGCACAAAATGATTGCATGACAAAAGGAGGCAAGTGTCGCGTTCATCAAAAGCTCAGTCGATAAACATTAGAGAATGGAAAATAAACTTTGTGATTAAACTTATAACACTATCTTTCTTTCCACTGGAATTAATTATTTCAGTACAATGTAATTTCCAAGAACAGTTTTAATGGTTATCAAATAGTGCGGATGAATGATGTCAGTATAAAAGCTGAGAATACAATGATTTTAAAGAAAAATCGCATGTATTGCTGTATTAATGTCCTGGACGGATATCGAACTCTCTACCCTTGGATTTCAAGTCCAAGTCAACCAACTTAGCTACAGCGTTCTGATCATGGATAGGTGAATTCCATTTTGTCAACCTTGCAAAAGGTTATTGTGTGTGAAAAATAATTAGTAAATTTCAAGTGTGTGTGTGTGTGTGTGTGTGTGTGTGTGTGTGTGTGTGTGTGTGCGTGTGTGTGTTATTTTATGTTGCACGTACCAAGTGATTATAATTAGGAAGAGAATAGATATAACTAAGCAGGAAAGGAAAACAAATGGCAGACAAAAAGTAATGAACAAAGGAATCGCGGAGACAAAGAAAAACTAATTTAGGACCAACGCTTAATCTGTAGTGAAATTGTAAATTCATATCAGATACAATTTTCAATCAGACATGTACCATCTGGTGTAATAGGTGAGATGAAACATCGCGTGCATCACCTATGTGATTGGAAACATTCTTTGTGACATCAGGTAGAAATAAAAGTACATGTAAATACTCCAATCCACTATTAGTATATGTGTTATGACTCTGAGGAATACAGATTCGGACATGTTACCCGATAGAGTATAGTACCTGTATGAGACAATTGAATGGTATCTGTATGAGACAATTGAATGGTATCTGTATGAGACAAGTGAAAGGTATCTGTATGAGACAATTGAATGGTATCTGTATGAGACAAGTGAAAGGTATCTGTATGAGACAATTGAATGGTATCTGTATGAGACAATTGAAAGGTATCTTTATGAGACAATTGAATGATATCTGTATGAGACAATTGAATGGTATTGGTATGAGACAATTGAATGGTATTGGTATGAGACAAGTGGAAGGTGTCTGTATGAGACAACTATATGGCATGTGGATGAGACAATTGAATCGTATCATTATGAGTCAAACGAATGGCATATGTACGAGTCAATTGAATGGAAGTCGTGAATAAAAACATTGTACATTTCACCAAAAATTGTTAGCGATTTCCTTCTATGCTTTGGTATAAACATTAGGAATAACTTTTCTGACTGTCGTAAAAAAAAAGCGAAATTTTATATGTTCTACAAAATTTGAAGTACATTATGTCGTACAGTCAGAAAAAACGGCAATGCCTTGATAACAATGAACAAGATCTGAGTAGTTTTAATTTGCAATAAAGAGCGAATGGTAAAATAGTGGTTCAATGATAAATCTTAAAACAGCAGGAAAAATAATTCCTATAACCGCCTTTATCAAGATCTACAGCTGAGTATTATTTAAATTAGTTTACCTGTAGGCCATGGAGCATAGGGCGGCGATCGATAACTCTTTTACCTGACATGACCATAAAAGATCAAGCCGTTCACATGATGTAAAGTAATAAAGCCAAAAATAATTAAGAACAGTGACAACAAGGTGTGAATCAAAACTGCTCTAATTCGTTCTTCTGTCATCGTCACTGTTGTCGTCATCGAAGAGAGAGAGAGAGAGAGAGAGAGAGAGAGAGAGAGAGAGAGAGAGAGAGAGAGAGAGAGAGTACAAATCCTCATTAACTGTCAAACAAAGAAATATAATGACGGATGTAAATACTTCAGAGTCCGAAAATAATTGTTCCTAATTGTATATCAGTGAAGCTCTTGAGAAATAGAACAATATAGTTAAATCTAATATTAGTCACTCGCAAGAAAGGAGAAAGACTTTTGCCGAATGCTTTGACTAATTATAATTTGTTTCTTTTACTAATTAGATATTTTAAAACCTATTAACCAACATAATTGTATGCCATTCATTTGTTAATCGCTTTTCTTTTGGTAATACATTTGGTTTATCTAGACTAGCAATTCTAATTATATATCACATATAAACTAGGCCAAATAGTCTTTATCATCCGGGTTCTTGATGTCGATTATTTGAATGAAGAGTTGTTTTGCTTCCTCACACGTTTATGTATGGTGTAACGTAAATGATTGCAAACATAATGAAATATGACTTATATATATGTTTTAACTTCAACGTATTCCTTTTGTCATTTAGTTCACTGTAGCTAATGTTTTCCTTATTGTGGCTCAACTGTCCCACCAAACGATAGGGCTCAGTTTCTGATGGCATTTGCTTGAATTGAGGATACTACCGTGACATCTTTTTATTGATATGATTGATAAATCTTGTTTCTTTTATTTTTATTAATATGTATGATTGGTTTTAATATTCAGGATGCGAGACAAATCAAAACTGTATGGCTTAGGAGATTCCCACGTAATGATCTCGAGCTGGAAGACTGGACAAATCAAAACTGTATGGCTTAGGAGATTCCCACGTAATGATCTCGAGTTGGAAGACTGGACAAATCAAGATCTTAAGTCGAAATTGCCATCATCGGGACGATGACAACAGCGCGTCGAGCTCGGTGTTGGACCGCCGCATGTGTCCAGCTGCTAATTCACCTAAACCTTTCTAGTGTCCAGCAGTGTCTCCATCCGCCTTTCCTGTTTTGGTAAGTTCAGTCTGTACATTAAAAGTGTTTAGAGAGTGTTCCCGCTTCCCTTCCCTTTACTAAGTTTAGTTCCTGAATTTAAACTGTTCAGGCCGTCTTCCAGCCTGCATTCCCTGTCTCGGAAAGTTTAGATCCTAAATTTAAAGTGTTCAGGCCGTGTTTCCGCTTGCCTTCCTTGTCTTGGAAGGTTCCTAAATTTAAAGTATCTATACCAATTACAACTTTGACAGTAATGCCTTATATAAATATTGCACGGAGGAGTGCGCACGAGGAAACCGTCTCAAATTTAACGTGGGATGGATGCGTTCGCACGAGGAAACCGTCCCAAATCTGACGTGGAGGCGGAAGAGTGCTTATGAGGAAACCGTCTCAAAACTGGCTTGCGGACGAAAGAGTACCGGTAAGCATGAGGAAACCGTCTCAAATCTAATTTGGGGACGGAAGAGTACGCATGAAGAAACATCACGATCCTTGTATGTCGTGAAATCAGTATATTTTAAACGACTTCACATGTCACTACATACAAATAATGTATCATCTAATCTCAACGACCTCATCACACAACAATAATGCATGATCCAATCTCAACGACCTCATTACATAACAATAATGCATGATCCAATCTCAACGACCTCATTAACAATAATGCATGATCCAATCTCAACGACCTCATTAACAATAATGCATGATCCAATCTCAACGACCTCATTACGTAACAATAATGCATGATCTAATTTCAACGACCTCATTACATAACAATAATGCATGATCCAATCTCAACGACCTCACCACACACCAGTATGATATGATCTATGTTTAAAAAATGTCATAGCAAATACTCGTTTGTTTCTCCGTTAACTTTACATTGTCAGAATCGTGCAGTATTTCTCCATAATGCATTGCTTCATATTTCACGAAGTGTATGTCTAAACATAAAATTGTTTGTTAGGAATTACATGTAATCAAACAATGTCCGCTAATGCAGCAGACATTTTGGATTTTGAGTTATTAGATTTGTCAGTGGAAGAAGAAAACAAGCTGCGAGGTCCATTTCAAAGCAGAGATGACAATGTTGCCGACATGAATGACTTCACTTAGTCACAAACATCAAACCGAGCATGATATATGCAATGTCCAGTATGACTCTAAGACGACACACGTGCTATCTAAATTATAGAAAAATCGTTTTGATAAGTTAAATACTTGTTAAAGAGAAATGCTCATAACGAAATCGAATTGTTTACACTATGAAAGTTGTTCTAATGAAACATATAATGGACAATGGATATGCTGTCTCCCATTTTACACGTCAGTCATTGCACTCATTTCGAAACAAAACCAATGAAGGAGTATTTTGATTGAAAATCAAGAGCCTCAAATCCAAAAAAGCCCAAACGACGAAGAAGCCTTATTTTTCCACTGGCGACAAGGCCCGTCACACATCAGCTGCTATGCTCTTTTCACCCGTTTTACTTTTTTTGAGAAAATAGTTGGATTTACAGGTCATGTAACTAGCAGGGGTTTCTCCAACAAACCAACAGAGAAAATAGTTGGATTTACAGGTCATGTAACTAGCAGGGGTTTCTCCAACAAAGGGTATATTAGTGACGGGGTATGCAAATATCATATATTGCTGGTAATAAAAATGGCATGAAATATACTTTCCTTTTGCATCTTAAATTTTCCCAAAATGTCCTTTCTAACTTATTTAATTATTTCTGCTATTCAGTATTAAATTCGATATTCCACAGCACGAAACTGCAATTCCAATACAAAATATATTCCGAAGAGAAATTGACTGCACTCAAAAATTAAAACAAAGGTGATAATCCCTAACAAACAATATCTAATCATGCGTGTTCTTGAAATTCCATTTAAAATAATTGAATACATTCCTCACCTTATGATTCCAAACTATCAAGGATACAAATTCGTGTGCAAGCGGCATCGATGCCAGTCTCTCCATCCACACGCACATCGTGCGGAATTGATCCAGTTAACAAATCTAGTCCATCACAAATAGAAAAGCATAACTAGACCAACTAGAAAGGTTGTTTCAATGCGCAGTCGATACCAATATGACTCTAAATTTCAACTTAAAGTAGACCAAAACAAGATTTATGTTTAAAACGAATGACAGTGCGCGACACTCTAACATGTTTAAAGGTCACTGGTCGGTGCAATGAGCGCATGAAATGTTACTGTGTATTTGCTTAACTGCGGTTGTGTATTTAATATGGAATCCAGCAGAAATTCAATGACATTATTTATATAGTGTTTTCTTTTCATTATTCAGTGTTAGATAGAAAAGCAAACTTAATACATGTCACAATTGTATATAGGAAATTATAAGCTCGTCGAGCAATAATGTATTTCTAACGTCGTGCAGTATAGCTCAGAAAAAGTTGTTCATATTTCCCAATACACATCCAATAACATATAATTGTTATATGCTCGTTGTTTTCTTCGATTACATTGTCAGAAGCGTTTGGTATTTTACGATATTAAATCTAGTCCATAATCACGAATTTCGTAGAATCGACAAAAATTTCAATAGCTATGCTTTCCATGTCAAACGGAAAAGTTGTTGCAATGGGCATCCATTCACGATATGATTCCAATTTTTAATGTAAAGTAAACCAAAACGCCATTTTCTTTCCAAAGTTATATCTAGCGCGCGACTAAATTCAAATTAAGCTGAACGTAGCTATGTGCATATTAATATTGTTGTTGCTGTGTAATAAAATGAGCATATGATAAAAGGTTACTGCATTTGTATGGGAAAATATGAATTCATTTTATCGGACTGGTATACTCCACTCCCAAAAATGTGCAGTATTTCCTTCCGAAAAACTCATTCATATTTTCCTATACAAATGCAGTAACCTATAAATATTGTATGTTCTACATTCAACGACTTCACCCGTCAGTTCACACAAATATTGTTTTATCTGTGTTCATCTAGATCTCAAATCCAGATATTCTCAGCACGTGCAGATGTGTATTTTACGGTTGACTTGACTCATACAGTACGTCTTTGTTTGGAAAATAAAAAGTGCTCGCATCCAGTCTGTCTCTTGTAAGGAAAGGTCCTACGCGGTGTTAAATATTAAATTTAACTTTTAAATGGTAAATTGAGTTTGTTCGAAATATATTCCATAAATATAGTTTTATGCTTGCCTCCGTCTACGAGACGATTGCACGATTTCGGCCCATTCAAACATTATTTACAAGATTAACATATCAGATCTCGTTACGACTCCTTCAATCACCATTATACAGTACGAAATGTCCTTATTCTTTTTGGTCCATTAATTAATCAAATATATAGTTTGATTTTATCATTTTACATAACCGCTTTATCTTTTCACTTTAAACATTGCAGTTTATTGGGGACTTCTTAAAATGAAACAATATATTAAGAAGAGCTAAATATAGAGACGTAGGGGCGAAATACTTTTTTATTTTTGTTCCTATATTTTCACATGTGAAAAATATATCCTAATAATTATCACATTTGAAAATATAAGATTTCTCTTCACGCCATGCGGCGATTGATTATGGGTGCCTACAAAAGTTGTAGATACAGCATCAACAACAAAAAAGATTTTGTGAGCTGTTATTGCACTTCGCTTCCTCGACAACCACTGTAAACCCGCTCCGACGCACTGACGGATCGGACTCACGAGCATTGCCTTTAGACAGGGTTATATATATAGTTCACAAAATAACACAAATGTAAGAGACTGAGTGTGATATGTACTTAGGTCAACGCAATCCTAACTCTTTATTAGGTTACCTATTTATTTACGCTCAGCCTATGAAATTATGGCGAATTTACGAAAATGGGGTGGGGTTAATGCGTTGTGCAGGGGAATGGGTTTGGTCGTCTAAGCTTCGATTCTGGAGCAACTTTTTCCATTCCTACTTTAATACCGAATATATTTCGTCGTGTGATACCCAAAAAAATATATGTTAACGAGTGGCTTTCTAATATCATATTTTTTAATACACTGCGATACATTAGTATATATATATATATATATATATATATATATATATATATATATATATATATATATATATATATATATATATATATATATATATATATATATATATATATATATATGCCGTTTGCTACATGATCAATTATTTTATGGAATTCGTGCTACGGTATGCGCACTTTTAATGGGTACCCAATTACGTTCATTCCTGCGCATTATCAGATGCTTCTGAAATCCCGAAATCGCCTTGATCCTTGTGACTAATACTGCCCGTTGGACGCCCCTGAACTGTTTCAATGAAACATGTTGTTGTGACAATGACTGAGACAGATTGTTTGTGTGTATCAGTCGGTTATTAATCGTGTATTTGTTTTCCTTCAGAGAAATATGGTCATAACAGCGCTGTTTGTTATGCTCCATGTGGAAAGATCAAAAACATAGTCGCTTCACTGCGAGACAAATATTGAAAATGTTGGCCCCGGAATTCCCATGCAATTAATTTGTTTTGCTTCAGAGAAATATGGCCATAAAATATCAACAATATAATCAAGTCTACTCGTATGTTACTAGTAAACACCTAATTTGTCGTGACTTCTTAAAACCGCGAGACCTTCATCAGTGATTTTGATACATTAAAGCTGTAAATAAAAACTGTAGTATTTGCGTTTGCTTCTCATTAGGGTTGACTTAGAATATGCATTATTATAAAAGAAGCGAGGGTGTATCATGAATGAGAGACTAGATTTCGCATTACTGGGAATTAACTGTTGTAATTAATTCCCTTAGAATAAATAAATGAATACAATTTTCTTCATAAAACCCCTGCAGATTTTAAAGTTAGCTCTGGGACAATTTGTATGTTCTTTTAAAGTTCAGCATCATCATTTTCATTAACACTATTATCATCATTAACATTATCATAATCATCGCTATTTATCAAAATAATCATTCTCACGCTTAATAAATGCATTGAGTGCAATGTATCGGATACTCCCACCATTGTGATACTCCCAACAAAGTACGATCGAAAAATGAAGTTATATATTTAACAGGTTTGTATTGAATTTAACATCTACTTTCAGTTGCGTTCAAAATAAATTTGCATAATTAAACTATTAAAATCACGTGATCACAGTTTGACTACGCTCAAAATCAAATGCTGTATTGCATCATGGGTTGGTGGGAAAGGCCCGAGATGTTACGATTATGATTACTGAAGTGAGTTCAGCGAACGTACCAACTTTGACCAACTTATTTATCAAAAGTATTATATCCGATTGGGTGTTTCCGCTCGTAGAAGGACCAGAAATGTTGCAACTGGAACAAACAACATCTATATTTCTTACAGGACATCTCAGCCTTAGTTTGGGGTAAATTGCAGTGCACTTTGTAACCCAAGATTACTAACCGACATTTCCAGACAAACAGCTGTTAGAAAATACACAAGAGTCTCAGTTATAAAGTACATGTACTACATACGCCATGTGTTGCTGTAGTAATGTATAATATATTCCACGCGTTGCCTGACGTACAAAACAACATCGTGAGAAAATACAACACATAACATAATGAGAATACCATTGTGAGAAAATGTGCATATTGAGATTACATACAGTCTCTCGAGTTTGCCAGCCGAGAACTGTGGCGTCATTCTTATCTGACATCTAATAGTGAGTCATGAGAAAGAAAGAAATTAAACTAAATTTGCATACATTTCGCAGCGCAATCATATGTGGGAACTTTTCTTCTTTTACAGAATTCTGTAGACCTTTACGCAATAGGAAGTTGTGCTGTGTCGGTTTGTTATGACGCCACTGTTGTAAGTGTTATATGGTTGGATGGAGTAATTCCAATTTTTAATTATTATAAAAGTCCCGCCCAGCCTCGAATATGGTTAGAAGTTAAATTAGTGAAAGACAGATGTAAATCTCCGTCCTCATGTCAGCAATGCCGACGGTTCTATAATTGAATATACAATAAAGTAGATTTCAACTAATAATAATTTAATAACAATTCAATAGTCGTGTGCTTCAATTTCCCATGTACAAAGACTCTATTAAGAAAGATGTACATGTGCTAACCTTCAGAAGGATTGTATAAACATCAATAAACATTTGCTAAAGTTTAGCAGGACCGGATTAAGATCGATCAAGATGTGCTGAAGTTATAGCAGGACCGGATTAAGATCGATCAAGATGTGCTGCAGTTTTAGCAGGACCGGATTAAGATAAACATATTCTAAATGTTAGCATGAGTTGATTGACATGTGCTGATATGTTGCATTTATTGGCTCTATAGTCAGAAAGGTAGCGAAGCTACCATATCATGGCACGTGATTTACACATCATGCTGCGAGAGGCGGAAGCTCTAACCACTTAGACCACCGGTTCGGTCAGAAATAATAAAACAAACTCTATAAAACAAACTCTCTATAAAACAAACTCTAATTCGATATATGTTTTCATTGCATCTTAGATTTTAAAGTATATTGAAAACAAAATATATAAGTGTTCTGTATTTACAAGGACCATACAAATCATGTTCTTATTCCAAGTCAGTTTTAATTAAACACATGAGGCCGAATTAGTATGAAATGTGTTATTATGAAATGTGTTATTTCGATACGTCTGCTTGTGCCATTGGCGCATTTTACAAACCATTTCATTGAGATTCAATTATATATTTATAAGAGATTTGGGTTAATGTTTCCTAACACTGCAAGTAGGTTACTTAGTGCCGACTTAATTAAACTGAAATGGCTTTCATAAGGTCGCCAATCTGGACTGATCGAATGGTCGGATCCAAACCCGCACCCTTTCAGTCATAAGTCTGGAACTCTACCATCTGAGCAAAAACGGCTCTTGCGTCCATTTGTCGCCTGTAACCACGCATGGGTGCATGCATCAGGTGCATTCTACATCCCAGAGACCGCATATAAATACCGTAGTTATCCAGTATTCAAATCTATCAGACTTTCTCCAGTATGGCCGCTGATAACATCGTCTGGTAAGGTTTTATTGTACGCACTTGTAGAAGCTATACTTTTATTGTCATTCCGAAACACACAAATTGAAAACACATTAAAACAAATGCCATGCATGTAAAAAGAAAGAACAAAAACATGGATAATCGATGAAGCTTCAACGTTCCATATGCTCTTAATTGATTGGGTATTTATATGCTCTTAATTGATTGGGTATTTTCTTTATCGGGGGATACATTACAGTAAATCAGAACCAACGTAAAAAGTTTGGTTTCTCAATTGTGATGCCATAATCGAATATTATGACATCTCTCTTCGTGCTATAATACTATAGACTGGATGTATCCGCATGCAAATGTGCAAAGTATTTATTCTATATATTCAATGGATAACTAAGTTGACCATTTATTGTGATCTAGGTAGACTGGTATTCAGTGATGAACCTAGTATAGTTGAACATGTACAGTTAGATGCAATGGAATACATAAAATTCAAATATGTAGAATCTAAGATACGAATGCATTATTTTAAAACTATTATTATATACAATACAGTACCATATCATACAATACAAAACAATAAAATACAATACAATACAATACAATACAATGCAATGCAATGCAATGCAATGCAATGCAATGCAATGCAATGCAGTACAGTACAGTACAGTACAGTACAGTAGCAGAGTATACATATGCTAATATTTAATATCATACAGTACATTTAATGAGGAGGCAGGTTGAAATCTTGCCATCGAATCAACCTAGGTCGGTTACACTGCTTTGTCGTCCGGTATGGCCTTTTTCCTTACTGTCTTAGGTCTCACTGGATAGTTTCGTATTTTGGCACCTCCTTCTCACAATCCTAGCATTTATTAATTCACACATAAGCTAAATATGTAACGTGGTTTAAATTTACTTTTAGTTTGGCTTGGATATGGGTTAGCTTTTTGGTGACTGCATGTTAGTTAGACTAGCATTGGAGATCAAATGCGTAACTTGGTTGCAAATGAGCAACCGATTTGGCCTACGTTTTTACATGTGTATGCTACGTTTTTACGTGTGTATGCTACCGAGGCAAATATCTCAAATCTAGATGGTTGATGGGTGATTAAAAGTATGCTAATTTATTATAGTACTAGTGACCTTTATTAGTGCATAAGGCACACACTGATTATTTTAGCTGTCTTGTCACATGAATATATTCAGAGTAGCTCTTTTCTGTCAAAATGAGTGTAAAAATAGGGGTTGGTGGTAGTGTTGGTTCAGTATAAACGCCACCGGTTGCATTACAAATTAACCTTAACAACTTAGTCCAAATCTTTCATGCATCCTTTCAACAGAAATCATAGTTTTTTATTTGTATCATATTGTAATAGTATTATCATTATTCTGCAATAGGTCATCGTACGATGAAAATTGTGCCACCAAAGAAATAAACACTGTTCACTGCAAAGCTTAAGAACCCACTTAATTTTTTTAAAGTTTTGTCAAATGTGATAAGCTGTGTCATACATCATTTCCTTCGTACCTCCTTGTCTTGAATCTGACATGGTAAGGTATTCCAAATAATACACATCCTATTGATTTGATAGTCGCAATTCAAAGTGGAAGACGGGAGCTAACTATGCACTGTCAGAGGCAACAGGTATTGTTTTCCTCCATTCTTCAAATGAACAAAACAAAAGCATGTTAAATTTCATGCAAAGTGGTATAATTGAAGTATTTAAGATACTTATTGAGTTTATCAATATTTTCAGTACATTGTTAGTATATTTTCATAATTGTTTGATGATTGCATTATTTTGATGTTTTTATATACATATCTGCTACTGATGTAATGTATCAGTACATATATTTTATCTTATGTACAGAAATGTAAGTTATAATGGTCTATATATAAAACGTTCAGTGTTTTTCTTTCTTGTATACCTCAAAGTGTATGGGAGTACATTCTTTTATTTTCTTGTATGCCTCAAGATGTATGGGAGTACAGGATTTTATTTTCTTGTAGGTCTCAAAGTGTAAGGGAGTAGAGGATTTTGTTTTCTTGATGGCCTCGAGATGTACGGGAGTACATGATTTTCTTTTCTTTTAGGCCTCAAGGTATATGGGAGTAAATGGTTTTATTTTCTTGTAGGCTTCAAGGTGTATGAGAATACAGTGTTTTAGTTTCTTGTATGCCTCAAGATGTATGGGACCACACCTGACAAATTGATATTGCATGCCAGGACAATGTCAAAGATTTCCTTGACAGTCAGCCACACCACACCAACTGTTGTTGACCTTTCACAGAAACAGATATATCTGCTTCTATTTCAAAGCAGTTTTTGGTGAGTTATGTAAAAATGAATATCCATTTTCTGCTCCTCTTTTAACTTTGCATGATTTTCAGTTTGCTTTGGATTTGATTCTATGCTGGTTACAATCACTAGGAAAACAAACTTCTCTAAATAGCAACAATATGTGGAGGTCAGGGTGAAAACAATGATGCAAAAATGACCTTTTTAGTGTCCTTAAAAAACAGTATCCATACATATTTTCTTATCAACAGCTGGGATGAATTTAAACATAAAATTTCATTGTTTAAGTTTCCCAAAAGGGATGTGGTGGCGTTTACAAAGATTTGGTCCATACATTTTATGTTACCTGATGAGTTGCCTCCCTTACAATCTGCCTCAAATTTCTGTTCTAGTATAGATTTGACCTTCGTCATGAAATCAGTGAAAGAGTTCTGGTCAGTGTATACCATATACTGTTCATCGTTCATATTTTGTTAAGTACTTAGCATGCACATTTTGCAGTTATAAGAAAATCGACATAGCTTCTTTTACATCTTTTATTCACTACATTTTGAGATTAACAGTACTATTCATACTGTGAAGTATCACCGATATTACCAGGCACTAATACTACAGGACTTATGCAAAATGGCGACATTTTCTTGTTACACGGAAATTGTAGGTTTAAGTGTGGAAAGTAAAATGAAAGTTCGATGGTGTCTCATAGATATTGCTCTATATCATGTCACTCGATCATTGACAAATGCCATACACCATAGGAAACAGAAGATTATGAATTTTAAACATGCTGACGTTACATTGTACTCAGAATTGCCCAAAGTTTTTAAACTGAGAAGCATCTACCCTAATCCGACTGGCATATAATTTTTAAGGCCTCGCTGAATAGTTCGGTATTTTCACATCTCCCTAATATTTTAGGTAGAAGGCATGAGCCTAATTGTCACAATCCTAACATTTATAAATTCACACATAATCTAAATCTGTAATGTCGTTTACATTTACTTTGAGTTAGGCTTGGAAATGGGTTGGCTTCTTGGTGACTGCCTGTTACAGTTAAACTAGCATTGGAGATAAAATGTGTAACTTGGGCGGCAAATGAGCAACCGACTTGCCCAACGAATTTCCGTTTCTGCTACACAGGTAAATATTTTAAAAAATCTAGATGGTTGAGGGGTGATGAAATGTATTCTAATTTTCTTATAGTACTAGTGAACGTTATTTATGCATAAGGCACATACTGATTATTTTAGCTGCCTTGTCACAGAAATATATTTGGAATAGCTCTTTCCAGTAAAAATGAATGTAAAAAAGAGGGGTTGGCGGTAGTGTTGGTTCAGTATAAAAGCAACCAGCATTAGTTAGTTATTATTTATATCTTTAATAGTAGTATCATTGTTCGGCAAAAGATCATCGTCGGATGCAAATTTGCGAAAATAAAACTGTCCAGTGAGACCTTAGCATCAAGTGGCCTACTTTGTATTGCTTTTGTACTAAAACGTCAACCCCAACCAAACCAGTCTGGTTTTCCTTCAGAATGATGAGATGTCTTTGAGTATAGTAAATGACAGCTATTAAGTGTGTTAACAATAGACGTGAACCGGAAATGACTATAAGGAGAAAAGATTGAATATTAGATAAATAACCTTGTTCTCATTCTTGAATTTTATTCCAGAAATATAGGAGCGCTATATAAATAGCGTTATGTTCGTAGTGCAATACCTTAAATAATGTTCTAACATGACTTTATTGTCTGAGATTTTGCGTTGTTTTATACGAATCCAATTTAATACTGTATGTTTGCTGGTCCTTAAACTTTTCTCTAAGCTAGTCTTTCACCAATATTGAGGGGGGGGGGGGTCCCGAGTGGCGAGTGGTCTAAAGCGCTCTCTGTTACGGATTACTGCCATCTCACCTCTGTCTGTGTGTGTGCTCGAGTCTCAGATTCAGCCGATATGGGTATATGAGATAGCTTGCCAGTAGCTTCTGGTGGGTCGGTGGTTCTTTCCCAGGGTTTCCCTAGTTCTTCCTCCAGCATTAATACTGGCCGCCATGTATAGTCTATCATGTGCTGAAAAATGGCGTTAAACCCTACAACAACATCACCAATACTCCTAATCGAATACCGGTAAATGCATCCTCTTAACTTGTACCTGTTACTTTGTGTAACCAGAAGTTGATCAAAGGGAAAATAGGTGCAACAAAGAAACATGACTGAAATTTCAGATAAAAGAATACATCTATTCGGCTCAGCCATATATTGAAAGGTATCCGTTCCAGTTCTTGACGTGTAATTACCGATGTATATTCGAGCCAACGTTCTGCGAAATACTGTAGTGTGTAATTAGACAGGCATAGCACACTTGTCAGGCGACAACTCATTGTCAGGTCGCAATGTCCTGCTGGAATGTCTCTTGTTCTTACATAAAAAAAACTAGTTATTTGTCTAGCAAGCTACTTTTGTTACCAATAAGGTTCAACCAGTTATAAACATCAAAAGCAGACATATAACTCTCAGATCGTCGATGCAATTCTTGAGGCAGTTTGACAGAGGTCAGTTTTAGGTCACGCCTTATCTTCACGAGGTGAGGGAACAATTGAACTTCGCCTTACTCTTAATTAGATTATAATTTAATGGAGACACGTGTAACCTGAGGGTAGAACCGCCTTTGACCTATCAATTAAAATCCAGCCAGATTAATTTGAAAATAGTTCTTCACGGTTGAACATTCGGACACTTGATATGCATCCATTGGATGGAACTTTGGTGACTAAAAAAAGGAATATTCTGATAAAATGATCAACAAATACAAAACAAACCCAAATGAAACAAACCAATAAAACAAACAGAGTGTAAGATTTGTGGTTTCAACCCCATTTCTCAGCACATAATAGGCTATGCATGATCAACCCGTGTATCTGGTGGTGAAAGAACTGGGGGCGAGAAGAATCACGGACCAACGGGAAATTAATGGTAAGCGTTCTCACACAAACAAATTGGACGAGCATGGCATTCAAACCCAAACAGACAGAGGTGAGATGTCGGTGACCTGTAAAGGTGTGAACCACAGACTAGTCACCCTGCGTTCACCTAGTAACAGAAAGAGAGATACTATGACGATACAATGGATGTCAACACATTTTTAACCATAGGTTAATGTCTAGACGTTGGATTGTCAAGCATGTATTATTCGATATAGCAACAGAGATAGAAAAAAAAAACCATAAAAACAAATGGTATTCCTTACCCTATTAAAATCTGAAAAAGATCCCCTCACTGAGTTAAGCAATAACGAGGTGCGGAATCCATAAAGAAAGTTAAGCAATAACGAGGTGCGGAATCCATAAAGAAAGTTAAGCAATAACGAGGTGCGGAATCCATAAAGAAAGTTAAGCAATAACGAGGTGCGGAATCCATAAAGAAAGTTAAGCAATAACGAGGTGCGGAATCCATAAAGAAAGTTAAGCAATAACGAGGTGCGGAATCCATAAAGAAAGTTAAGCAATAACGAGGTGCGGAATCCATAAAGAAAGTTAAGCAATAACGAGGTGCGGAATCCATAAAGAAAGTTAAGCAATAACGAGGTGCGGAATCCATAAAGAAACTTTACATGGCCTGTCAGTTGGATATTTTGGACAATGTCCTGATTTTAAAGTTTCGTATTTTACTTTCATAGTTTGCCTCAAAAATGATGAAAATGGTTCCTGCTCAATATTTATTTATTTATTTATTTATTTATTTATTTATTTATTTATTTATTTATTTATTTATTCTTATGTATTTATCTCAGTTTCAACTAATTAAGTATTAGGTATGACCGTAGTAGTTCTGCTAATAAAGTGTGGATTTCTAGAATTGCTTTTGTATCGGAAATCTTCGTTGTAAACTATGCATTCCAATTACAATTGCACAACTTGATAAGATATAACTGATAAGATATGTACCCTGGAACACTACAACATAATTGGAGTACAGGGACGAGTTTATATGTGCTGTAACATTGCTCTAGCATATATACTAAAATTAAAAAGCACATCAAGTTTTCACCCCCACCCCTCGACAAAAACTGAAATGACGTCGCTGCTGGGGTAGAAATGTTCATCTTGATTCTTGGATAGAATTTAGCTTTGGATCAACTACACACCCGGATGTCTTTCATCCCTGATATCTACCAGGTGCCATGGCATACTTTGTCCTAAAAGAGACACGTGAAACTTATCCATGTTAGGCACAGGTTTCCAGAGCCATTGCGTCTTTGAGAAGAACAATATTATCTGAGTATATTATCTTTGTAACATCTTGGGAATGTCTTCCCTTGATATTATGACTCGGTGTAAGTGAATGATAGAATAGCAGAGAACTAGGCAAGATTATTGGGAATAAATAATGATATACGAACCCCCTTTGACAAAAAATAATAAATTAAGTCAAACAAATTAGTGGTAATTTCAATTCAACTTAAGTTATATCAACAGGATTTAATAGCAGTGCCTAATTCGGATTTATTTCATTATCATAACGAGTGGTGAAAAGAGCGAAATATCCACGACTGATTGCATCACCTTCCTCTCGACCGTGTTCCAACGTTTCCTATTTCCTACAGTCTTCCCTTTCCGACTGCCTCGTCCTTCTTGAACTTCATAAATTTTACTCGTCACTTTCCCATTTCGGATATAACTCGTCACTTATCCCTTTTCTGTCTCTTTTCTCAGAATCCGTCTTCGGACTGTCGAGTCCCCTCTCCCTCGGAAAACTGTTTCTTTAAAGGAAAAAATTATCCTTAAATCGCTATATTCATCACTTTCTATATGTATATATGTAAAGCCTACCAACGGTAGAACCTTGCCCTAAATTACCATGTGACTTCTCAATCGAAAATGTACCGTATGCATAGCAACTCTAGCATTAACACATTTCCTTAATTTCACTCGGCCAGTCATAAGCAGTGGTTTCTATTTTTTTTAAAAACATTTTATAAGAGAATCATTTGTGTCGTTAGTCAGAATCTCTTAACTATGTTTTATAAATTTTCCCTTTGAAAAATGATCATTTGACACGGATCGGAAGTTCAACTGTCTCTTTCTCAAACCGGTTTTAAGATATCCAGTTAATTTCCTTGACTCTGAACACTGGCCCCTTCTGACGTTTTAACACTGATATCGAAGAAATTAAGAATAAAGGTCGAAATTGTCCTTCTCAAATTCTTCTTTGGTCTAAATGTAATAAAATCTTAATGCTCTGTGCATTCAACTTTAAGGTTCACTGCTAATTCAAATTTCGATACTTCACAGTCTCTTAAAAAGCCATTATATGGGGTTTCTTTTCTGTTGGCAAATGAAGCAATCACACTTAGAGTTGGGATATATTCCAACATTAAACAATATTGATGAGCGTTAATCTCGATGCATATTAAACAATAGTCACGAGCGTTAATCTCGATGCATATTAAGCAATAGTCACGAGCGTTAATCTCGATGCATATTAAACAATAGTCACGAGCGTTAATCTCGATGCATATTAAACAATAGTCACGAGCGTTAATCTCGATGTAACGGGCGTTTGATATCAAGCGCTATTAGTACAATATTGCACAAGTCCCTGGTCAGAGGTATTGGAAAACAACACTCGAAACCGCTTCCCGCTAATACTCGTTTATCTAAGGAATGACCTCTACGGTGTGATTTGCCCGGCTAGAATGGATATGGTAATCTGAGACGGTATCTTGAACAAAGACAACACACGAGCCCCCGTAAAGATAAATAAAGAATTTAATAAAAAAATCAAGAGAATAAAAGGCACAGTAAATTACAATTTCTTTCCTTCTGAATACACTTAGTTCAGAAACACATTAAAACCGAAGTTTTAAACACTAGATACATTAATTAAATTTCACACATTAATAAAAATAGACAAATTTAGCCGTTAATAGCTGATAGCAAATTTCATCACGAAATCGAGTGTTCATTAACATTGGACTTCTTGAGAAATTCACAATAACCTGCTCGACTGGTTTTTCCTTCTGCGTGCGTCACGACTTTAACTTGCCCTTTGGTTGAACGTGGGATTCCACAACTCTGACTTCTGACTTCTTTTCCCTCCTTGAATTTCGACTTCCTCGCTATTTCTCTCTCTTTTCAAACAAACTATTTTCCTTTGAAAAGAAAAGGGTAAAACGCCGTAAGTATCTTGTTATACTTTAAGAGTTGAGATTGTCCGTCCGTCTTTCTGGTTCGAACAATCAGATCTTACTATCAGTGTTAACATTTATACGGCTAACAAATACTACACAAGTCTTCAGATCAATAGAGTTATACCGCTAATTATCGACATCAGAATTTGGGAAAGTCACATATACTCCCTTAAATCATTACGTAAAGTGAGGCAATATATCATAGCACACAATCCATATTCACTAATATGATAAATTCAAAATGAATGTAGCACTTTCCAATCATAAACGTACACAGCGGGGTTTTTCTACAACACCCATTAACCTATCTACGTATATAATTTGAAAATTTTAACTCATGATTCAGAAGTACGTCATTAAATCAATGTAATACCGAACTATTCGTACAAAAATATGAACACATCATGCATCTGTAACGAAGAAACATCATATCAAAATACGTTATTAAATCAATGTAATACCGAACTATTCGTATCGTAGTATCAATGCATCATGCATCTATAACGAAGAAAACATCATATAAATTACATCATGATAAATGTGAATTTGAGTTAAATACCTAGTGTTTTTGGCGTCTTACAATCGTTCCAAATTCAGTTTTATTTCCTGGAACCACAATTTTACGAACGTCTTTTCCTAAAGTCCGCTCGGAGTCTTCTACTGCGTATTTTCGGAATTAATAATACGGACCCTCTCTTGCAGAGGTAATTCCTAGACTGCTAAAATTCATGTGGTTCATATTCCCTTCAATATTGGGGATCGACCCACCCCTCTGATTTGATATTTGACCAATCGGAATAAATGCTATCCCTACAGACATTTGGAAAACTGACTATCAAAATGCCAAAAATGCCACCTGGGGTCGAAATAATACCCTACCATTTCTCTCAATCACTTTGACAGCTATACGTGAGAATTTTCCTCTTTTTAAGCCTGTCCTACACCTAGTTCGATTTTACTATAAACATAGTAGCAATGTGACCCAGTTAGGTAAACATTCCTTCGTCCAAACTCTACTCCAAGATAACATGGATTTCACTGACGAAAAAATTGGCACTTGACACTCGATGCATATTAAACAATATTCACTAGCGTTAATCTCGATGTACGTAAATCAATAATTCACGAGCGTTAATCTCGGTGCACATTAAACAATATTCACGAGCGTTAATTTCGATGCACATTAAACAATATTCACGAGCGTTAATTTCGATGCACGTAAAACAATATTTAGCGGCTACAATACTTCTGAGTAAGGAGAGGAAATATAAAGAAAACTTATTTTATGAAAATCATCGTGATATATAGTTTTGTGGTGCTGATGTCAGCGCACTTTTAACACGTCATTCGCTATACCCGGATGAGGAAATGGGGGTTGGTGCCCGTCATAAGGGTAGAAAGATGCATTCGACGCGGGTTGGTCTGAGTCAGTATGGAAGCCGTGATCTGAGACATCTACAAGCTGAACTACCGTGACTCCCAACGTAGTATTTAGATGGACAATATTACAAACAGCCTATAATGAGAGGTCGTTTCTCTTCTTGTTTCATTCCTTCCTTTATTGACCATCATGATTTAAGTATATCTACTGCACTGTAACTGTATTGGAAAAATTTAATATAAGAAAAGAAATATCCGTTGATGACTAACAGTTGTATCTGTCAACTAGACAATATCATCCGTTTTTAGTCACTTTTATATCCTTGGATGGCCAGCCAATAGCCGATATAGTCAGGCCCCTTATATGTCTTGGGTGGCCAGCCAATAGCCGATATAGTATGGTCCCTTTTATGTCATGGGATGGCCAGCCAATGGCCAAAATAGTAACATCCCTTTTATGTCATGGAATGGCCAGCCAATGGCCGATATATTTAAGTCCCTTTTATGTCATGGGATGGCCAGCTAATGACTGATATAGGAAGATGTTGAATTAACTTGAATTGTGACTCATTTGACCTACCGGCTGTTTACGTGTTTTGCTTCTCGCTAAGATTTATGTGCCCTTCTTAATCATTACACCGTGTCATTTTGACCATATGTCTTAAAATGAGCACAGAAGAACTATACGCGTTGATTAAATTTACCTGATAGGGGTTCCTAGAATATAGGAATTACAGACAGGTGAAAATAATTCCCTAATATGTACAATTTTGTTGTTGTTTTGTGGTATAACACCATTTCTCAGCGCAAAATATCATAACTATACATGGCGGCGAGACTCAAAACCCACGCGGGCAGAGGTGAGATTGGCAGTGACTGGTAAATATGAACGTTTAGACCACTCGACTACCCAAGACAATTTAATAGAGTGCATTCCTTAGGGGGTCAACTCAAAATTAATGTGACTCGACTGTACATTGTTGTCGTTGTTGTAGGGTTTAACGCCATTTTTCAGCACAAGATAGGCTATACATGGCGGCCACTAATAATGCTGAAGGAAGATCCAAGGAAACCCCAGAATGAACCACCGTCCCACGATAAGCTTCTGGCAAGCTTTCTCACATACCAATATTGACCGAATTCGAGACTCGAACCCATGCAGACAGGTGAGATGGCAGTAATCCGTAACGAAGAGCGCTTTAGACCATTCGGCCACTCGGGGCTCCAACTGAACGTTGTAACATTCTTGTGAAGTTTTAAGGCTATACAAAATAAGTACTGAAATAGATCATTTTTCTTATGGCCGTTGATTATCTGTTTATACCTAATTGCAATTACATAAAATATAATAGGTGCACTCCTGTCAGTTAAACCTACGTACAATAACTAGTTTCTGCGTCATAATGTGAAGTCATATGGTCAAAATATATTAGACGGACACGTGGAATCTAACATGCATCCGTAATGTGTGAAAGCTGGCATGTAAACAGTTTGATACGTCCGGTTGATCTTGTGATGGGCGCATAGGAAGTACGCGTTAGAAAGTGTTTCTCGTAGCAAAACCGGAACTACTTTAGCGCATGTGATTGCGTTGCTGATTATCGCATATATATATATATATATATATATATATATATATATATATATATATATATATATATATATATATATATATATATATATATATATATATATATATGATGTAAAGTAAATAAAACTAAATATTCATCTGGAAAACAACAAACTACGTTAGGAAACTAGTTTTATTCTTCTCTCCCTCCCCGTCACATCCCCCCCCCTCTCTCTCTCTCTCTCTCTCTCTCTCTCTCTCTCTCTCTCACACACACACACACACACAATTAACAAGGATGTTCTTGAATAACTCAAATATGGAATTGTTATAAAAATTCCTCTTATTCACTTCCTCCTTCATCTTCCCTGTCTTCTTTTTCTTTGCACACGTAATTGTTCCAGTTGGAACAAACAATAAAATTTAACGATATAATTTCCCCCAAAAAAGCTAAGTTATCACCTTAAAGGTCAAATAAAATGACAAAAGAAATATTGCATTTGGAAAGCAGCGATGTGAATGATTCGTCTACCTATTTCAAACAAGCTCCATACTTTTGATAAAAAATGTTTTATATAATAATTGGTGTGCATTAAATGTACTAACTGAAGTGAAATTTTGCAAACACTTTCACTAATAACGTAGTAAGCAAACGTTTTTCACATATATGAATTACGGTCCGTACTTGTCAATGCAAATTGAGTTTGCAAAAACTATAGCAGAAATCACAGCATCAGTATGTATCAATACCAATGGAGATTAAATAAAACAGTATTTAGATCACAGCATCAGTACGTGTCAATGTCAATGGACGTTAAAGAAAACATTATTTAGATCACAGCATCAGTACGTGTCAATGTCAATGGAGATTAAAGAAAACAGTATTTAGATCACAGCATCAGTAAGTGTCAATGTCAATGGAGGTTAAAGAAAACAGTATTTAGATCACAGCATCAGTATTTGTCAATGTCAATGGAAGTTAAAGAAAACAGTATTTAGATAACAGCATCAGTATTTGTCAATGTCAATAGAGTCAATACCAAATAAATCAGACAGATTACAATAAATACTATGATATTGATATCGTCATCCTTTATACGGTACACAGCATATGGTTAAGTTAAAATACTAAGACCAAACGTTCATTTAAAGTGAAGTGTGTGTGTGTGTGTGTGTGTGTGTGTGTGTGTGTGTGTGTGTGTACGCGCTGATATAACTGATTTTTGTGCAAAATGCTTTAACAATTTGACAAACATAAAATTAACTTAAGCTATCATGTCAGTCATATTGTAGACTACATCTGTAACATCCAGACAAGAAAGATATAAATAAATATGTAAAGAAACTCTCTTAGGAAAAGATAATAAATGGCCTACTGAGATCGATCTGTACGTACAACGCTTAGTTTAGCTCTATGAAATGAGAGTGTAAAGCGCCATAGCTGTATATTCGATCGCATGTCTGCCATTAGTAAAACTTGGCCAGATTGATAAAAGATCTTTTTAATTCTGGCCACTGAAAATAAGCTATAGATAAATGCAGGACGTCATTTTCTTTTAATGATATAAAGAATAGTAGTCCATTCAGTGGGATTTCACTTGCAAGTGCTCCCTTGTAGTAATTATATAGTACATGTATGAGACAGGTAAACTGTAAGCAACGATATGAGCCCCCGAGGTTACAACCTCTTCACAAGCATAACTCTTTGAATTTAACATGTAGGTACAACCTCGTTCCCACACGTTACTCTTTGTCTTTCACATACTAGTAACAACTCTTTACAACACGTAACTCCTAAAATGTTAGAAATGTATCTTGGAATGTTGCGGAGTTTAATATCGCGTTAAGCCGTACTTCATTGTACTCAATTTTATCACAGCGTTTATAAACAATGTGACATGTGATTGAATCGTCCGAGTTGTTTACTACCATAGCAATCGAAAGTAGTCTTCAAGTATCTTGTGTTATATCTTGGCTCGCGAAGGTGTAAGTGTCCAAGACTTGCGATGTCACTGTTGGCCCACTCAGATAGTACAGAGTGATATAGCTGTATAATCGCCATTCAAACCGTTCTTTCAACACTAGATATATAAGAACAATTCAACATTCAACCGTTTAAACACTAGAATGTGTAAATTTTCTGTGGTAGGCTAAAACACCTTATAATGTTCTACCACATATGCTGTGCGATTTACTTACTTGCAGTCAAACGTAGGGAAAAGCCAAAAATGCTACCCAAAAATACATTTAGAAAGTTTCTCGTTTCAGCGTGGAATGCGTGATCTCTGGAAGAATTACAAGACAAATTATGTTCGTTTTTCTATGGGAAAATAACTTATTAGCTTCTTCAGAAAGGAAGTGTGGATAAAAATAAACACAAATTACTGCAAGTGATCCAAATGTATTCTTCTGCTATGTACTTCAAATTTCCGTTAAAACTCTCGAGCCGTTTGAACTATTAATATCTTATCAATGCCGTACACAAGAGCAAATGGGTCTTTGAGTATTTGTACGGTCTTTAATTAATTTGTACATTGTTAATTGCAAAGGAGTCTTTAAGTCTTAATTATTTTGTTGATTGCAAATTATTTTGTACATTGTTTATTGCACAGGAGTCTGTAACTATTTTGTAAATTCTTGATTAAATATGATTCTTACACTACTAAGAAAGAAGTGTTAATATCTACCATTTTTTAAAATTCATTTTCGTTTGCATTATTTGTGACAAAGCATGCTTTTATATAATTCTGCCTCTGTTTGCATCATTATTGCAGAGACTTCAACCTTTGAGATTTTATTAAAATGTATTGGAGAGTATTATTATTATTATTATTATTATTATTATTATTATTATTATTATTATTAAAAAACATTCTGTTATGATCCTCCGTTTTGTATTTACCTGACCGTTCCAGTGGCCTAGTGGAAAGAGCGGCCGCATCGGCCGAGTCATACCAAAGACTTATGAAAGAAAGTGATACTAACAGCTGCCTTACTGTGCACTCAGCATAAAAAGGTTAGTGTTAGGTCTGGTCGGTCTGGTGTCAGGATAATGTACCTAGGAACATAATACTACATGTCTGGGGCATGATGATCCATTGCTAGACATCACTATAACTGCAGACATCGTAGCGATATGACATTTAAAAAATCCAAATCATTATATTTACATACCTACATCCCTCCTACCAAACCAATATATCCGTCTTCATATATTATCATATAAAAAAAGATTTCCAAACGAATGACATATTTCCAACCCAATCTATCCTTCCCCACATATTACTTAATGGAATTAATTGAAAATGTGTCCTTCATATGGACGTGTTCTTACAGGAATATATGGAGACGGGTAGACTGGTTGATCAAGGTGAAGAATACCTTTTAAAGCCAGTCTACCCGTCTCCATATATTCCTGTAAGAAGACATCCATATAAAGGGCACATTTTCAATTATAACAATATTTACGAACCCCTTTCTTTTTTTCTTCTTTTTTTTTAAGAAAGGACACCTCACTTCAATGTACATTGTCAATAGAACTGACTGTCCATAGATTATTAATTAGGGCACTTAATTAAAAGGTACAATGTTTAGTTTTCTCTTCAACGTTATTTATTTAAACATATGCAGCTAACTGTAGAAAGCATAACAATTTCAAAGTTCAATCTGGGGCTAAATTGAACCGATCCCATGATTCTCCTAACGGTAGATATATTGGTCACCTCAAATTTAATTTTATTTCCATCCCCAAACTCATTACGTAGACGTCATAATTCTTAAATATGATTTCGATACACATGACTATTTTAGACTGATTCTGACTGTAACAGTGCGTGGT
The DNA here is from genome assembly GCA_029339505.1 of Unio delphinus. NCBI lineage: Eukaryota > Metazoa > Mollusca > Bivalvia > Unionida > Unionidae > Unio > Unio delphinus. The sequence continues at coordinate 3,679,955 of JAQISU010000229.1, read as the reverse complement.
TTAGTAGATAATAGGGAATTTTGTTTTTGGAATATTAATCCACACCATCTGCAGTGAAATATGTTTTGATTGATTGGTTATTTGAGAATACATGGCTGCAAGATAAACTTCAGGCTTGTCTTCATTATGAATCCATTAGACAGTCAACATAGGGGTGTGGGGTCAGATATAATCACGATGAATAATAGTGGCTAGACTCAAGTTATGGCAGAAGCAAAAATGCAATTGTGCGTTTATTAATGATGCCATTTTTGTAAGCGTTTAGTCACCACGAATGTATCCATATCATAGAAACAAAGGGATTTGAGTTTAGCTACGATGTCGCAGGCTCAACTTCATATCTTGTGGCTGAGGCTACGAACTGATCCCATATCATGCAATGGAACAAACAAATCATCAATAAAATCAGAAAACAATACTGTAGAAATCATGTTGTAAAACAAGTTTGGCTTTTTTTAATGTATTAAGTCTTTACACGATAAAATAAATTGGCATGGTTGCACTAACCTCACTGTGTCAGCCATGATAGATAACGTGAGATTCTCGCCATGACCCCTTTTCTGAATAACGTTTGCCATACCATATTTGGATATTCTATGCTATGTTATTATCAATCAAGCGGCCAAGAGGCAAGAGTAGGTGTACTAATATTAGTACTAGATAAGAGCTAACTTGGTTTTCACTATTAAAAGGGTGGAATATGCATTTCATTTATTAAAGGATTTCCGCATCACGTAATCGGCGTGTATGAATGGAAAGTCAGCAACGCTTAGCGCAACTTTTACTACAAGAGGGATCGGCAAACAATACCTGCATAAAAATCCAATTTAAAATGTTACACATGCAGTCTGTTCCTAATATAATGCTTCTTTTAAGATGATATATGGTCAAATAATATCAGTGTAATTATAAACCGGGTAAATTATAGGTCATATTTATGAAAGAATGGAGGAAGTGGTTAAATGTTGCGAACCCGGATAAGGCAGAGAGAAAACTGGATTTCATGGTAAAATGTTTGCAAGGCTGAATAAACAATATTTTACTGTCATCATCATCAGTCTCTTGACTTTGTGTGGTCGTCGAGGTACTTTGCTGCTGAACATCTGACCAGTTCCCTCCACTTTTTGTCTCGATCATGTGCCAATGCCTGTGTCTTTATTCTGTGATGTTGTCAGTCCACTTTTGTCTCTGTCTACTTCTCCTTCTGCCACCCTGGACGCTGCCCTGCATTACTATTTTGGATAGACTGTTTGCTCTAGTGAGATTGTTATACCATATCAGGTTTCTCTTTTTGACGATTTTGAGGAGGTCTTCATATTGGCCTACTTTGTGCCTGAAGATGTTACGCACTTCAGTTGTGATGTAGTCCATGTAAGCATCTTATTTCAAGTGCCTGGATTCTTTGTTGTAATTCTGCTGTCAGGGTTCAGGCCTCACATGAATACAAAAAGACTGAGATGACTAGTGCTCTCAATAATCTGACTTTCGTTTTCGGACATTCTTTTCAGACATTCTATTATCTACAGATGGGTCTTAGCTGTAGATGGCTAGAAAGGAAGATCGTATTATAAACTTTTGCATTTGTCCAAAAGCATGCACAATGACAGTAGTATGCTCAGGCACTTTCCTCTCGACATTTATATCCTAAGTTCAATCACTGGTGCCAAGGCATGCAAAGTCCATTTATTAATTTTCCATTTCCGGTGATTTTTCACTGGTGTATGGATTTGGTCACCTTATGAGCAAATAACTGTGCCACATAGAGAACGAAATAAGCAAACAATATAGAGAGTTTAGCTAAGTTGGTAAAATGCAGTTTACATTGGCGGATTTACCGGTGTGCTAAGTAGGATGTTAAAACATTCTATACTATAATTGTTTTTGACATTACTGGGTTTGGCTTTGCACATGACCCCTTCATCACATCTCTCACTTCCAATTCGGCCCTGAATTGTTATAGTAGATGGATTGATGATTCAGATGGATCGCGCGTGTGTTTGTGTTCGTGCACACAAACACACATACACACAGTAACCTTGTTATCATGTCACACCTTTTAAGCACGAAACCATTGTACTCGTGTCCGAAACCTTGTTATCATGTCACACCTTTTAACCACGAAAGCTTTATACTCGTGTCCGTAAACCCTTGTTATCTTAGCACGCCCATTAACCACAAAATCACTGTAATTGTGTCCGGATACATGTTATCATGTCACGCTAAATGGAGCATTAAAGCGTTGTACTTGAGTCCGGAACCTTGTTATGATGCTAAACCTAATACCCACACAAGCTCTGTACTCGTGTCCGGAACCTCTTTATCATGCCACGCCTAATAACACCGAAAGCATTATACTCTTGTCCGAAACCTTGTTATCATATCACATTCAATCGTTGTATACATGATGATTATGTTCTGTACAACTGTTGTTTAATATCTATAGAAATTATTCTTATCCAGGTACAAATTTTTCATCTGCTTTTGCTGACTGGAAATTGCTGGTAGTTCTTGTTTTCACAGATACATCCTGATTTGTTGATTATATTTTCTTTATCATCTTAAACTTACGACTTTCATACAGTTCACTTTACTCTCGTCTGTGTGTGTGTGTGTGTTGTTGTTGTTGTTGTTGTTGGCCGATTTCAACCGACAGGACACAAGTAAAATCTGGGACTATTCGATCGCCAACTGCATATAACTGTCGCCAAAAAAAAAAAAAACGAACTTTCTCCAAATTAGAACTTTCCAATAAAAAACAAAACTTTCTTCATAATAGCATGGAGTTTGGTCTGATGTTTTGAAACTTGGACAAGTCTTGACTATCCTTGGCATACAATTTAGATCAGACGATTAAAATATGACAATCTTGCAGGGGGGAATACCGAGGAGTGAGAAATCGTCTTACATTGTGATATATTATTACAGGTTTGGACCCCCAGCCCCCCGATCCATTGACCTATGTTCTTAATTGTAATTACAACAGGCCGCATGCTATGCTTTTGATAGCATATCGTCTGTTTCTTCAGAATTAAAAAGTATTTATCTCATTTGATTGGAAGATCATGCATGAGTTAATTTTATTCATCCAATTTATTTATTTAGAAACATTTGAATTAGAAACTTAATAGGCCGTTTTCCACCTACTGATCCCATAATATGGACGTTTACCAGAATGAATTATGTGTAAAAATATAACTATATCTATTTGACGAATTTCATATATAATTCTTTGTTTTTCCGAACTCCAGACTTTAACATCTACTGTTGCTCTGCAACGATATCCGTCTCCGTCTATTTAGTGGAGAAGTAATATAAAATTAGGATGATGTTCTCTTTTACTTTCTCGAATGATAATATGAAATATGTTGAATTCCTGTAACATGTTCGACTCAGCACCTTGTGCTAATTTGGCAGGTGAGAAGAAGTATTCATCCTGCATATAAAACACGTAAGTAGGGTGGGTTACAGAGAAAACACCTCTCAGGTGTTAACCCTGATAAGGTTCAGTATTTTTGCAGCACATTTGTGCATGACAAAGGTGAATAAATGTGGTATTTCACGAGAACCTGACGAACCTTTCTCCTAAATGCCATTTTGAACGCAAGGCCGATTTACACATTATGTATGTTACTTGCATTTCTGCGTTTGGTTACTTTACAATTTGCATACATCTAGTACAATTTCTTTCTGCAACACGCTATAATTGTTCTTGAATATATATCCATGTAATCTTACTTGGAGGAAGTGCAATTTCGTACTTACTTTGAATACATTTGGCACATCCATAGTGGGATAATTTAGGTAAACCAAATCTAACTTTCGTTAATCTCGCATTGTTTTAGAACCCATTCACACTATGCGTATGAAATTAGTTTGAGAACTCAAGTCCTTGAAAAATACAAAAATGCGTTAATCTTTTATTTTGATTCGGGTAAAAGAACTCGTTTGATATAGTGTACAAATATGTATCGGACTTGCAGCCTCGCCTTCTCTCCACAACAATTAAACTCATTGATGCATATCCGTTTAATCTAGCATGATTGATCTTGCGTGGGAACGGATATTTGACCCACATTTCCGTTTCGCACACCCCAGTGGGAGCTAATGCTGTTTTCAATGACCTCCGCGAATAGATAATCGTAGCTACACGTAATCTAGCCATTGTAATTCCCGTTTATTTTTATTTTAATTGAAAATTGATAGCTAAATTATTTGGAATCCAAAACAGAATTGGTAATCAATAAATATGAAACGGATTTATCTTTTGTTCGAGTGGGAGAAAGAACAAAATGACTATGGCGTATAAATGCCTGTCGATATGATGGATTCATGATGTCCCGATCTCATGTCAAACCCGATCTGACTAGTAGCAAATCATAGACATAGGCTTGTAGATTTAACGTTTCTTGCTGTCTTCGCTTACATACCGGTTTTGAACCAGTCAGGGTCGTTTTCTGACCACTGCTAAGTGTTTCAATGGTTTTTCTGATTTTGTATTACCTTTACTTTGCGTTAATATACAATTTATAACTGTACCACGTATCATACCGTATGTGTACCATTTTAACTATACCAAGTATCATACCGTATGTGTATCATTTTAACTATACCAAGTTTCATACCGTATGTGTACTATTTTAACTATACCAAGTATCATACCGTATGCGTACCATTTTAACTATACCAAGTATCATACCGTATGTGTACCATTTTAAGTATATCAAGTATCATAAGGTATGTGTCCTATTTTAACTATACCAAGTATCATACCGTATGCGTACCATTGTAACTATACCAAGTATCACACAGTATGTGTACCATTTTAACTATACCACGTATCATACCGTATGTGTACCATTTTAACTATACCACGTATCATACCGTATGTGTACCATTATAACTATACCAAGTATCATACCGTATGCGTACCATTTTAACTATACCACGTATCATACCGTATGTGTACCATTTTAACTATACCAAGTATCACACAGTATGTGTGCCATTTTAACTATACCAAGTATCATACAGCATGTGTACCATTTTAACTATACCAAGTATCATACCGTATGTGTACCATTTTAAGTATACCAAGTATCATACCGTATGTGTACCATTTTAACTATACCAAGTATCATACCGTATGTGTACCATTGTAACTATACCACGTATCATACCGTATGTGTACCATTTTAACTATACCAAGTATCATACCGTATGTGTACCATTTTAACTATACCAAGTATCATACCGTATGTGTACCATTGTAACTATACCACGTATCATATCGTATGTGTACCATTTTAACTATACCAAGTATCATACCGTATGTGTGCCATTTTAACTATACCAAGTATCATACCGTATGTGTGCCATTTTAACTATACCACGTATCATACCGTATGTGTACCATTTTAAGTATACCAAGTATCATACCGTATGTGTACCATTTTAAGTATACCAAGTATCATACCGTATGTGTACCATTTTAAGTATACCAAGTATCATAAGGTATGTGTACTATTTTAACTATACCAAGTATCATACCGTATGCGTACCATTTTAACTATACCAAGTATCACACAGTATGTGTACCATTTTAACTATACCACGTATCATACCGTATGTGTACCATTTTAACTATACCACGTATCATACCGTATGTGTACCATTATAACTATACCAAGTATCATACCGTATGCGTACCATTTTAACTATACCACGTATCATACCGTATGTGTACCATTTTAACTATACCAAGTATCACACAGTATGTGTGCCATTTTAACTATACCAAGTATCATACAGTATGTGTACCATTTTAACTATACCAAGTATCATACCGTATGTGTACCATTGTAACTATACCACGTATCATACCGTATGTGTACCATTTTAACTATACCAAGTATCATACCGTATGTGTACCATTTTAACTATACCAAGTATCATACCGTATGTGTACCATTGTAACTATACCACGTATCATACCGTATGTGTACCATTTTAACTATACCAAGTATCATACCGTATGTGTACCATTTTAACTATACCACGTATCATACCGTATGTGTGCCATTTTAACTATACCACGTATCATACCGTATGTGTACCATTTTAACTATACCAAGTATCATACCGTATGTGTATCATTTTAAGTATACCAAGTATCATACCGTATGTGTACCATTTTAACTATACCAAGTATCATACCGTATGTGTACCATTGTAACTATACCACGTATCATACCGTATGTGTACCATTTTAACTATACCAAGTATCATACCGTATGTGTACCATTTTAACTATACTAAGTATCATACCGTATGTGTACCATTTTAACTATACCAAGTATCATACCGTATGTGTACCATTTTAACTATACCAAGTATCATACTGTATGTGTACCATTGTAACTATACCACGTATCATACCGTATGTGTACCATTTTAACTATACCAAGTATCATACCGTATGTGTACCATTTTAACTATACCACGTATAATACCGTATGTGTGCCATTTTAACTATACCACGTATCATACCGTATGTGTACCATTTTAACCATGCCAAGTATCATACCGTATGTGTACCATTTTAAGTATACCAAGTATCATACCGTATGTGTACCATTTTAACTATACCAAGTATCATACCGTATGTGTACCATTGTAACTATACCAGGTATCATACCGTATGTGTACCATTTTAACTATACCAAGTATCATACCGTATGTGTACCATTTTAACTATACCAAGTATCATACCGATTAAGTACTGTTTAGAACTATACTGACTTACCGTGCGCTCAGTATTCAAAGATGAAGAACAAAATTTACTGTAATTAGGTTATGCTTCACATTTTACTGACTGGTGAAAGCAGTAACTCATTTCTACAAAGAATTTCTTTCCGATTTTGTGAATTTATATTGATAATTTAGATAAACCAAATCTTTTCTATATGAAGCGGTACTGAACAAATTGGCTAATAATAACAATAATAATTAAATTCAACTCGATTCAAACCAAAGCATAAGTGAACAAATCCAAGTAGAAATCGAACGATGCGTAACATATCCTTCAGTTTAATCTATATGTTTAGCTAGAGGGCATACGTAACAACATGTAGACATATAGATATAAGACACAATTTTACATTCATACAATGAAAAAACGTTGCGCATTTGCCATTGTATGTTATGCATTCATTTTTTCACGTTATGTAATGTCCTTAGAGGTTGTTAATTGGTACAAATACAGGTCGGTTATGGGGAATAAATGACAATGAAGGCAAACTATTGAACAAAGAATTGCCATAACGGATATATTTTCAATAGTTATGCAGTCAAACCAATAATGACATTTCTTGGTTTTAATTAAATACCAGTGAATTTTGCATATAATTTGTGTGTATTCAGATTTTCTTCTTTATACCCCTTAAATGTATCTACCTCTAAACAGACATACGGGTCATTAAAACTTTAACATGTTTGCTGCCAGTTCTTATAAATTGCATATTTTATTTCTAATTGTCTGTCTTCGTCTTTTATGTTTTCTGTTAATAATTATACTCATTAATAGTGTATTGTACTGTGCCTTTATTTTCAGTCTGGTTACATGTATGTATGTATGTATGTATGTATGTATGTATGTATGTATGTATGTGTGTGTGTGTGTGTGTGTGTGTGTGTGTGTGTGTGTGGGTGGGTGGGTGGGTGGGTGGGTGGGGGTGTGTGTGTGTGGGTGTGTGTGTGTGTGTGTGTGTAAAACGGAAGACTTAATTTATTCCTCATATGTCAAAAACTTTATTTATAAAAATTTTCACCCAGAGAGCATTATCGTGCAACTAAGTCTAAGGACCTAGAAATCTCTGAATGTTTATCTACGGGAAACTAGATTTTAACCCATAATATAAAGATGTGAATTTATAGGGAACTTATATCATATGATTTCTTATGAACTTATTTATATTTCATAAAGCAGCTTCGAGGTATGAGTGGGTTCTGCTTATTTCAGTTATTGATCTTGGTCATAATCTTACTGCAGGGGCCAGTGTTATACTAATTGATCATCATCATAATCTTACTGCAGGGGCCAGTGTTATACTAATTGATCATGGTCATAATCTTACTGCAGGGGCCAGTGTTATACTAATTGATCATGGTCATAATCTTACTGCAGGGGCCAGTGTTATACTAATTGATCATCATCATAATCTTACTGCAGGGGCCAGTGTTATACTAATTGATCTTGGTCATAATCTTACTGCAGGGGCCAGTGTTATACTAATTGATCATGGTCATAATCTTACTGCAGGGGCCAGTGTTATACTAATTGATTTTGGTCATAATCTTACTGGAGGGGCCAGTGTTATACTAATTGATCATCATCATAATCTTACTGGAGGGGCCAGTGTTATACTAATTGATTTTGGTCATAATCTTACTGCAGGGGCCAGTGTTAGACTAATTGATTTTGGTCATAATCTTATTGCAGTGGCCAGTGTTATACTAGCCGTAAGTGTAATTGCTGACATTTATAGTCCCAGACTACTATCATAATTCTGCAATTCGCCATGCGTCACAGGATATTATGAAATATAAATCTATATATGCAATTAGCCATTGTCTAGTGTCTCATGACCAACTGCTGTAAATTATATTAATACAAGCTATATTTTTACCAGAACTCTCTCTCTCTCTCTCTCTCTCTCTCTCTCTCTCTCTCTCTCTCTCTCTCACGCACACACACACTCTTTCTCTCCCTCACACACACACACGGACACACACACGCCCACCCCAATATAGACAATTTCGGTTCGTTTTTTTAGTACTTTTCACCCAAAGTTAAATATTCTATTAGTCATGGTTCAGATAATGATTTTTCCAACAGGTCACTCACTAAAACAACTAAAAACATAAGCCTCGATTGAGTAAAGTAGGGCTTATTTTTCTATATGCTTGCAGCATATAAATGTATTGATCAATATACCAAATCAATTTCGTTCCATTGCAAAACAATCGCATAATAGTAATTATTAAAAATAATGAATTTTAGAGATAATTTTTTAGTTATAGTTTGGTTCTATTTAAATAGACAAAGTACATATATCGGAATCCTATTATAAATTATTTAAATATTCCTTCGATTCAGAAAGTGGTTTACCAATCTTAGTCATGCAGTGCATAATGAAATCAATGACTGCACCAGAAGTAACCATGCTGCACCTAACTTGGGAACCGCTCCTATGTCTGAATCAATTTCTTCCATCACCGGAACCAATTGACATCGACCGCAAATGTCGTAGTTTAGTCGTCTGTGATACAGTCATGTATTTGTATCTGAGTCAAATACATCGTACAATAAACGTGTTTAAGAGACTGAGATGTTTTTAAAAATCGGCTTGAAACAATACTATTCGACATTCGCATAGTTGTCCATGTGTTCAATAAGAAATAATAATCATTTTTCAGATTAGTAACTCAGATCATCTACCAAGTATGTATGTATGTATGTATGTATGTATGTATGTATGTATGTATGTATGTATGTATGTATGTATGTATGTATGTATGTCCATCGATCCATCCAATCTAGATTGATATTGACGTTCTTCCAGCTTAGCCAAACCAGATAAAAGCAACTTAGAGGTTGGGAAAATGCGGTCTTTCATATTGGAGGAAACAGGAAAACCTGGAATAAACCGACGATGCTAAATTGGCGATCACCTAGTCTTGCCTTTCATATGTAGGAGCCGGTAATGAACATGGGACGCGGTGATGCAAAAAGAACATTTAACCATGTGCTATTTTGAGATTTTTGACCCCATCAATATAGTTTAATATCTCAGTACATTCTATACTATAGTTGGATATGAGGAGGAATAGGAAGTACATAAAGAGAAAGGAGGAAAAAAGACACCAACTTACTGCGATATGCATATATTTGGCCCTTTATAACTGGTGTGTGGTATACATACATTATATAACGCCGATCTATAAACGATTGCCCAGACAACTATATGTAGCCTTCCGCTGAATAAAATAACCACTGTGATCAGGTGATTGATTTTCCTTACATTTGTGTAAATAGTGCTAGACTCTGTGCCCGCTAGCTCTAAATCACAATAAGTACATGGTTTAAAGGGGAAAAAAGAAAAAAAATATGGTTGGTTGTGGCCACATGTTTACTCAAATCAAAGTGCAATTCTGAGGGGTAACACTACTGCAGGAATGTGTTGTATACAACAGCTTTAAGTTTCGATGGTAATGTTATATTTTCATTTATTTCTATCTGAAAGACACCCTTAACTGGCTTAAGAACTGTGAGATGGTATTTATCACGTGGGTAAGAATCGTGCTTCCATACATGAAATCATCTGCTTTCCTCAGGTTATATAGGATGTCCTGATTTTACATTATCAAATTGGAATAGTGATCGTACATAGAATTCTAATTAATCTTATAAAAATAAGATTTGGCCTTCAAAAGTATTTAACGTATCATCATATCCAAATGATAAGGATAAACACCAAGTAAACCAAGGCTTCAAATGAACACACAATTACGTAGAACTGGTTACCGATTGGTTGAAAAAACAGTGGTGTCATAGTATTTGCCGCTTTGAATGGAGAATGTACCACAGCTCTTTAAACTTTTTATTAGGAGCCATCCATAAATGACGTCAAGCGATTTTGGTCGATTTTTTACCCCACACCCCCTCGTCACAAAAAGGTATACCCTTCAAGTATGACGTCACAAAGCTTTGCTCCCCCTCCCAAAAAAAGCCGCATTTCCTATTTTAAAATTAACATGTTTCAAAAAATTAAGTGGTACTTTTATTTGAAGTTGCGCATTTTGATGTGACGTCACATTTGTTAAACACCTTCTTCCCCCTCGTCACACATCGTCACAAACATGTGATCTCTCCCTCCTCAAGGTGTGTGACGTCATTTATGGACGGTCCCTTATGCGTATACCAGATTTCTTGCTGAAGTGTTCATGTAAAGAATTAATTAAAGTGTCCGTGTAAATAATGAATTTCACCATGAGACATCTAATTTAACAATAATTCAAGATATGGATAAAACTTGTGATGTGTTGAAATCAAATTTTATGTTAATAGACATAAGTAAAATTTAAGTCGTGGAATTTAAATGTTCGAATGCTACAAGTTGTTTATAACAGACAGCAGTATCATCTATGTAGTTTGAATATCACAAGATTAATTTTTCTCATCGCTCCAAATGCGGGATGTATGCATTAGATGTTAAAGTCCCCCGCCCCAAGCAAACTGAATTTGTAAATGTTGAAAGCGCACGCGAGAATTTCTCTGAGAACTGTGGGTGTTAATAATTTAATAACTATGTTCTGCGGTTTGTCTAACATTGATTTCATCTTGGTCAAGATTCTTTTTTATTTATAAGTACAAATGTTTTGTTGTTTTCCTTGTTGTTGTTGGTCGTTTTTGTTAAAACTTGGGCATAAAAAAGGTATGATCTAAAGCGACTGAATAAGCACAGAAAAATACGTTTTTCTAACATTTGTGCCATATTCTGAGTAGTTCGCAATAATGCTGTTTCTGCTGAAAATTAGTATGCGTCACACAGGGTAAATCATTTTTATCATTCAAGAGAAAGTAAAAGCTTAGGATCATTAATAAAACACGTAATAACATTTTTAGTGTTTAAACAGTCTTAACTTTAGTACGCGTTGTTTTCTTTGTGTAATTGTTCAAACTTTCGTATGCGTTGTTTTCTTTGTGTAATTGTTCATTTAAATAATGTACACGTTAAACACTTTAACACGATGATTTTAGATGACACAGTTGTCGGAAACAATGAAGCTAATGAAGCTTTTTTCTGGGTAAAAAAATACAAATATAACCTTATATACTATATATATATATATATATATATATATATATATATATATATATATATATCTATATCTATTACCTTATATACAACTGTGTATTAGTACATCATTCTATCTGTCCATTATTTAACACTACAAAGACATACTCAGCCAAAGAATATAGACAAGAAAGCAATGGGGGAAAAAATTGCAACCCTTTAATTTTATAAAATTATCTACACCTGCCATATTGCATGTCTTAATAGATCTGTCTTGAATACGTGTCATAATAAACTTGTCTTAAATCACCTGTCTTAATGCACTTGTTTTAATACACCTTTCTTAAGTACCGATCTTAATACACCTTTCTTATATACATGTCTTAATAGATCTGTCTTAAATACATGTCTTAATATACATATCTTAAATACATGTCTTAATTGACCTATATTATAATACCAGTTTTAATAGACATGTCTTTATGCACATATTGTAATACACATGTCTTAATAGACCTGTCTTAATAGATTTGTCTTTATACACCAGCCTTGATACACATGACTTTAATATCTGACTTAATATACTAATTCATATTAAGGAAACAACACACATACAACGTTTTCTTTTTATACATGTCATAATGATCTCATGCAATTATAATTAATAACAGCTAGTTATAAAAGCAATGACAATGGCTTCAGCGATAAACAAAACTAATAACTATATTAATAAATTCCTCAGACATTTACAATATGGCAGCGAAATACATCACACCTACTAATAGTTAATTTTCAAGAGTGTTGGCGAAAAACATGCAATAGGTCGTTTCCATAGAGTGCTGATGAAAGATATATAGTAAGCATTTTCCATAGAGTGATGGTAAAACACACGCAGTAAGCATTTGTTTTATTATATAGAGGTCTATAGTTAATCACATAAACGACGCTGTGTCTAAGTTAGTAATACAACATTTTGCAGTGTTGGCTTTTAAAATTGCTTGCGGTTTTGCCATCTCATGGATGAGGTGCGTACAAAGATTTAATTTAAAAGAGGAACTAGGTTAGTTACTAAGGAACACCTTGTGGTTCAAGGTATTTAATGTAATCCAATACTTATATGACACGAGTGTCATCCCAATATAATAACCCTCACCTGGGCATCTGATATCAAGAACTAATTAAGAAGAGGTAAATCTTATTATATAGGTTGATACACCTGGCAAGATGGGATATCGTAATACCAGATTGTTCTCTTGTGTGATATTTTGTGCCCATGCATACACTGCTTTCTCCTTTCCTTTCGGTTTTCATTCTGGAGATTATCGTGTTCATTTTTTTAAATAAGTTTTGGTGTCGTAATTTTAAAGTAATACGGGTAGTTTAGAGACTTTTGATGTATGATTAAATGTGAATAATATTTCATTTTACCATTATCTTCACATATGAGTTTAAGGTTATCTGAATATTTCAGCGTATTTACATAACATGAATAGGAATTGTCATTGAAGAAAAGATAGAGTACAAGTAAAACGGAGAATGACCCTAAAATTGAAAATGTTCTTAAGACCTCTTCAGAAAGATATGAGAACTTATCAAAGATAAATGCTATATTCTTGTTTAAACATGACCACTTTCCACGTTTTCTTTCTATATATCACATATGCGCGCGCGTGTGTGTGCGTTTAAAGATAACTAATCGTACAACAATTGGTAAAAATCTAAATTTTGGAACACTTTGAAGACATTAGTATATTTGCTAGGGTACTATTTAAATAACACAGAAGATCAAAAACTTTGATGTGCAAAAAGGTGGCCTTGTAACGTGGGGAAAATCAAATAATGGCGTCTCCTTAAGTGTAGCATTAATGAACACAGGCATCGTATGTGCCAAACTCCATGCTAAAATGTTTTATAATGGATATGATCGTATAATGGAGATAGCTTTGACTTTATTAACCATCATTACTTTATAGTTTAACCGCTCCGGTGGCCTAGTGGTTAGAGCGTCCGCCTCGGAAGCGGGAGGTCGTCGGTTCGATCCCCGGCCGAGTCATACCAAAGACTTACAAAAATGGTACTAACAGCTGCCTCGCTTGACGCTCAGCATTAAGAGGTTAGTGTTAGGACTGGTCGGCCTGGTGTCAGGATAATGTGACTGGGTGAGACATCATGCTACATGTCTGCGGCATGATGTCTCAGTGCTAGACATCACTATAAACTGCCTCACTGCAGACATCGTAGCGATATGACTGAAAAATTGTTAAAGCTACGTTAAAAATCCTAATCAAACAAACAAACAAACAAACAAACAAACTTTATAGTTCCACCTTTTGGGGAATTGAAACGTTACCAATCAAATCAGACAATTAAACTCCAAAACCGAGTCGTTGAAATTATTGAAAGAAAGGATTAGCCATCCCCGAATTTAATCGCTAATTAACACGGGTTACCTTTTAATTATATTGTACAATACTTTAAATTTATATTTGGAACACGATGATATATGTCTGCGGCATGATACCCCAGCGATAAACATCACTGTAATCCGTCACACTGCAGACATCGTTGCGATATGACTGAATAATTATGTTAAAGCACACCCCCCACCCCCCACTCACTCACTCTCACACACACAAACACACACACACACACACACACACACTCATTATCATCAAACACCTTATCGCATCACATGGCTGATGAATACCTATACGCGCCAGACAAATTACTAATATCGATTTTACCACTTTTACATCGTTGACATTAGACCCTACATTAAAAGCATGAAATCTCTCAGCGACTGTCTTGGAACGGATGTAACTGCATGTTCAGGTTGCCATGACAACCTTGTATTCATGCGTGCGCAAAGGTGGCTGGTTCCAGCAGTATCGTATAAAAAAAACTTTTCATCAGACGTAACATTGGCAACACGGCTGAATGAAGAACAGCTGTCTGGACAAGAAAGCAGTACACGACTATATGTAAAACCACACCTTTCACTAATTTTATTCAAAGCAATATTAAGATATTTGTTATGCTCAGGCCATTGCATCAAAATCAAGTCATTTTCTAAAAAGAAAAAAGAAAAGAACTTAATTTGTTAAAATTGTCTGATATACGTCACGAGACAGCGATGTGGCGTGGAACCAATAACTGGATAAATCGGTGAGATATACAAAAACGAGGTCAATAACAAAAAAAGAAAAACCAATCAAGCTGAATGCATCCCACGGAAGTGAGTCACGAAGTCCTCGCTTTTCAAAGTTGACATTGAAGGGCAACTGGAAAAAAAAGAAGCAGAAACAAACACCAAAGCAGAGCCAACGACTTTTAAAAACGTTGTTTATTGAAAGTGTGAACAGTGTACAACAATATTCATCTACTCCCACCCCTGTTCACCAACCTCGGGAAAGGCACGTTTTAATGGAATTTTGTATAAAGTGTATATTCAACCTGAATTTTTAGAGAATAAATAGGAATATCAACCAGGAGTTGGGATACTGTCTATATTGGCGCATACTTTTGTATGGATGTGTTGGCTTAGTAAACACAGTAAATCACGAAGCAGAATCCTTGAAACGTAATATCGATCGTTCTGTGTAAACCAGTATGTTAATTAAAACGGACACCTCCATACATTAGCATACCATAAGACTATAAGTAATAAAATCATAGCAATGTTCCAATCTTTTTCGTACTAACACGACACCATATTGCACACAATTTGGGCAAGTCTTTTTTTCCGCAATTAGAGTGACGTCATTGCTCCTATTTGGCTACTTCCGGATACTTTCGTCAATTACGGTAAGGTTAAGAGTTATATCCCTTTGCAAGCTATGGACTTTACCTTCTATGTACATACATGCGTATTTATGCATCCGCCCCTTTGCTGAAAATGGACTTGTCCAAGAACTGTAAATTGATCTCGAAAATGGCCATGGTTGTAATGAAAACTTCCGTTAAGCATCAGATGCGCAGACGATAAAGGTGTTATGGACACCCTGGTCGCAATCGGGTTAGAAATTATAAATCAATGAATGAATTGAGTAAGATTTATTGACTTTTTATCTTGTTTATGCTTTTCGTTACTGAAATCGTTAGGGGGGTACAAACAAACGGGGATGTAGACACAGACATTAAATGTGCTTTATTTTCAGATTACGTGTACTAGTGTCCTAGTAAATAGCGACAACACCAATGTTGTATACTACAAGACTAGTATGTGTCAAGGATAGGCTTCAGTTACCATCTGAGCCCGCCATAAGTGTGATTGGGCACGTCCGTTATGATGGGTTTAGATCTATCAATCTATGCCCATTGGTGATGAACTATATGTTTGCGCATTATTTGGATGTAGTGGGGGTGATGGAATTGTATGGAAAGACTGTCACTATAAAATATGTTGCTGTACATATCTATTTCATATGTCACGTAAAATCTCGACTAAGTGAACAAACGACTTTTCGAACTAGTTAGATGCTGCCTTGATTGGAGCATGACCCTATCTAGCATTATTAAAGCTACGTTATACGACACACACACACACACACACACACACACACACACGTAACATAATATTTGACACGGTATACAAGAAATAATTCCCAAGATACATTTTATAACAGCAGTGTATTTAGCAAATTCCACATCGTTTAGGGCTGATTCTGCATAATTATGCAATTGATATAATGTTTTCATTCCGTTCATAACTATGCACATTACTATGTAGGAATGTTTAGGTGGTGTATATGTAGGAAAGTGAGTAATCATTTAATTGGCCATAACAACGAATAAATGCGAAAAGAAATATGTCCATTTAATTATTTGCAGTAACGTTAGCTCATTTTACTGTCACAGAAAGCGAATTTAGATGTCACACAGTGTTGTGCTTTCGAGTGTCAAAAACAAGGAGCAAAACAATTTCGAAAAATAAATATCAAATAATCAAGTTTGGTGTCATCATTTGGATGAGAAAATAATTATTAAAAGGCACTACCTTTTATGTACTTCTTCTAAATGCGCAGAGGCATACAGTGTTAAATTTGTGTGTTCGTCAATTTTTGCAGACACTATGGTAAGTCATTTGTTCTCGTATGCACATTTCTAGTTACATAATTCGATAAAAATAAATCAGTTATTGGTCCAAGCAAACATCATGATAACTACATTAGTCACAGCTCACTTCTCCATTAGAAACATACACAAATATCCTCCGAAATTATATTTTGTAGCCCAGGACAAAATCGATACACATGTCTTCGTTCATTGAACAATAAACAAGAGCGTAGCAATAATTAAAAGCAAGAATTAAATGAAAACTAGAAATACACGTATTAAATAGAGGATATTTGCTTGAAACGAGTGAATAACGGATATATTTCATCGAGTGGATGAAAATACTAGAGTTTTTTTTTTATCCAAGAGATGAAATGTATCCGTTATTCACTCGTTTCAAGGAAATATTCTTTTTATTTTATGCTCACATACGTTGGCTACCTCAAGTTTGTGACACAGTGAAAGAGCAGATTTCTTACGGTAAGGTCAGCTGTTTACCGTACATGTTCTGTTGTTCTATGTGTACCTGCGCACAAAATTAGTTCCACATCAGATTGGTAAAAAAAAAATAACTTTTATTTCCAGAATAATAAACTACAAGTTTCAAGGATAACAGACAGTGATTATTATTAAGAAAAAAAAACACAGATATGACATGTACACAAGGAAAAAGTAGTTCACTGACAGAAAATAAAAGGGAGGTAAGTATGTTCTGACCCAAAAATGTAGTTCCTGTAGTGAAAATATATTTTTTTCACTGTTATTTTTTCACTGTTATTTTTTCACTGCAGTGAAATATCAATATTATTTTAACTAGATAATCAAGTAATTCACTGCTGAGCATAAAATAAAGAAACGTATATAACTCTGACAAGATGATTGTTTACATAATTGTCCATTCTGACATGTCAATCAACATTGCGTGACACCTATGCATATAATTATGAATGGCCAACATATATGATGTGAATTGGAAGCGAAATATCTCAGAAATGTTGATACATTTTAGAACTGTCTTCCTTTAGATGAGATCTTGTACAATTTCCTAATGCTTGATGGATTATAAAAAAAAGATCTCATTTAAATGAACGAGGACTGGGCATGTAGTAAATGTCAGAAGACTCCGATGCTAAACTAACTGTAACAAGTCTTTATAAGTGTTGGATAAGCTGTAGGAATAATGACTACATGGGATGTTCAATTAAAATATCCCGTCTCAGGGCACGCATCAGTGTTCATTTTGCTGACTCTTATCATCAGCTAAGAATGAAATTAAAGGCAATACAGACAATTCCTTTTATCAATATTGCCTCTGTAAATAATTATACCTCTTTCTTGATATCACAATGCTTTTTAAACTCCATACTTTAGCTTCTTTTAAAGAAAAAAAAATGAGCTAAACACTTCATAACTCGGAACTAAGGCAATACAAAGGATAAATGTACACACATGGCTCGCCTTAAGCTTTGATTTTTTTTATTACTCAGCTGCAGCCTCCCTTTAGGGCCATGACACTGGTATGAGTCATGGTATCAGAGCCATCTGTTTAAAATTAATTTTAATAAAGGTATCAATCGGCAAACGGGAAATTTATTCAGACTCTGTTGAAAAGTATTTGTAAAGGTGTGCTCGATATAATAGATTTTATCGTCATATTTAGATTAGATTTGGTGATGTCAATTAACTTCGGCAAGATCCTGTTTACGTTAATTATGTGCAAAGATGTAAATGACAAAATACCACGTGAAGAAAGTCACGTCCAATAATGAAAAATTTATCAATATAACGGACACGGTCAGTTGACGCTGTTAAATGAGTAAATCGTTGCAAATGGAATTTCAATATGGCTTGTAACATTGAGTTCACTGTCATATATTATTGTTCAGCAATACACAGAAGGCAACGTAATATATTATACGCGTGTGTATGGTCTAGCATAAACTAAATTAATTAGAAAGTTGGTTGAAAAGCAATTTAAATGATCAAAGATTTGGTTCAAAATCAACGAGTTACTTAATACTACTGTACTAAATTAAGAACCATTACAAAATTAATTAGTTACCTACATCAACAATTATGCGGCACGAGAGGATATATCTACGTTAGTGGTTGAAAAGACCGAACAGAACTAAACTGTGCATGTGTTGTTCTGATGTCCTTTAAACAAAAGTCACTAAAATTATTTGTTTGTGTGGTAAGAGTGGAAGGACGTGCGACAGTAAAGTCACAGGGATCTTGTGTATAAGGCGCGCTGTATTTCATTAACATGGTATTAGACAAGGCACAATAAACTCCGATTCAAAGCAGCAACAAACTATATAAGCAGGTAGATGATCAACAGGGCATGTCAGTTCAGCGTTAAACTAGCAGCGTACGAACAAGCACAGCGACTAGTCCAGTAGTATTAGTATCGACTTTTTATAGCCCGTACTGCATCCAAGATACATGGAGAACACAGAGATTCGTTATTTAGGCTCTAACAGATACAGCTGTGAAGGACAGAGGGAGTCTGTTTAAACGTAAAAGAAAGGTCTTGAATATAAACAGAGGCTCACTCAGTACTTCGGCACATCTAAGTGGGATGCTTATTCAAGGGAGGCATTTAGTCATCGTGGAGCTAGTGCCTGCTATCATGTAGTTGGCCTTTTAGTTGCTACTATCAGGATTATCAGCCCAAATTAAGTTAGTACATATATCTAAATAAGGTGATTTTACTTTGTACTTTAGACTCTGTTATTAACAATGCTTTCAAACCTGGATTAGTGAAACGCTTTTTTAAAAAAAAATCGTTCTGCTGAATTTGCAGTATCTAATGGACCTGCTGAGGTTTGGAGCAAATTGAAATCTGTTGATAGCCAAAGCTAGGAGTAGGTCTTTAGATATATTGGAAAAGGGGTTTAGTTTCAAATAGGGTTATCACTGAAATATTTCATCATGGATGAGAGGAACTGCGGGAATAACGTGCAATTTAATGATTCTAGGGTGTACAACATGTGTCCGTTTTGCAGACACGGGTATTGCTGCAATCAAAACGGGTATAAATCGAGACGGACCTTTGGGGACATTTCGTCATCTCCAGCCCAGTATTTCAGGACACGATACAGTTTGTCTGTCTTAATGTTCACTGTGATATTTTCCTTATTTTTTAATCACGTGGGATCTTTACCTGTATCTGGTGGAAGCCATTATTACCAAGAACAAGAAAACCGAATGTTGGTAAGTTAACCTTTTACACACTCACACACTTATCGCTTTCACGACCTATACTCATGAATGGTATTTCTTCGTAGACCATATTAAATATCGTTCTTCTTATAATATTATGAAGAATTAATGCTGCTTATAGTGGATCACGTGTGACCAGCAGTAGTTTTGCATCCAATTAATTTTTGAAATCATGTAGTTACCATTGTATGTCGATCCTTACAGTTTTCATGTATTTATCAATATTTTTGTATATCGATCCTTAGTTTCCAGTCCATAACATTTAGAGGCACTCCCTTCCCATATCCATATATTTTCATCTTACCACCTCAGTATCATCGTTTTGCCACCATTACTGTCAGCTGCCACTCATTTTTCTACGTGTAATATATTTCCCATCTCTTAAAAATTGTGTAGGCTTTCTGCAACGATATTTTGTCTTTCTTACTACTCACCTATACCAACAACAACAACTTGATTAAGGTAATTCAACAATAATGGTAACCTTTAGTTAGGTATACCAACAACATAGCTAATGGAGTTAACTCAGATGCATCGAAAGCAATGGCAATGCACTTAGAAATATCAACAACAGTGGCAATGCAGTTAACTCGGGTATATCAACAACACTGGAAGCAATTAACTCGGTTATACCAACAATGACGATAAACTACTTAACTCAAGTATACTAACAACAATGGCAGTGTACTCATCCCAGATATACCAACAACAAAAGCAAATAACTCGATTCATGTATAGGTTGGGTCGGTCATTTATACACCTTTTCACTTCCGGGCATTTTCAGTGCATAGTTACGACCCCCGCGATGGAAACAACCGCCATTGTTCTAGTGGCTTCAGTAACTTGTGTGAGACATTTTAAGATATGCCTAAGATGTTCAGTGCTGGTGGGTGCACAAACCATCATATGCAAAAAAAGTAGTATAAATGCAGTGTGGATAATTTACATAGGTTGAGAAATACACAACTGTTAGAGCCTGCTAATCAGCGCTTAATATGACAATTAAAAAATAATAATGGGATAATATAAATTAATGAGAACTTCAAAAAATAATTATGATCACAGGTAATGCGACTGAAACTGTCTGACTTTTATATAGCATAATTTAAGGGAAAATAGGTTTGAGAAAAAGGTGTACAACCATGAAAATGCACATAACCCAGGTCTACCAACACAGATAGCAGTGGACTCAACCCAGGTATAACAACGATAATGCATGTGCACTGTATACAGGTATACCAACAACAAAAGAGATGAATTCGACCCAGGTATACCAACAACATTGCAAATGCACTTAATTGAGGTATACTAACAATGACAACGCACTTAACTGAGGTATACCAGAAACTGACAGTAAACACTTAACTCAGGTCTTCCAACAGCAATCGCGATAATCTCTGATATTTCAACATTATCTTGTTTTCTTGATGTAAGTATGCACACAAAATGGGATACGAAAGGGCGGGGGATGAGTGTAGGGATTTGGGTGGGGTGTGTAATATTCAGCATTAGTTATGAGCCTACTGTAGCAACGAAATCATGTCAAGGCAGGTCCCTAATTTCAGTCATGTTGATCTGATGACGATAAGTAATTAGGTCGACAAATTGCAAGATAGATCGATAAGGCAAATTAAATATAAATGAGAAATTCTAGATAGACTACTTAGTAGAGGCCATACAATTGTGTTTCCCAGTGCAGTTTCTAAAATTAGGGTTGGTAGGTTGAGTGTGTATATATATATATATATATATATATATATATATAGAGAGAGAGAGAGAGAGAGAGAGAGAGAGAGAGAGAGAGAGAGAGAGAGAGAGAGAGAGAGAGAGTATATATCTAATGTATTAAACACTTCAATTACTTAATCGGATCTGTTAAGCGCACAAATCAATTTAAATTAGTTTTGGAATTTTTTTTGTCTATATTTAGTTATGTATTTGGGGTGGGTACTAATGTCCTCGGCGAGAATCTGGGACCGTCGACGGACTTGAA
This sequence comes from Unio delphinus, assembly GCA_029339505.1. NCBI lineage: Eukaryota > Metazoa > Mollusca > Bivalvia > Unionida > Unionidae > Unio > Unio delphinus. The sequence goes on along the minus strand of JAQISU010000229.1, from coordinate 3,657,827 downwards.
ACATACTTTTTGGGGTCTTAGAGTGAATTTAAAGAAATAAGGGGAAGTTAAAACTAGGATACCTTCTGTAGCTCAAGTTAAGTGCATATGTGCCGAAGGCGAGAAAGTTCAGTTACATGTCAGGTCATGTATTGTCGCACTAAACAGTTCTTAGAGAAGTCATCTTTAAAAAGTGGGTTATGCACCATATGTTCACATTACCACATTATTCGATGGCAGGCGAGACCATATGGTTCTGTGAGTGGAACGCACGCACACACACACACACGCACACACACACATATATATATATATATATATATATATATATATATATATATATATATATATATATATATATATATATATATATATATATATCTACAGTGGCCACCGCTATTAACACTTGATGTGCACCACGATTGTCGTAGTACTAGTACACTCCCCTTTCGACGTACTGTATTATGCTTTTAACTAGACCTTGACCCGGAAACTTGTGTCCTTTTTTCTTGTACCATAACACGAACTGGGAAATGCTGAGTCAGATTCTAGCGCAACATGTAGTAGATCAGAATTAAAACTTGGCCCTTTGCCATGTTTGGTAAACCTAGATTTTCTTCGTGAAGGTAAACTTTTCAGTTCATAATCAAGCCCTTGAATGAATTACATCTGTCAGGTCAGACAACGTAGACAGGCATTGATTTATCTCGTGCCCATCTTCTAAGAAACGTTGGGTTAAGACGCATGATTAGACTAAGACGAGGTTCTGATTAAAATTAACCTGGAGCCGATTTGCTTAAATTAATGGTCTATCTCTAAGGGGAGTACAGAATGCACGTGCATGAGACGTCAATCGTCGTAGATTTAAGTGTACATTCTGTAGAAAGAATGGAACACTCTAGATCAAGGGATTGAATATATATATATTCCTTTCAGACTGACCATACAGTATGATGGTAAACCCCCAAAATGACCATACAGTATGATGGTAAACCCCCAAAATGACCATACAGTATGATGATAAACCCCCAAAATGACCATACAGTATGATGGTAAACCCCCAAAATGACCATACAGTATGATGGTAAACCCCCAAAATGACCATACAGTATGATGGTAAACCCCCAAAATGACCATACAGTATGATGGTAAACCCCCAAAATGACCATACAGTATGATGGTAAACCCCCAAAATGACCATACAGTATGATGGTAAACCCCCAAAATGACCATACAGTATGATGATAAACCCCCAAAATGACCATACAGTATGATGGTAAACCCCCAAAATGACCATACAGTATGATGGTAAACCCCCAAAATGACCATACAGTATGATGATAAACCCCCAAAATGACCATACAGTATGATGGTAAACCCCCAAAATGACCATACAGTATGATGGTAAACCCCCAAAATGACCATACAGTATGATGGTAAACCCCCAAAATGACCATACAGTATGATGGTAAACCCCCAAAATGACCATACAGTATGATGATAAACCCCCAAAATGACCATACAGTATGATGGTAAACCCCCAAAATGACCATACAGTATGATGGTAAACCCCCAAAATGACCATACAGTATGATGATAAACCCCCAAAATGACCATACAGTATGATGGTAAACCCCCAAAATGACCATACAGTATGATGGAGCTAATGAGTGATGTAGGTATATAAAGAGAAGCTGCTAAGTTCCATGCTGTAAATGATCAGTACAAACAGTATGTTTGTTTGTAAACCGCATACAGTGTAGTCGGAGCATTACGAAAGGGAAACCTAAAAGTAGAGAGAGAGACAGAGAGAGAGAGAGAGAGAGAGAGAGAGAGAGAGAGAGAGAGAGAGAGAGAGAGAGAGATCAATGCGTGGGGCATTGGAGAGAATTATATATTCTATTGCACATACACACACACACACACACACATTTTGCATCTTTTTCTCTGTAAACAGAACATTACACTTTTATGAAATAAAACTAAAGGCAAGCACATGAAAACACAGCCAGGGTGTGTAGGATACAGTTGAGAAGTAGAAATAACCCAAAATAATTCCGTCAAAATACTTTAAAGCAAGTTCAACCTAAAGTAACTGAGAGTTCCTGAAAATGTATTTCTGGATCACAGTAATGCTAAAGTTGTGAACTGATGTCAGAACCAACATTATGGGTCCCCGGATGACGGAGTGGTCTCAGGCGATCACCCTTACTGATCAATGACACATCTCACATCTTTCAACTGGATCACATTAATAACTATGCTTCATTTGTGAAATCTAATGTCCGAACCAACACACTGGGGCCTCGGATGACTTCATGGTCTCAGGCGATCGCCCTTACAGATCATTCACACATCTCAACTCTGTCCACATAGGTTTGAGTCTCCGCTCCACACACGTCGTAGGCATGTGAGAAAGCCTTCCAGTAGCTTCCCATGCGTTGATGGTTCTTCCTGTGGTCTTTCAGAGTTCTTTCTCCATCAACAAGATACTGGACGCCATGTATAGCTATCATGTGCTAAACAAATGGCATTTCACCGGCCAAAACCAACCAACCAAGCAATAGGCCCTACTCTCCATGTATTACCTCTTTTACTTAAAAGTCATCTTTACCTTTCATCTTTGTCTCCTATTATTAGTTATGTTTATGCGTGTATGTTAAGACTTTCCAATAAGCTTCTTTTCATCACTGTGTTCCTTATAGAAGATGTATACTTAGAAGGCAATGTATTTAATAGTTACCAATCCTTTCTGTAATTACATTTTTCCTTTTGGTAATGTTTTGTGTCTTTATGCGTGTAAAGACAACCTTTTTGTGAGAGGGGTAGTTAACTGGATTTAGCTACCTTATCTACTGAATGACCTCCCTCGATATCATGACGCGGTGTGAGTGAAAAAAGATAGAATATCAATGGAGAGCTGGGCAAAATTACTGAGAAGAAATAATGCAATACTAGGCCACCCGCCCCCCCCCCCCCCCGAAAAATAGCAATGTTAATCAAACACATTAATAGTGGTAATTTCAATTCAACGTAAACGATATCAACAGGATTTAATAGCAGTCTATAATTTAGATTTATTTCATCATCATAACGAGTGGTGAAAAGCGCGCAATGTCCACGAATGATCGCATCACTTTCCACTCGACCGTGTTCCAGCGTTTCCAATTTCATTGAGTCTGCATTTTCCTTTTTACTTGCTCGTTCTTCTTGTACCCCCTAGATTTTACTCTGTACTCGTCACTTCCTCCTTTCGGACTTCACTCGTCATTTTTTCATTTACGGACTTCGTTCGTCGCTTCCCTTCTTTTTTTTTAGGACTCCGTCTTCGAACTGTCCAGTCTCCTCTCCCTTAGAAAACTGTTTCCTTAAAGGACTAAATTATCCTTAAATCGCTATATGTACCACTTTTTAGACGTTCATAAAACTCTTTCTCTTCCATTACTCAGAACACACTAGGTGTCCAGACACTGCGTAAAGCCTACTTACGGTAGTACCTTGCCATAAATTACCACGTGACCTCTGTATCGAATGTTTACCGCATGCTACTTCATTCGATTTATATTGCCTAAAATTCACAGATCCTTACTCACAAATTATTTAAACATTACAAAAGCAAATATAATATGTAGCTATCGTTAAATCGCCATAATCAATATCGTCCTAACAGACAAAAGAAATTATTTCATATTTATTTCATGTGGCCCTATGCAATCCTGCACATATATACATTTTGATTGCATGCAATCAATTCTGCTAATGATCTGATAACTGTAAAATCAAAAGATAAATTGCATAGCAACTCTAGTATCACACATTTCTATGAAAGTGAACAAACGATACATACTATGGAATCTAGTCATATCAAACAATTTAGCATACAACACACAATACAAAAAATAGAATATTACCTTTAATTAAATTTGCGTACCCTAATGCTGTTAACTTTAGAACTAATGCATCCAGCACTAAACTATGTCTTTCTCGCAAAACAGACACCTGGTCCCTTTCTTGTTTACAGAGGATAACACTATTCTTTTCCTAGGCTTCCTCGGAGCCAACCCCCTCCTCTCTCTCTCTCTCTCTCTCTCTCTCTCTCTCTCTCTCTCTCTCTCTCTCTCTCTCTCTCTCTCTCTCTCAGAAAATGTCGGACTAAAGATTTTTGATCAAGGTTGTCACTTAAAAATCACATTACTTTCAAGGCGTATGCCTTAATACGGATTGGATGTTCAGCTGTCTGTTTCTTAAACTTGGTTTGAGATATTCTGTCAATTGCGTTGAATCGGAGCGCTGCTGACCCCTTTTAAGTTTAACACTGACATGAAAGAAATAAAATAATGGTCGAAATGACCCTTCGCAAATACTCCCCTGGTCTAAATGTGATAAAATCGTAATGCTCGGTGGATTCAGCTTTAAGGTTCACTGCTGATACACAATTCGATATTTCACAGCGCGATTACACAACGTTTTCGTACCGTCTATTATGGCTTCTAGAACGAGTCAAACTGCAGCCTGCACATATCAAGATCGGTCAGTTTTGATGATAATATTTATAACCATATAATTCTTGTACTGTGTTTTGTGCGTTAAATATATATATTATAGCATCCAGATCATCGTTACTCTTTTCGAGGAAGCCTCGAAGCTCTTTGGACTCACTATCAGTTTGAACATGACATGTATTTTACCAACCGGTCCCAGGCACCGTAGCTCGCTCCCCGATTGTATCCATCGATGACATCCAGCTGAAAGTTGTCAATGACTTCAAGTACCTTGGAAGTATATCTTCCGATGAATCGCTAGACAAAATGATAACGGCACGCATCAGCAACGCTAGTCAATCATTAGGACGTCGCCACTCTCGTGTATTGAGTCACAGGAATATCAAGCTGCCCACCAAGGTACAGGTATATAAAGCAGTTGTGCAAACAATCCTCCTATATGGATGAGACTCTCTGGAAGACGGGTCATGTCATCCGTATGGAGGAGCCTCGTATGCCACGTCAGATTTTTTAAGGAACTCAATCTAGTGGACACATATAAAATGGTCGCCCGAAGAAACGATTAAAAGATTCCATCATGGACAGCCCGAGATGCTGCAATATGTCTGTGACAAACCTCTAGTCCAGCGCTAAGGATAGCCCTGGCTCGTGTGCAGCTGTCCGTAAAGGGTGCAATACCTTCGACGATGCTCACAGAACGAAAATCACCGACGCCAGGGAACTCAGGAAGGCCTCAACGTTAAGAACCAACCAATACCTCGAATATACACGTTACTTACATCTCGTATCGGACTCATCAGCTTCATTAGGACACATTAGCGAAGAGCAGCGCAGGATTGACTTAATGGAACCCCGATGGTCAACCAACACACTGACCTTTGCCTCATAGTCAATGTTGATATGACAGAGTCGTTAAGTGACGTTCAGCTGTAAGGTGTTAGTGTTACGTTTGGTCAACCTGGTGTCAGGATAATATGACTGGGTGGGACATGATGCTAGATGTATGCGGCATGATGTCCTAGTCTTTAGACATGACTATAAACTACGACACTGTCGGCATCGTAGCGATATGGCTGGCACATTGTTAAAGACACACACATACAGAGAGAGAGAGAGAGAGAGAGAGAGAGAGAGAGAGAGAGAGAGAGAGAGAGAGAGAGAGAGGCATGCAGTGTAAATTTTTATTTATAGGTTGTTAGGAACAATATTGGCTCTAACGATAATAAATTCTAGTCTTAGTATATGAAGCGAATAAGATAGTAAATGAACACATCGAACATACCTAAGCAAGTGGGTGTAGTTAAGACACAAAAAGATGTCCTTTTCAGATACCTTTACTATTCATGAGGTTGCTCGAAGCCTCGAACAATTCCTTTTTAATTGTTGATTCATGTCAGTATGGAAGCCATGTACTTACCTGCTGCGTCGTAAACTTTATGCTGACAACATCCAAACTCATAGGCACCGAAATGAAGTAGAGTTCAACTTTAATTATGAACACAATGAAATAAATTATACCTGAGTGAAGTAAACAAAAGAGCTCGATGTTTGGAAACGTTCCAAGTTCTGTTCTTGATTTAAGTTCCAACTGAACAAAAAATGAAATAAAATAATTTAAAAATAAAATACAACAATTTACAGTACAACATTCAACACTAGTTTTGTTTTAAATATCAGTGAGCTGCGGATACTCTATTTCTGTCTCCACACACACACACACACACACACACGCACACACACACACACACACACACACAAAAATTAAACGACAATAAAGTACAAAAACACTCAACATAAACAGGATGAAAATATGCGATTTATAATGGGGCGTTTACTTTAATGTTTTTTTTTATTATATAAAAAAGAAATATTAAAACGTAATACAGACGGAAGTTACAAAACAAAGTTCTGACAATGATTGTATATGTTGGCTGAGAATTGAATGAAAAGTGTTGATTCATATTTCATTCTTTGTGGATGAGAGGCAATTTCCCTCCACTTGAATCAGGACAAAATTAAGGGTACCAGTCAGTGACTATTCGTTTTTATAACACTTAACAGGTGTGTATTCACATGTATGTATTCTTTGATTTTTGTTTTTACGCTAAATCCATTTTGTTGATACAACCATTTGATATCGATTTGTTCTGAACAAATTGTTGAAAATTATATAACAATATCAGTGTTAATTGCGTTGTTTTCTCTCTTTCTCTCCCGTGCATGAGGTTGTGCGTGCGTGCGCGTGTGTGTGTGTGTGTGTGTGTGAGAGAGAGAGAGAGAGAGAGAGAGAGAGAGAGAGAGAGAGAGAGAGAGAGAGAAAAAAAACTTTCATGGACGGTTGTGACAGTACCAAATTTAATCAGACATTGTGGTATGACGAGTGGTGAGATATACTTGGTTGTCATCGCCAGACATTTTTTTAACTCATTATGACATTATATACCTCTTGTCAGGTGGCATATATAGAAGAGTGGCAAGTTTATAATCCAAAGGATTTTTAAGTTCAAATCTTAATTTTCTTGCATCTGAAACTACGCACAATACAGACCGGTCTTTTTAAACTGTAGTCCTAATTGTCGCAACATATATACTGACACTAACGACTTAGCCCATCCCCCTCCCCAGGAGGGAGCTGTCTACAATTCTAGATCCCTAACGACGCCTGCGCGTCGCGGATAGTACCAGCGTCAAAGATTTATGATGTGTGGAAACCAGGAACATGGACAGATGCGTTAATCACAGTCGTCTGCTTTATATCTGAAGACAGAAACCGAGGAATCGTACGGGGCCTGATAGCCCCTATCATCACGGGAAAAGGTGCCTGAAGAGGAGGAGTGTCAAATAAGTGGCGTTGCTTGTCCAGCTTATCACTTCAATGAGATAATCTGCTCGCGTTAATGTTGAACTCTTACATGCTAGGTATCAGTGGGATGGTTTTGGCAAATCGTCAAGTCGCTTCACCACTGATTAAACATTACTGGTTATATATGTGTGTAGATAAAAGATAGATGTAGCCATAATGGTTAGTGTTAAATACGGCTGTACTTGCACATTCAGTCTTAACTTTATAACTTTAATGGTAACTAACTACGCACAGACACAAGTATGTATGTATGTATGTATGTATGTATGTATGTATGTATGTATGTATGTATGTATGTATGTATGTATGTATGCATGCAGGTAGGTGGGTAGAAATGAAGAGCTAGAATATGGATTGATATTTCATGTATTAGAACGATATAGATGTCTATGTGCTTGGCAAATATGATATACTATCGTTAACCGACTGCTTCATTTTTAGGCAGAAGCGTGGTTCATTTTCAGGCACCCCAAATATTTAGTCTTTTGTTACATCTGCAGTATTAGGACACTAATTTACATTTGTTGGATTAATTTGTATTGATCCTAATAATGTAAATTAACATATTTTGGAATCATGTTCAATATGCTGATAATTCTTTGAAAGGTACCTACCATGTCATACAGTTTGGCCTAGCAATCCACAAAGTGCAATCATTATGTTATTGAAGTCAGTTTCTTAGATTGTAGAGCGTTCAGATGCAGAGGTCTCGGGTTCGAATCCAGCCTAAGCCAACCTGGGCCGGGTGCCTTGGTGTGTTTTATGAAAGACGCTTAGGTCCTATTTCCTTCACATGATGTAGCCAATAATGTGGTAAACTTGCCGTTAAAAAAGAAGTCCCCCCCCCCCAGCTATCTACACAGATCGGCTAGATAATATCTATTTCAAATTTGGTAAAGGTGGATGGATGGATTGATGGAGTTTCATGGTATATCAGCAGGGACTTGGCTTTTTAAGCTGAGCAAAGTTTATATAAAAATGAATCGTCAGGTAAATAAAACCCTCTGATGAAAATTAAAAAGGCAAGACAGTATCTTAAAGGTATAGATTAATTAAATAAAACTGGATTACAGACAAAATGGCTACAGTGTTTAAAGTGCAAAGTGACACGTTTTCTATATAAACCTCACTCTTGTACAAGTTCAAGCTGTATCACAATAAAGGGGCAATCATGTTGGCTCCATTGGTCACCTACACCGTACTCATTCTATTTAAACAAGTATGAAAAGAAAGGTGCATCTCCTAATAAATTTTCATGTGAATTTTAAAGGTACCTTATCATTATGAGAACAGTTATAGTGGGGTGTGGGTTAACAGGTCGTCAGGTATGTGTGCACAAAAGATCGCTCTCTGTAAAGAATGATAAGGTGCTGTACGTAATTTTGTGGTTATCCTCGAACGACAGGAAAGATTAATATCGTTGTGTACTAATTTAAGAGAGATAAAAGATCTGAGACAAACAGGCAGACAGACAGAGACAGAGGAGAATCGGTTGAATTCCTGGACGTATGAATGTGAAAGGTGGAGTAAATAAATTGACGCATATTGGCATTTCACTCCTTCACAATATATTTGAAAATAGGACCTGCATATATGGTTCTTAACTGCAAATGCATTTAATAGGATGGTATGAAGGATGGTAAGCATTTGTATCATTCGTAAAGGTTAGTTTTGGAACTTTTTATGGTAAATAGGTATTGCAAAAATATGAAACTTCTGATCATTCCATAGAAACGTTTTATTTTTCCCCATCCATACTCATGTATCTAGAATTTATCAGGTCTATTTAAAACTATATATTATTGGATGTAGTTGATACTGCGATGTGCATTCATCTCAGCTTGTAAAATCACAAAATACGTCTCTTATTTTTTGTTGCCTACTCGTAACGGTAAACCAGTGTTTAGGCCTTGCATTATTTTGGCTTTTTGATTAACTTGTTACAAGTGTCCATACATATTTGTACAGGTCTTACATTATCGGACTTATGATTAACTTAATACCAGTATCCATACATATTTGTACAGGTCTTACATTATCGGACTAATGATTAACATGATACCATTATCCATACATATACAGGTCTTACATTATCGGACTTTGATTAGTTTGTTACAAGTGTCCATACAAATAAAGACCTTGCATTATTTAACGTTTTCATTAACTTGTTACAAGTGTCCATAGAAATAAAGGCCTTGCATTATTTAACGTTTTCATTAACTTGTTACAAGTGTCCATACAAATAAAGGCCTTGCATTATTTAACGTTTTCATTAACTTGTTACAAGTGTCCATACAAATAAAGGCCTTGCATTATTTAACGTTTTCATTAACTTGTTACAAGTGTCCATACATATACAGTCCTGACATTATCAGACTTGTTAACTTGAAAGGTGATACCACAAAAGGATTAAATCGGCATTGAATTTCTGTACTTAATGCTTAACTTAAAAATAGTTGCATGCTAAGAAGTTCTACAATGTATTGAATTTAAACAAATTTTGCATAGTGTTAAATATAGTGTAGTATCACTTTCTAAATAACATATGTGCAACGTTTAACTTGTTTGCTTTTTTTCATCAGTGTACTTACCGATATATCTACCTTCCGACCTGCTAGTATATAGTTATCTGTATCAATGAGTGGGATTAGGTTTTGTAACGTAGCTTGAACAGGTTTTTTCAGTCATATCACTACGTCTGCAATGTGGCAGTTGATAGTGATATTCACAACTGGTACATCATGCCGCAGACATATAACATCTTGTCCCACCCAGTCACAGTATCCTGACACCAGTCCAAACAGTCCTAACAATAACCTCTTAATGCTAAGCAGCGCCTAGCGATGCAGCTGTTAGTAACATTTTGTAAGTCTTTGTTATGACTAGGCCGGGGTTCGAACCCGAAACCTCCCGCTTCCGAGGCGGTCGCTCTATCCACTGGACAACCGGAGCGGTCGTTTATATCTATGAGAAACCTTGATGACACTTCCATCCTTGTGCTAGAAGATATAATGCGATTGAAATCAAACGTAGATCAGAGTTTTGGGGTGGGGTGGGAAAATGGTGGGGTTGAAGGATTTTATATAATCATAGATTGGTTCTTTCATGATTTATGTCCATTTTGTCATTGACAATCGCATCGATACTTATTACTATATAAAGCTAAGATGTGTTTCATCACAAATCAAATCCAATATAATTTCGTTTTGAAAAATTGTTTTAATCAAAATATAACTCAATTTATTCCTAATGTTTATATAGAAAATCACGAGCCTACGAACCTTGATTTAGTCAATAATTTAGAAAAGAAAATGTATTCAGACACTAATACAAATGGCCAATTTCCAAAGAAGGGTGCATTTCGCGCGGGATTCGTTTGGTTGACTTCAATCAGTCTGACCCACACATAATATATGGTACTTGTTACCATGCTTTTGACGGAATAGACTGGGACAAATTAGGCCCATTTGGTGTGATTGCTGTTTATTGCAAACATTTCAATATTGATTCAAAATGACAAAAGCGATTACAGCAGACAATATACAGCTCATTTGGATACGGCAGGCTAAACCCTTCATCTGTCTTGCTGTGCCAGAGGGAAGCGTGTAGTCAATCTATGAGTCATAAACACAACTGGAACCAAACAAGTCTTTTGCAGAACAATACCAACGCATCAACAACGTTGCCATCATTTTATATCGTCTTACATGTTCCGAACGGTTTATTGTGATGGATGATGAATCACTAGCTAGGTTCGGAGAATTGGGACGTACCAATTATTGGGATGTGTTGTATTTGAAGACAAAATTCCTTGATTCATAAGATATGTAAGATCTTTATTTTATTTTATAAAGCTGATCGAACAATTTTTTTCTCAATCTATTCGTGGGCTTGCATATTATTAAAAATAATTCAAGCGACCCCAATCCCCAGCAATTAAATGGTCTGTCTCTGATGCATTTGATGATCACGTCAAAGACTCTGGTCCATCAGCTATGTGCATTACATTTGTTTATATTATTTTTAATGAAATGCAATTGTACAATCATTTTAAAAGTATTTGAAATTAAATACAATTTTATAAACAATTTTTATAGTATTTTTTACTGAGATACAAATTTATAATCCTTTTTATAGTATTTTAAATGAAATACAATTTTATCAACATTTTTATAGTATTTTAAATTAAACACAATTGTATAATCATTTGTATTGTAACGCTTCTTGAAAATATAAATTTGTAATTTGAACAAATCATTTAAAATAGAACTTTTCTCGATCGGTTTTCTAAAATCGCATATCCTCATGCCAAACTTTACGTCGATAAAAATGTTGACTCTTTTAAACCATAGCGTGCATGTAATGAAGAAAAACAACCAGACTGGACAAAGTTAAATGTAGTGATATAGTTTACATCCTAAGACCTTTATACTGATCACTGTGTCCACTTATGACTAGGTGCCCTGCAACATATTATAAAATGTGCATACTAAGCACATTTTGCATCATTGAAAACCAAATTTAATTGGCAGAAGGTGACGTTAAATTAGGTGAGAACGTTTCAGAGCGATATACAGTAATTGAAATGGAACTCCTTATTTCCGAGAGTGTGGTATCGTTGCATTACCGGATGATATGTTTTATGAATGGAACAAAAGATCCGGTTTTTTTGTGGCTGTTAAGAGGGTCATTGACAGAGGTGAAACGGGGAGACAGCGCCCCCTGATAACGTCCGGTCATATGGTGAATGGGAGGAAGACCCTGCTAGATATAATTATCATAAAACAAGACAGGCTGTTCAATGCTTTGTTCCATAACACGTGTGCCATAGACTCGTCTAATGTTTGACCTTGCATGAAGCATTCAAGGTTTTTATAATCTTTTAAAGAACGAAAACAAGTCGCTGCAGTAATTGGAACTCATTATCATAAGTGTCGTTGTTGTCTACTCCTATTTTTAAAATAGGAAATACGTAAATTTATCTCGTATCATTATAATTTTGCTCTGATTATCTTGAGTGTACATTTTAAATGTGTTTTATTTTTAAATAAATAAAAATGGCAAGTCTTTATCTCTCTATATATTTCTGTGGTGCCATATGGGGGTGGCTGGGGTAAATTTTCCTTGAAAGTAGAAATAAGCCGTAGAACAACTAATGCAGTGCTAATTTTACAATGTAAGATATGGATTTATATACAAAATGAAAATATATGAAAGTAAGTATGCCCATTGTTAACTTGTAAGCGGATACACAGTAACTATCAGCACTCAGAAAGGCAATTGTATTTCTTACTCCCTTTTTCCATCCCCGTTCCATAGAGATACTGACGGACATTATTACATCACATGATGGAGGCGGTGCATATATATTCATGTATTATGTACTGATTTTCATGCACATTTAGTTATGTATGTTGGGCTGGTTTCCATGCGTATTTAGTTATGTATGATACATTGATTTCCATGCGTATTTACTTATGTATGTTGGGCTTATTTCCATGCGTATTTAGTTATGCATGATTTACTGATTTCCATGCATACTGAGTCATTAATGATGCACTGATTTCTATGCATACTGAGTCATGAATGATGCACTGATATCCATGCATACCGAGTCATTAATGATGAACTGATTTCCATGCATACTGAGTCATTAATGATGAACTGATTTCCATGCATACCGAGTCATTAATGATGCACTGATTTCCATGCATACCGAGTCATTAATGATGCACTGATTTCCATGCATACCGAGTCATTAATGATGCACTGATTTCCATGCATACCGAGTCATTAATGATGCACTGATTTCATGCATACCGAGTCATTAATGATGCACTGATTTCCATGCATACCGAGTCATTAATGATGAACTGATTTCCATGCATACCGAGTCATTAATGATGCACTGATTTCCATGCATACCGAGTCATTAATGATGCACTGATTTCCATGCATACCGAGTCATTAATGAAGCACTGATTTCCATGCATACCGAGTCATTAATGATGCACTGATTTCCATGCATACCGAGTCATTAATGATTCACTGATTTCCATGCATACCGAGTCATTAATGATGCACTGATTTCCATGCATACCGAGTCATTAATGATGCACTGATTTCCATGCATACCGAGTCATTAATGATGCACTGATTTCCATGCATACTGAGACATTAATGATGCACTGATTTCTATGCACATTAAGTTATGTATATGTTGGGCTTATTTTCATGCACATTTAGTTGCATGCATGATAAACTGATTTCCATGCGTAGTTATCATGTATGATGGACTAATTGCCATGCATGCTGAGTCATTAATGATGCACTGATTTCCATGCTGATTAAGGTGGTTGTCTCCGGTTTCCTCGCTGGTTATACTGACTATTTAAAAAGTCCTTGTATATCATCAGCAGAGAGGGCGAATCCGACAACTTTTTAGAAGCGTCTATTTGGGAAACCAAGGCTTCCTCCAAAATCGAAAAAAAAAGTTTCTTGTCGCCCCTCCCCCCTTTGCTTTTATGGGGGTAAAAATCTTTTTACGATTTCAACCTTATATTTGATAAAGTCCGACATGATATCTTGATCTCGGGTCATGCAAATTTATCGTTACAAATCCATGTGGGATTGACTGAGCGTGACTAAAGAAATTTCTAAAGAGATTAATATACATATCACCGCCGCACCAGTTTGCCAAATATTTCATTTCGTAGCGTATGTGTGTCAACTCCGTTGAATACAGCAAGAATATTGCAGTTATCTCTGATCACTTTTGGTATTTGAGTGTATCGTTGAGTGACATATATCACATCGGTATTTTTATACCTACCTCTGGAAAATATCCTAGCGGGATTCTTTTGATTGTCTAACATGACATCATATACAACTAAACTGTTAATACTTCCATCAATAACATCAATCCTCGGTGCTTCCTCGATATCGGTTATAAACTCAATAATATCCTCATCGATTTCCGATTTTGCTTTCTCATTAAAATCCTTTAACACCTCGTAACATCGCTGATCGTCTACACTCGGGGCTGCTAAATACAACTTATCCCATTTCATCCATCTCGTTATCAAATTAAGTAGCAGTTGTGTAGGAAATTTAAGTAGCAGTTTGAAAGGATTTATTAAAGGAGTCCTCTGCATTGGCCAAATCTATTACAAGTTGATCCTGGCAAGGAATTTCAGGGTGCAGTGTTATCAACAATGAAGCATCATAATGTCACCATCAGATGAGGACATACTGCACTACATCGCGATCAGGCGATTGTTGAACGATTTAATCGGATACTTGCTGAGCGGTTATTTGGATATCAACACGCGAAGGAGTTTATTCAGGATGAACGATCACGTGAATGGGTCAAGAGATTACCAGGCGTAATTACCGCGCTGAACAATGAGATTACTCGAACAATTAATATGAAACCTAACAACGCGATTAAAAAGAAGTATATACCTGTAAAATCGCAAAATGATTTTTCAAAACAGCCAATACTCGGCAATATCACTGTTAGGTATTTATATGAACCAGGAGAGCTCGAAGGTGGCAAAAAAAGAGCTACTGATCCTATTTGGAGTGTTACTGCACATACAATATCAAGTATAACGAGATCTACGGGTAGACGGCCAGTCTATAGGTTGGATTCAACTGCTCATCAGCGGGGATTTACTCGTGAACAACTAACTACAAGTGATACCCGAGGATACTCAATTACCGCCGCATGGTCTTAACTAGCACCTCTGCGTCTGTTGCACTCAAGACAAGTCAGCATCACATTATCTCTGGTATGACCTACGCTGATATTTTTTCTGTCTACGGTAAATTGGCGAGGATCTTTTATCCGACCAACACCAACGCATCATACAATTGCAACTCGCGCAGTGATTATTCTGTTGTTGTTTCAGTGTGATTATAAACTCGACATCAAAATCAAATTTTCTGTTATTTTTTTGTCCTGTTGTTTATAACCAGAGTTTTTCTGATTATATCATCGCTGACGATATCACTTATTGTGGTGTCATCATCATCTAAAACAACTCTTCGAAGTTGATTTATTCTTCGTACTCTGGACACTGCAAGATAAACTAAATTCGACTACGCGATGCGATTATCTACGATCCAAACAATTGTATATAGTCAACCCCTGCGAAGAATGTATCGTCGCTGCGTATCCTATCTTCTATGTGGATTTATCAGCACGCAATGCATCTTCGACAACACTGATATCAACCAGCACAATATCATTTAACACTAGAATCTGCTTCTCTGTCAGGCCTGGAATATCAGATATTCTGTCTTCGTGTATCCTTGGATCTATAACACAATGGCACTGGAAGTGTTGCAAATTTTTCTTTGTGTGTGCTAAATAACTTCACTATTTTTCTACTTACCACTATCAAATCGTTTGGTCCCCACGATTCCCAGAAATTATTTAATGGGGTTTCCGAAATTATTTCACGTGCTATTTCACACTGGATTCTATCCGGTTGTAATCTGATTAGTTTCTTGAACTCGCTTAATTCATTATCAAGTGATCTATATCAGTACTAGTTTCTTCATAATAGTCTACAAAATTCTAAGATAATTATGTGGAGACAAACCGACAAATGGTGGTGGTTGACCATGATCGCCACACATTATCTCTTCTGTATTCGCTAGCAATAACCAATCCAGAAACCGATGTAATACATCTAACGACACTGTGCTTATCTCATCCCAAATGATATTTTCAGGAATATATTTTTCGCCCATTCGATCAGGAGTCCATTCGTCAACTTTCCATCGAAAGAAACTATGGTAAGTGCAAGCATGAATTCCTCGCTGTTTCATCCCTCTTGCAAGTCTGTGTGTTGGTGTTAGCACAATCATGTTTGATTTCCCTTGAAATAATTCGATCGCACGAGTCGTCTTACCTGACCCACCACAACCGTTCAAATAACTGGTTTTATATCTACATATTGGATCGGAACACGACGGTGCATTAGATAGTTCTGATATCTAATTATTTGTCAAGTAAATTGTTTTCAATTGTAACATCTGATGATTTGGAGTAATCACGCAGTATTTCTTTTTTAATTATCCTTGATCACCAACTCTGGTCTGAATAAGTGAATTCAGCCACTGCTTCTTTATGTTTTACGTCTATATAAAATGAATCAGTGGCTACTCTAACTGCGGTGTCAGGAAATCTATTTATTATCGAAAGTAAATTAACAGAAGCATAAGCCAGCATAGACGACCTTAAGTACGTATATTGAGGGTTTTCTCCATCTGTGTAAGTAACAATTGTACCTAATTTGGTTCCATCGGATAAGAAAGCGTCTTTACGATCGACGTATATACCCCTAGATGTTACATCTGCGATTATAAAATCGTATTCAGCATCATCTATAATCAACCGCGAAGAATATCGTTTGTGGTCGTATTTTCCGCCTTGTGTGAACTTACCAATTATTCTTCTACCGAAATCTTTTGCGTGTTTATTTCCAACTTCAAAGATTTCTTTGGACCAATTCACGATATATTCTTCGTCGAGATCGGGAAATTGTTGTTTTGTTTTCGGTGATTATACTATGTAGACTATCGGGTTGTGGTAACCAGACTTCAGTTTGTTTCTGATATGATATAAGTGCTTCACTGACAATCAGCGATATCAGCATTTTAGAATCAATCATATACCGTAATAACACTATTGGCATCCAGTGTTTTTCAGAGATGTGTCTACTATTAGATCAAAATCGTTTGGTGGTCAACAACCGAATAATTCCCTGGTGTTTGCGAGTAAGAATAAACCCGATGGTACTCCAGACTGGAACGTTGTTTCGCTACCATCTGGGTCCTACCAAATCGAACAAATCAATAACGAATTACAGCGCAGAATAAAATCCATTACTGGAAAAGAATCGAAAATCGCTATAACAGTTCATGAACCAACACTATCATCTGGCATCGAGATAAACTCGCCTGGGTATGTCGTAGATATCTATCAGAGCTCAATCAGAACCGTGCTAGGATGGCCTGAAACCACACCTCGGACATCCTTACAAATACCACCAGAATCACAAAATCCGAATATAAATCTGATAAGAAATCATATCATGATGCAATGATATCATACGATACAAATTTTGGAGTTTTAGATTTCTTTAGTGGGCGGATAGAAGAACCAAGCGGTGGATGGTTTCAACCAATTCAAAGTAAAATTAATGAACACTTTATAAAAATAAATAATGAATTGAAATACATAGAAATATATTGCGAGAAAAACTTTCCAAAGAATACCCGCGAGATGAGATCATCAAATACATAGAAATATGTAATCAAATTATCGCTGACATGGAAGTATTTATTTTATGGATTATTCAAAGGGTCTTAAATGCTGTAAATCCTAAATCAAGATTAGAATTTGCAAAAACATATAATATACGCGTAGAGAATATTTCAGCATTTAAACTCTCCGGATATAATGTAGATCAATTTTAAAAAATCAAAAAACGATCTCCTCGATGAATACTTTCCACGAATACTCGCCTCATGGAAGAAAATGCCACAACAAACAGCTATCCTCAAACATAATAATGACCCAGATGGTGGTTGTAGGCATATTGCCCCTCAAAACTTCAATATATCCTCGGTGATTTCAGTGAATTTAGTATGTGATGTTATCGAAGGAAGTTACCAAATAAATCTCGAAAGATCAAATCAAGCCCAGCAGGGATTTATTTTTTTATATTCATTTGCACCAACAGCTCCACCCGGATTTTTAATCATTGAAGATCCAACTCCTCCAGTCTATATGAGATGTCATAATGATTCGTTAACGAGAATTAATTTCAAACTCACTGATAAGTCAAATAATCTAATTGATTTACGAGGTGAGATTTTAAAAATTAGTCTGTTTGTGAAATCGTAAAGGATTTTCATCTTAAAAAGTTTTTTACCCCCATAGCAGCAGAGAGAGAGAGAGAGAGAGAGAGAGAGAGAGAGAGAGAGACAACGACTTTGCGTCTCCAAAGGAAACTTTTTTATTTCGATTTTGGAGGAAGCCTTGGTTTGCCAAATAGACACTTCTATAAAGTTGTCCGATTCTCCCTCTTCTCTTCTGCTATGGAGGTAAAAAATCTTTTTTCGATTTTGGAGGAAGCCTTGGTTTGCCAAATAGACGCTTCTATAAAGTTGTCCGATTCACCCCTTCTGCTGCTATATCTTATGTATAGTTCAAAGAACCTTTCATTCCCTTTATTTTGGTGCATGATTCATGGGTGAATATGGATTATAGAATACAGCTTGGCCTTATTCTGGTTCTGCACCTTTAAAAAAGTGCTAGCTCCACTTGGTCACTTTCACTTCTGAACTTCAGAGGTACATTTTATAAAAAGAGCCGATAACATTATAAAACCCATCTCTCTCTCTCTCTCTCTCTCTCTCTCTCTCTCTCTCTCTCTCTCTCTATATATATATATATATATATATATATATATATATATATATAAGGATACTTTACATAAATTCAGGCTGATTTTAGGAGCAGAAGGGAGCGGTCATTTTAGATGCCAGTGTGCTTAACCTTAGATCCTTTACAATTTCCAAAAGTACAATATCCAAAGAAATGTTGGCCACATTACATTAAAGTAGCATAGAAATATGCCAACATTCTCTCCACTGTGCATGTCTTAATTGCAAGAAAATTAACCTTACACACGCCACGCTCTCAAAAGTACATTGATAACTGGTGAGCGCCACTTAGTTATTGATGGACTTATTTCCATGCATATTGAGTTATGCATGATGCATTTATTTTCATGCATATTTAGTTATGTATGATGGATTTCCGTGTAAAGCCTTCATCAGATTTCTTAATGAAAACGGAAATTAAAAAATAAAGTAAGGTATCATTCTGGGCTACAAAGCGTCATACTACCTGGTTTATAAAGATACCTGATAATTGTGTGAGGTAGCCTTAGAAATAGGCGACTGCACCCTTTTATAAATTTGCATCAGAATTGTTGCCAAAAGCTGCATAAAAATAGTGCTAATGTTCAAAGCTAAAGCTTCATATTGCATCAAGTAAATATTCAAAACTGATACCGACATTTCTTCCTGTTTTTAAAGCAATATAGACTAAATATTTAAAACAATTCAAGTCCACACAGATACCATTTCATATTGTGTATCTATCTTTTCTTGACATAGGCATATAATACATTATTGCCATTGTCTCAAGAAGTAGTAGGGACATGTATAAATGTTTCCTTTACCTGTTGAAATTGTTATTAGAGCCTCAGACACATAATCTAATAGTTATGGGTTCGATACCTGTCCAGGACAACCTGTTAGCTGCCTCAGCGTGATGGAGCCAAAAAAGTGTTCAAAGTGCCGTTTAAAAAATAAACTTGTCGAAATTAAATTCGTAGGCATGATTTTAATTTGTTATTTCACTCAAAACTGTGCTATAATTTTCGAAAATGCGTTACTTCTTTGGTTCTGTAATGCAATAAAGATTTCGCTAGTATCAACATTATAAAACAATGAACAAAGCTGTAAACCTCTCGTGATCGTGTACTGGATTATTCCCGTGTGGTCGTAAGCATTTGTTATTGTTACTACATACGTGTAAAGCATAAAGCTGTAAGAGTTGTCTTTCCTGCTCTTGCTTGTGTGTGTGTGTGTGTGTGTGTGTGAGTTTGTTTCTGCAGTTTATCTGGCCTTTGCGTGCTGATCGTGTGTACACACAGCGCATGCTCATTTTGATTCGATGGAAAAGGAAATTAGCCATAGCAACGTATATAATATCGTCAAGGATTCCTTTAATCATTACCAAAACCTTTTCCTGAAGATTGAGCAAAGTTAAATAACCAACTGAAACAACATTTTTGGTCAGTTTTAAAGATGTTTAAACAAATGTATGTATGTATGTATGTATGTATGTATGTATGTATGTATGTATGTATGTATGTATGTATGTATGTATGTATGTATGTGTGTGTGTGTGTGTGTGTGTGTGTGTGTGTGTGCGTGCGTGCGTGCGTGCGTGCGTGCGTGTGTGTGTGTGTGTCAGCCTGTTAGTCTCATTCGCTGGTAATGGCATCATGTATTTGCCTCAGTAATCTAACATTCCCTTTATTTATTATTGTTTTGAAAGTACATCACTTGAATTCATCTTCTTGTCGTCTGTATGCTTGCATACATATCGGATTTTCATATTTCGCAAAGATAATGATTTGGTCATTGCATGTGTTTGATTTCATTTTATCATATTCCCACAGGCATACAATCATATTTTTCTGTAAATCAACACCGGTGAATATCTATATTTTAATCAAGTGACTGCTGCATTTCTTCATATGACAGTCTACTGCGATCATATCTGACATTAACGGGCAAAATTTCCTCGATTTCTATCATTACTGAAATATTTTTCTTTTCATGACAGGAAATGCAATAATCTCTCTCTCTGATACAGTAAACGTGTAGCGTTTGAAATTCAGTGTACCTAAAGACTTTTATTTTGGTCGACCCAGCTACAGGTACATCCGACTCCGTAGAGCGTTTTCGAATTCAAAATGACGTTGTTTGCAGTTGTTACTGGTTTTAATCCCACATTATTAGTTTGACAGGCAGTTTACTTTAAATCTGAGTCGAGTTGAGGACTAGTAGTATCATAATGGGCGTTTGACATCACGCTCACCTTTCAATACTCCATGCTGCCGAAGCCCTTCTGATTCGCCATTACATTTCCCAATCGTAGATTTTACAAATATGTACATCCTCCCCAAAGCTTCGCTTCTCAAGCCAGCCCGAATCTGTATGAAAGACTGCGTCAAGGATTCATGAGTTAGGGAGGAGCCACGATAGGTAAGCGTGGCCTCATAAACGTCCATAATGATACTATGATGATTGGCGAAAGCCTCGCTGCTGTAAAGATGGCCATGCTGGAATAAAAATGTGTGCTGGCCAAACAAGAATCCCAGTAATTGTTTTATTCTAATCCATACTATCTTTTGACATAGTTTTTACACGTACATGAAATGCTCTCTGATTTGTACGGTACGATGTTCGTGTATTCCTGAAAATATTACATTCGTTTTTCAGCGTCTTTAATAAGTCTGAAATATTCTCATATATACTTTATATTGTTTGATACGGCGTAGACATTTGTGTCAACTCATTATCGAATTCACGCACCTCTGACTGAAAACATTCAAAGTGCCAAAGAGCAATTACTCCATTGTGGAATGGGAGCATTCTGAGGACGTTCTACCCGATGACTATATCCTTGCGCTCAGTTGTTGGTGGTTTTCCGTTTCAACCAGCATAGTTTCGAACTCTGCCATGCTGATCGATTAATCTTTGAGGGCCACCGAGTACAGTGTGGTAGTTGTGCTGAGACTACATTGCGTGGCAGCGAGAATTTCCGAACAAGCACGCACTTCGAGAATGTAACGGTAATACAATTATTTTCCTGTACTGCCACCCACACATGTTACTATCGATATGGCTCTGAAATCAATTCCGATTGGAATGCATATGATAGATGACATAGTTGCAATTTTCTCCGCATCCAATCCAACCATTGCTGTCGCAGAGTCCACAAACAGCATCCACAAGACAAAAGCGTTTATATTTCTTGGCGATTTCATCTCTCAGAAGTTATTCCGCTTGCATTTTGTTTTTCATTTAGACAGCTTAAGGTTTTATTAATATTGTCACCATGAATTATAAATTCTCAACAGGCCGATATTGTTCGGGCACAACACGCAAACACAATTTCGATTAAGTGCTTTTTGGTCCAACTGCCTTGCAATCGAATAAATATCTTCCTGGAAACTATGCATGTCACTGGTAACGGTGCGTTCATTGGGTTTGGCACCACGTTCATTTTGAAATAAATTCATCAGGCCGATCCTTGGTCTCTTAACTATCGTTTTCGAATTTGTCCAACTTATTTGCACGGACAGGTGTGTCCGTCTTCATTAACACAGGATCTTTCTCTTTGTTGAACTAATGTTGGATCAGCATAATCAGCAGATCATTGTATCGGGGTGGATTTGTCAGTGATTCATCGATGGTTAATAAATACATGTGTGCTTTTTATGCCTGATGGTGTAGTGTGGGACCGGATGGCTTAATGTTCTATTGTAATGATGCCATGCTGAGTTTAAGCTGGTATTAACTCATCAGGGTAGTTCCAATTTATTTGGCCATCAACTAGATTATATTGTTATGTAACTGAGGGTTTTTGTAACGCTGTTCGCATGCAGATGTTGATGAACAACACCGTAAGATCTGCAGCATCGTTATTGCGTAGCTGTTCCGAGTCAATCACGTATATACTATAACAAATCTCAAACACCAAAGATAGTTAAGTGCCTGCTAGGATAAATATCGAGTCCGTCATATCGAATGTCATGTCTGACTAACGGGAACTATACCATATATAAAAACAATTCTTGAACAATGTGGTGTTGCATCAATACAATGGTGATCGTTTAACAATATTCATATTGTACTCCACACACATCCAGATCAGGCTAAGATCAGCAGATGCAATTGAACGCCGTTCAGATTTGACTATCACAGCTATCCACGTCTAAACATAACAAGTCGACCGTTTGCTGTGCTATATGTTGTTCCCCATCTGGCTAATATTATATTCAATGGACTCCATACAGTGGGTAAGCATATTGGTGAAGATAGGACTGATTGCACCTGGACGGCTTTAACTTCCATAATATTGTTTGGATGCATTATCAGCACCATCAACGTAATTTTTATAATTAAAACAGCCAAAAGGTCGCCGTCTCTGATTTCGTGGTTCACAGCCATTTTGGCTAGGTTGTTCGAAAGGAAGAAAGGCTGCTTCAAAATAATATTGTTATCGTCTAGGTTTTATGTTAGCGGTTTTCCAGTTCGACTTGAAAAAAAAAACGCAGCCTCTTTGAGATACACGCCAACAACATCCTTGCTGCTCAACTCTTTCAAATCGGCTTTGATGCTAAACCTGGTCAGATCCACACCAGCGCTTCATCGGCTCTTAAGCGTCTGTAAATGTCAACAGGCATTTCTTTTATTTCTTTGTTTCTTCCTTGTGTGCAGAGAGAAGTCTGTATTTGTGGTCAAAGCTCACGTTCTCACTGTGGACCTTCTAAATTGTACAACAGATTGGCTGTGATGATACAACTGATGAATTAACGAGCTACCTGGGGTACCATGGAGTAAATATCCTGGTGAAAACACGGATCACTCCAGGGCCAGTATTCAATAACTGCGGAAGAAAATGTAAACCATGTCGCTGTTATATAATACCAACATGACCTCGCGTATGAAACATCAAGCAATATCTATGCGCAATAGGGGTGAATCTCATCCATTACTCAAATGCGATCAGTGCTACACAGAGAAATAATCGTCAAGTGGAGTTTAGATGAGGCATGAAAGTACTGATTACACAGGGAGGTAGTCTTAGAACGATCTTAAGATTCGTGCATGGGCAAAGTCTTTTAATGGGAGGCAAATTACATTAGGTTAACAAATATTGGTGAGTAACTGGCGACCATGTAATACAGTCCCATTGATTACAGTAAGGGGGAAGTAGCAGCCGGAAAGTTAACGTGCACCGCAAACTTTACTTACGGAGTCTCCATAGGGTGACTTTGCTAAATACTGATGCAGGTTCGACACAAGCTTGGCACATTCCGTGAACATTTAATCCCAATCATGCGCAATCGCGTACTTTGCGATGACAACTATTTACTGATTATGTAATATACACTAAGGAAATTCCAAAACATAGACCTAGACCCCCACCAAAAAAAAAAATCATATTTACGTCTATGAATAATACTGTTTATTTTAAAACCATATCTTTCAGTTGTTTACATAGAATTAAATATAAAAAAATCAATTTAGGTCAAACAAAAATGAACTCAATTTCGGACAAGGTCAAGTTCAATATACAATGCAATGTTACATTACATAAACATGTAATGAAATGATAAAAAATCCTAACAAACAAAGCAAACTAAATATACCCTACACAGTCCACTGTCTTTTGCAATGACCTGCTTATCCTACAGGTTAGGTTCATTCCCATTTCGGAGGTTCTCGTTCATTTAAATACACTAATTGTTATTGTTTGTTTGCATAGTAAACACAAACATGAAAATAAAAATGTGCACAAGAGGTCAAGAAACAGAAATTTAGTCATTTAAACTATAAAAAGACACATGCGGACACTGTCTGTCTGTCTGTCTGTCTCTCTCTCTGTCTGTCTGTCTGTCTGTCTGTCTGTCTCTCTCTCTCTCTCTCTCTCTCTCTCTCTCTCTCTCTCTCTCTCTGCATCGGCAATGTGTGAAAGTTTACATCTAAACAGTTTGATACTTCCGTTGGATCTTGATGGGCCTATCGGAAGTACGCGTTAAACGTGTTTCTGGTAACCAAACCGTAAATAATCTAAAGCATATGTTTGCGTTGGGTGATTAACACATATGACGGTATGAGGTGAGGTACGAGGTATGAGGTATCGTAAAAAAAATATGCATCTGGTAAACAATAAACTACGTGATAAAGCCGAGAAGAGGTCTCAAGCTCTTGGGTGACGTCTTATTGAATCCTGAATTGGAGTTAATGGTTTTGTATCTGAAATTAGATTCAGAAACTAAGAGGAATTGCGATGTAATGTACATTAACAACGATTAACTCCAAGGCTCTCCCATTATTGTCTCTCCAACCAGGAAGTATCTTTCACTCTTTCTCCACAATAAATAAGACATACATTGGTTGCACACCTCCTGTTATCTCAAGCTCAGATAATGTCTATTTTAAATACCAATACATCTTTGATCTTCGTGGTAAAACCCTTTGTGTCTCGACAAATCCGAGTATTTCAGTAAAAACCTGCAGCGGATGGGTGTGCACGATGATGATAAGGAACATGCGGGCATTTGGTATATGCCTATGTAAATGCCATCATGCCATGTTACGTTAACTCGTCACGAAAAGTTAAAATAAATCTACAAATAATTTCTCAGAATCGACTCCGATTATTTTGTGATATTAGTTACTCGCTCTAACTCAGTACACACTTCCGAAATAACTTGTTTCGTATATTTCCCAAAACCTCAAACAAAATAAACTCACTAAGGTCGCAATAGACAGCATTTCTTTTTCTTTCACATAAATGGTCCGGTTTATATAACACTTTTCAAGTTTAGCATGTACACGACTGTCATCTTTTAAATTCACACAACGTTAAAATGCAAAGAAATTTTAGATTTTTAAAGGTTTAAAAGGTAGGTCTAATGAAAGTATGTTTTTACTATTTATAGTGATCATTGCGAAAAAATTTCATTTCGTATTTGCTGTTTAAGAAAAACTTTAGGTTTTTTTCACGCTCTCTAATATTTTGAACCTCCCAATGGCACGTTTTTGTACGAAAACTATTTTATACGTTCGATTCACTAATTTGTTTCTAAATATAAATGGGCGTTCATTTTTGTCTCCGTTTATTCAAAATTTACTGCCTTCGTATTAATCTAACGGGAGATGGCCCTATCTCTGGTTCATGATAAGGCCGCTTATGACACTTCTGTTTCCTGACAGATAGTGCGTATCTGATAACAGTTTACAGACCTCGTACATTTATTTGTTCATCTGGAGAACATGTTATACATATTTTGTTCCTAAGTGCACATAGGTATATCAGGAATGTTACACTTTCAACTTTACATGTTCCGTATCTTTTAAATAATACATTTATTCAAGTATTGTTTCGCAGCAATAATATATGTGATAAATGAGTGAAACGTTTCTAATAATTGTCAGAACTATTGAGAAGTAATGGGGTTATTTTTTTTAATCCTGGTCTAAGCTTGAATCAACATATTCATTCTTTCGTTTGCGTCAAATTAATATTCTTATTTATCTAATAGACGTATGTTCAGTCGTGGATCTTGCTATTTATGCGTCATAAAGACTATAAGACTATAAGATACGTAGGAAAAATGTTTATCTATCTGCTTGTTTCTATAGTAATGTTGCTGTCAGCAGCTTAATTTACTTTTGGAAAGTATTTCTGCCATTGAGAAGCAAATCTGCTTTTACGTACGTATGTACGTACGTACGTACGTACGTACGTAAATACATACATACATACATACATACATACATACATACATACATACATACACGCATGCATGCATGTTAACTTACATGCATGCATGCATACAGGTTAACATACATGCATGAACGCGCGCACACACGCACGCACACACACACACATAATTGTAAAACATCTGGCGAACACACTGTCATAACGGTATGTAACTATTGATCTATTGATTGCTGCCGGTACTGCGGAATATGCTGGGAATTTCTTACACTAATTTCATTTGACTAGATTGTCAGTCGCAGGCCGGTGCTAAATATTGTGTATTAGCAAATAATGATGATGTTTTTTACTTGCATATTTATGTACCAATGTGGCACGAATCAATCGGTTTGGAGCATTAATATGTTCTTCTCTGGAATGTGATAACATTTAAATAATGTACGTATATGTTCATTGTGAGTTGGTTGCGGTGGGGTAAAATGTACGTGTATGTATGTGTTCATTGTGAGTTGGTTGCGGTGGGGTAAAATGGTGTATATTTGCAATATGTATAATTGCTAGACATGTACAAGACATGTACTTGTTGGACCTAAGAGAGGCAACCTGCAATAGCACTACCTTTTCCAAGTGCAGGTTTCACACAACTATCTGAATTTCATTTATCATGTTGTTGTTGTTATTTTGAGCTTAACACCATTTCTCAGCAAATGACAGGCTATATATATGGTGGACAGTAAATTGCTGGATGAAGAACACGTGAAAATGGAATAACCACCGACCCACAGGAAGCTACTGGCAAGCTTTCTCATATGCGGAAGTTGGCCGAGCCTGTTACTCAAAGCTATGTTGACATACATGTGAGGTCAGTGATGTTTAGAGGCGAGCACAGTAGAATACACGGCTACCCATGATCGCTCTCATCGTGTTATTTCAAAACAGATTTCAAAACGATTCAAATAAAAGAAACTTAACGAGTTCTTCATATAGCTCAGTTAGCGAATTTTTCCTAGTCGCATAAAACGACAAAGAGGAAAAGCTCTAGTGTCTTGAAATAGTCCAGTGTCAAACAATATGTATTCAGGAAGATTACTGGAGGTGCCATTTTGCCCCCAAGCTTGTGAAAAGCCAGATCCATTAGTTTAGTAGGCTGCCTGGTGCCAGTGGCACAGTACAATATTAATAATAGTAATAATCGATGTCAATGCCGGCATAAATTCGAAGGCACTTAAGCCTTTGCGGCATGATAACAAAGCCAAACTTCTCAAATGTAAAAAAAAGAAAAGAAAAGATTTTGTATCATTTTCTGCCAGCTATGTTTTGACCAAACAAATGGATACATTGTAAATGTTGTGTAAATAGTACGTGTATGTATCGGACGGAAATTATTTTAAAACTATTTCCTCTTTGAGAGAGAATTCAGTCCATTCCCTATTATAGGGATTTATCAGACCCTAGAATTCATTTATGTTGAGCTATGATAAATACATAAATAAGAAAATAAATAAATAAATAAATAAATAAATAAATAAATAAATAAATAAATAAATAAAAAAGAAAATAAATAAATAAATAAATAAATAAATAAATAAATAAATAAATAAATGTTTGATATTTAACCTGGATTAAATGCATGAGAAAAGGGTTGGTGAAATAGCACCACTTCTGACGATCATCTTAAGATAATTACTCGAGTATTGAACATTTTCTGAAGTTCAGAAAAACATATACGAGATCGATATTTTTTTCTCAGGAAATGGGCATATGATACATTTGTAAAATATTTTGTTGACATTTCTGGCTTCCAACTGGCTTGAAAAGACATGCATGTTATGATTTGCAGAGACAAAAAGAATACTCTAGTCAGTTTATCAAATTAGTTGGACAAATTACCTGGAGATAACACCCACCCACCCCATCCCCCACAAAACAAAACAAAACAAAAACACAATAACAAGAATAAAAAGCCAACAAGAAACCCCACCCCAAAACAAACGAACAAACAAACCCACCAACCATTTAGTGTATGAGTGTCAAATGATTGGTCCCTAATGACTCGGTCATATTCAGGTGAGTTCAAGGCCAGCCATAACATATCTGAATAGCCATTATTTTACGATAATGTTGTGGTATCATTAAGGTTTGTAATATTACGATGCACTTCGATCACCATGACATCTGTCTGATTGCAAGAGAAGATGAAGAGTTCAAACGATATCCTATTTACTCAAGTTAGCATTATCTCTCAACAAGGGTACACACTTTAAGTGCAGTGCAAGATTTAGAAAGACGTTTGAAGGCATCACTTCTGAACCTCCGCTACTTATGTTGGATTATCACAGGGTCGGAAGTAACACACTTAAGTAGATACGATTCTTCCTGTCTGACCAGGACATAGTGAGTTTTATATCAATTGTGTCGTCTCGGCTCCTGCACCTGTCGGAAGTCGATTATAACTAGGCAATGAATTAGACCCAATCATATTATTAATGTTTATTATTTACCTCCAGAAATGTCTTATATCAGGGACCGAACTATCTGCGACGACTGTGCCGTCAACATGGCAGGGACACCAGAGTAAGTTTACAGATTCTGCACGAAGACTTAACCGAGCTACTGTAACATCATACGGGTATACATGTCATGAATTCCAAATGTAACATCATACGAGTATACATGTCATGAACTCCTACTGTAACATCATAAGAGTATACATGTAATGAACTCCTACTGTAACATCATACGAGTATACATGTCATGAACTCCTACTGTAACACCATACGAGTATACATGTCATCAAACAAATCAACCAAAATAAAAAAAACACAAATAACTCCCCACCCCCACACAAGGCAATGAAGAAAGGCAACACCACATTGAGATTCATGAGAACAAATCTAAGAGAAAATAACGATAATAAAATAACAGTCTATTTACGTATACTTGACTATTAGTGTGGTATCCGTATATTCGTGCACCAGACTATAGTTTATTAAGATAGCCAGCAACCCAGTGTATATCCGTACAACATATTGATTTATTAAGATAGACAGAACCCAGTGTATATTTGTGCAGCAGAATGTAATTTATTTAGATAGAATGCAACCCAGCGTATATTCGTGCACCAGACTGTAATATATTAAGATAACCAGCAACCCACTGTATATTCGTACACCATCATTGGCGACTGAGTCTCGAGAGACCATGCGAATAGTGCTCTTGGGGTGTTGTCTGTCTCAGGGGGTGTTGGCATCGTTTGCTGTGGCTGTGCAGGCCTATAGGCGAGTGACAGTCCAGTTGGTGCAGACATACTGGGAAGCCAGGTGCCTAGATTCCTTGACCAGCACTTCCCAGCCATCGGGTAAAATGTCGCATGTGTTCATGTCCCTCTTGCACACATCCTTGAAACCGAGTGAGAGGCGGCCGACTCTATTCGTGCCAATGACCAGCTGTCCATATAGGATGTCCTTCGGCAGCCTCTCATCCTCCACGCGCCGGACGTGTCCCAGCCATCAAAGGCAACGTTTGCTCAGCAGAAAGTTCCTGCTGGTGGTATTTGCACGCTGCCAGGATCTCGCTTTGTGGGACACGGTCTTGCCAGCTGATTTTCAGGATGCGTTTTAGGCACCGAATATGGAAGGAGTTAAGCCAGCGCTCTTGCCTCATGTAGGTGGACATATATCACAATTAATTTTACTGTATGTTCTCTACATATATTTCTCAGTACTGATCTTTCAACTGTGTGACAATACAAATCATATGTTAATCTAAAATACCCCCAAAGATGACCACAAGGTGAAGTTCTTGTCAAGGGTTGACCGGCATTTTTTCGAGAGGCCGCACTCAAAACGGAACAGCATGTACACAGAACACAGATTTCACTTCTGATCATCACCAAGGCCTTATTACTCGATGTGCACTGTCGCCAAATACACACAGACAACCACTCTCTAAGCTCATATTCTCAAGAATAAACAATTACATTTAAATCCCTACCAAGGTTGCATCGATATAACTCTTCTATCACCACCAAAATGAGAGAGGAAAAAATATTCTAAAAATAGACTAGAACAACATTCGCGGGTACTGAACTGTAAATAATAATTTTGATGCTATTCAATGTACTCCAGGTCTCACTTCCAGCAACCCAGTGTATATTCGTGCACCAATCTGTAATTTATTTGGATAACCAGCAACCCAGCTTATATTCGTGCACCAGACTGTAATATATTAAGATAGCCAGCAACCGAGTGAATATTCGTGCACCAGACTGTAATTTATTAAGATAGCCAGCAGCCCAGTGTATTTGTGCACCATACTGTAATTTATTACGATAGCCAGCAAGCCATTGTATAATAATAATAATAATAATAATAATAATAATAATAATAATAATAATAATAATGAGGACTTTGTATAGCGCCTAATCATTAGAAGCTCTAAGCGCTTTACAACATCAATAATGATGCGACTACAAAAACAAACAACAAAATAATGAAATTAGAAAACATGCAAAGTGTTGAAAATATTTAAGGTAGGAAACATTATTAGGTCTTTAAGTTTGTTATTGCAGTCGATACAGGTGAGTTTTATGAGCACCCTATTAAGGGATCACTGTGTCTTTATGCCTAACTTCAATGGGCAATTCGCTTCATGTTGCTGGGCTCTGGTATGAGAAAGAATATAATCCACATGACTTTGCTTTTATAGTAAGAATAATGAGCAAACGATTATCAGAAAAGGAGCCTAAGTGTCTTGCTGGTGTGTATACATGGGTGAGGCCAGATAGGTATGTTGGACTAGAGTCCGTCAGTGAAACGTAGGACAGAGAACACAGTTTTTGTTTGATTCTGGATCGAATGGATAGCCAGTGTAGGGTACAGAGCAGCCGGGAGGTGTGCTCTGATAGTGGCAGCTGTGTTGTGAACATTTTGAAGTCTCTGGAGTAGATATTGAGAGGAACCAGACAAAATCGAGTTATAATAGTCCATTCTTGAAAGTGCTAATGAACACGCAAGTGTTTTAGTGCATCAACTGAAAGATATTTTCGAATACAGCTGATGCTTCTCATCTCAATAGTATATTCGTGCATCAGATTGTAGTTTAGTAAGATAGCCAGCAACCCAGTGTAAATTCGTGCGTCAGACTTATTAATTCCCTCATTAAGACGTTCTGGAAAAAAGGTCTAGCCATGACAAGAATTTCATAAAATTTTCCGTCTCAAAAAGAGTTTTAAACAAAATGGAGCTTGTCGGTAGCACTTTGAAATTTACTCCCAACTATTGCTCCCAAGACTCTGGCGGATATTGACTGAACTCACATAACCCCATTTAGAGAGAACTACAAGTAAGTTGTAGCGATCTCCTGGAGCTGTGCGGGTTGAGATATTTTAGATGTACCCGAATTGGTCATGGTTTAGAAAGATAACGTTGTTGACAGACATGTTGTTCCCACGTGTGAAACTTTTCCACCCGTTCTATTTTTCTTTGCCTATCTTTATTTTATTTTATCACACTCCGCATATCCCTTAAAATTGGAGGGTGATAGCTATGCCGAAAACATGTTAAACAAAATCCAGAATTAAACTTGAAATCAACTTTTTCAATGAGAAAAGAATATTCGTTGCTTTGAACAGATTACCAGTCTACTTCTCCTTGCCCCTGCTGTTCACAAAAAAAGAAAGAAAAAGAAACAAAATCCATCAACAACCATGATAACTGCAAAAAAGCAGCAATAAAACCAAAACAATTTTGTCACCAAACAATGAATTATAGTGGAGCCTTGAAGCATGTTGGGAAGCTAATACATGTTTCTGATTATAACTCAGTTTTAAGTTGACTTTGAAACAAAGCGAATGGTTGACCCTCTTTTTTATAGTGAGCGATTAACTCTAGGTTTAGGTGAAGCTCAAGGTTGATAGTTTCGTATTTTCTCGTTGAACTTGACAAGAATAAAAAAAGTTACAAACTCAAATCAAATGTTCTTTATTCTATGCTAAAACACAGTTATATTCTTACGGTCTTTCTGGGTTTATTATTCATTCTTCAGTCACTATGTCATTATACCACATACAGTATGGATCAGAGGCAAAAAGAAAAACTAAATATTCTTCCAACATTTTTATTACTAAAAATGTCTTCAAATAATTGCCATGCTGTGAATACATACAAAGTCGTTTTGCAACATATTAAGACAACACTGGAATGGTGCCAACTTTGATGCAAACGCGTTCTCAGACAAATCAAAAAGGTCAAAAAAGTTTATACAGAGTCAAAGAAGGAACCAATTTAAAAATCTTCCAAACGGTTTGTTGAATTTCGCAGGTATATCAAGTATGACTGCAAATTAGTTATACTAATAAATACCAGGAAACCCGAATGTTTTCACCAACGTGAACAAAGTTCCGATCCATTTCTAATAGTTATTGGTTGAAATCAGCATTCCATGATTTTAAATACAAAGTATTTCAGACGTTGGTACTTCATTTGTCCAGCTCGAGGCTTTTCATTTAACATTTCGGCGTCTAATGGCCTTTACATGTATGTATTTCTACAAGTACTTGTTACGTGGAAGATTTCAAAAGTTCTGGAAAATCTTGCAAATTGTAACAATTTCTGATTTTATCAGAATTTGCATATTGTGTAGATTAATAAATACAAAATCGTGAGTCATTTTCAACAAAAATTAAAAATATGGAAATGGCTTTTATGGACTTTTAAGATGGAGACGTGGCCTAAGTGGTTAGAGCGCCTGCCTCAGATGTGTGAGGTCAAGGAATCCCTACGATTCATACCCAAGACATATAAACATTGTATTAGCAGCTGCCTCTCTCCGCACACAACATTAAGGGGATAGTGTTACGACTGGTCGGCCTGGTGTCCGGATAATGTTACTGGGTGGAACATTATTCTTTTAATGTCCTTTACGAACTTATTTCCAAAATAGACATTATCCTACATATGTAAATTGATTCTGCGCTGAACAAAGCCCCAAATCTTAATCAAGATGAGGCCTTAAAATTAGCAGAAAGTAAAATAGAGAGATGTAATTCCTTTCACTATACAATATAATCCTTCATTGCCTAATATAGGTCCTGTAATTAATAAATATTATAGTCTCCTAAATTTATCCAATAAAACTAGCGTTACATCACTTTACAAAACTAAACAAATTCTCGCTTTTAGAAGACCCAATAACTTACAAGATTTTTTAACTAGATCTAAACAGACAGTAAAAGATAATAAAGAAATACATTTTTTGTCATCGAAATGTAACAGAAGCCGGTGCTCTCAATGTGCAAACATAAGAGAAAGTACTTCTTTCAGTAGTGCTAATACAAAAGAGGCATTTTCTCTACGCGTTAACACAAACTGCATAGCAACTGATGTGATTTATTTAATAATCTGTAAAAAAAAATGTATCATGCAATATGTTGGACAAACACTTCAACAAGTTTCCAAGAGAATGAATAATCATCGCTTTAATATAAGAAATTATAGAGGTAACAAGGTAAGGCATGGTCCGTTTGATTAGCCTGCCGATATTATCTGGGTTGTAAAAGCTATAACATATGGTTATCTACAAAGACTCAAAGATGTGCTAATATTCTGCTTGCATAAATCCATATCATTCAAACGCGTAAATATGTGCAAACATTCTGTTTACGTCATCGATATGTCATACAAACACTTAAATATGTGCTAACCAGTGTTTTCCTTTACACTCATTTGCGCTTCAGAGACCCGCAAAGTTTTAATCTGACCCCCAGCTTTGATTTTTAAGTTTGTTTTTTATTCAGTCTGAACCCAAGTTTTGATATTAAAGTTTGTTTTTTATTCAGTCTGACCCCTAGTTTTGACATTAAAGTTTGTTTTTTATTCAGTCTGACCCCCTAGTTTTGATATTTAAGTTTGTTTTTTATTCAGTCTGACCCCCCCCCCCCCGTTTTGATATTTAAGTTTGTTTTTTATTCAGTCTGACCCCAAGTTTTTACACCAAAGAGATTTTTGACTTTCAGTATTACACCCTTAGGGAATACAATGTGCACATATTCTGCTTACGTCATCTATGTCATACAAAGACTTAAATATATGCTCTAAATCTGCCTACGTAATTAATATTGCGATAAGGCTGGAAAGTATCTCGGCATTACGATAGCTTTGCTATTTTACCTAAATTTATCGGTAGTTTCTGAGCCTGACTTTTATACTAATATGTTTAAGAAGCGTAAACATGTATAAGTATTGAGCTAGGTCATTGAAATTGAAGACCGCTTGACCTTTAGCTGCAGCAAGACATTCATGCTAACATTATGTGATACAAAATGACCACTATACATTACAGGACATGAACAATGTCATCCAACAGGTAGGTGTCAGGATTCGTCTCTTTCCAGAGAATATAATCACGTATACGCCCAAGAGTCAAAATTGTTATGATACTGAGTAAATCATGCATACACCAAGAGCAAACGTTTTGTGTTAATGAGTAAATCATGCAATAACCAAGAGCAAACGTTTTGTGTTAATGAGTAAATCATGCATATTGGTTCTGCAATATTTACGTATCTATGCATAGTTTTTCTCACCCCGTGCATTGTTTCTCTTCCACAGACCTACCTTGCTAATTTCGGTTACATATCAGGACTGACACAAGAGGCAGCCAACCTCATGTCCAGGGGAAACTTGACGAACGCTATAAAGAAGCTGCAGAGGATTGGTAACATTCCAGAAACAGGAGTGGTGGACCATCGGACTATAGAACTCATTCAGAGA
This sequence comes from Unio delphinus, assembly GCA_029339505.1. Lineage (NCBI taxonomy): Eukaryota > Metazoa > Mollusca > Bivalvia > Unionida > Unionidae > Unio > Unio delphinus. The sequence continues at coordinate 3,622,595 of JAQISU010000229.1, read as the reverse complement.
CCACGATGTGGCAACAAGGACTTTGAAGATGACACGTCAGGAATTCGAAAGAAAAGATTTATAACGGCAACGTCCAAGTGGGAGAAGAAAGATCTAACCTTCAGGTAAAGTATAAATTATACACGTATATTTCAAAGTTTTATCTCATTTTCTTGTCAAAGCCTGGTCTATGGGTCAATGTTAAGAAAGAGATAGCCGTACAAATAGTCCATATAGAAGCAAGCTCATACAAATAACCACTTTGCAATATATACCATACAGTAGCAGGGGGGGGGGGGGGGCAGAGAGGCCGAGTGGTTTAAAGCGCTCACTGTTACGGATCACTGCCTGCTCACCTCTGTCTTCGTCGAATCTCGGGCTCGGACAATGTGGGTAATTGAGGAAACTTGCCAGTAGGTTATGGTGGGTCGGTGGTTCTTTTCCGGGCTTTTCCAGGGTTCTTGCTCCACCATTTATACTGGCCGCCGTGTATCTTGTGCTGAAAAATGGCAGTAATCCCTGTTACTTACCGTAGCAAGTTCATACAAAAAACCACTGTGCAATAACTTTCATACTCGATTTTTTCTGATACAGAAAGATATTATGTTATATTGCACAGGAATGACACACACACACACACACACACACACACACACACACGAATGAGGTGTAACTAAGTTGCTCTAGCTTATCATTCGATTAATTTTGGCAATATATTTAAAGTCGAAAACCTTTACAGTTATTATGAATAATACGCCCTAATATGGAACTGTAAAAGTTTTATAATTAGTTCATGTTTTTATCACCAGTTCATAAATTTATTGTTAAGAAGAATTTCAATCAATAGCAAAAAGCAAAAGAGGTAGGTACATTTCAGTACAAATTGACATACTGAACACGCGCGACTCCTGGTAGAGTGTTACGTGCTTAGGCTCGAATAAGCAGCAACACAGAAAGAGTGAAAACTAACAAGCTTGTATAACTTGAACAATGAATTTATTAAGTACAATTATTTTCATAAAGTAAATAAACTTACGGTTTTAGAGAATCAAATCCAACATTAATCCAATAAAGAATTCACAAAATAATCCACTAATGACACAATGTCCAGAACAAGGTAATTAAAATTAACACTCAAACATAAAAGCACAACTATTAACTTTCAAAAGCCCAGATTCTACTAATGTTAGCTTCCAAAACACAGCTATATATATATATATATATATATATATATATATATATATATATATATATATATATATATATATATATATATATATATATATATATATATATATATATATATTACACTCTGATCACACAGCTTGTCTACTTACATCTTAAATATATGGCGCATTGTGCCTTTTTTTTTTAAAACATTCGTGTGGAAATCTGTAGAATTAATTCTTTAGCGAGTCTCGTGTTCTTGAGTCTTCATATTTATACGATTACGTCACGTTTAGCATATAATGTTTGTTTGATTTTGATTGGTAAGTAAATCTTGCCCGATGATATCAATCGCTAAATTCGGATTGGTTAATAATAATAGTATAAAAAGAGGTCATCGTTCACGACATTTGATATACCATAGTGGACGAAGCACTATAATTCAAAGATCGTTCACGACATTTGATTGTGCTACATGCCCTTTGTGGACGGAAAGCACTATAATTCAAATTCATCAACGACACTCCGGTCTTTATCGAGGGGGCTAAGTACAAAATGGCTTTACCAACCTTAAGATCAGATGTGGCTATGGTAAAAAAATATTAACGTTGTCTAACTAATTCCATTGCTTAGAATAATACTAGCAGAGTGTAATTTTGTGACTTTAATAAAATTAAGTGTTTTGAACTTATTTCTCTAGGAATCTAAATAGAAGGTGAATATCCTACATCTACATATAACAACTCCATTTATATTCAGTGTGCTTTTAATGTATGGTTCTAACTTCACAAACATTATATTGATACTTTATTTCTATTATAGAATTTACACTTTTTGTGTGAAATTCGGCGAATATAACTTTGTCTTCTGCTTGTGAACAAACCATTATACCCAAACCTGAAACTGTACCAGAACCATGTGTTTTGGGTGCATCTGCACTCAAACCTTAGTTACATGGATCACCAAAGACTATGGTGCACCAACAATAGTAAACCTTGAACCCAGATTAGTTGGGGTTTTTTTTGTCTGTTATCCGCCTATTTTTATGAATAAATAAAGAATAAATGAGACCATATTGAACACCAATAGCTTGTATGGCTCAATACTAACCATAGTAACCCTGCATGATTCAATACTAACCATATTAACCCTGCATGATTCAATACTAACCATATTAACCCTGCATGATTCAATACTAACCATATGAACCCTGCATGATTCAATACTAACCATATTAACCCTGCATGATTCAATACTAACCATATGAACCCTGCATGATTCAATACTAACCATATTAACCCTGCATGATTCAATACTAGCCATATTAACCCTGCATGATTCAATTCTAACCATATGAACCCTGCATGATTCAATACTAACCATATTAACCCTGCATGATTCAATACTAACCATATGAACCCTGCATGATTCAATACTAACCATATTAACCCTGCATGATTCAATACTAACCATATTAACCCTGCATTTAAGAAATAACAGGATACGTACGAGTGGTTCAGTCTTTATTGCAAGTTGGTTGCTTGACGCACTGCATTGTCATGCACATGCTTCAGCTCTGTACACTTGTATTTAAAAGTCCTTTCAGTTAGAAAAGCATATGCAATTCATTGCTGCTTCGTGTCAGTCATAACTTAAGTTAACAAGCTCTACGAAGAAATTTGTTTTCTACTAACAAATTCAGCTTACACTAACAACACTTTAGATCATAATGTTAGACATGATATAATTTCAAAAACATGTTATCTAAGTCACTTGAGTTGCTTGGTTCATCCTTTCTGTCATTAAATATTGGTACATTCATTTAACACGTCTGTTCATTAATTGCAGCCTTAGAATAAGATCGTTCCCTTATAATATGATAGTATATTCTCACGTGAACCAAAAGACAGTGACAAGACAGAGCATTTCTGAATCCGTCGCCCATCCACGAGGGAGGCAGCTTGATAATACACCCATCCATCGATCCATCACGCACGCACGCACGCGCGCACACACACACACACACACCTACCTACCTAGCTGCCTGCCTGCCTGCCTGCCTACCTACCTACCTACCTACCTACCTACCTACCTACCTACATACATACATACATACATGATCTTGTTAATTCCAACATACGATCCATTGGTAATATGTTGTGTACCCAAGTGGAATAACCCTGTGTTGGGATCAGATGTGAAATTATATATCTTTAGGTATATTAAGTGTATATACCTGGTTATTTGATATCGGTCATTACCCTACAATTTATAACCCAAGGGCATGTCCCATTCTTTAAGAGGGACGACCCTATGTGTCTATTTTACATATGTCTAATTTTGCAACTGCATGGTCTTTACATAATTATTTCGATATAGTGCATGGATTGTAACAGTTTCCAACTTAATAAACTTGAACTACATTCCACCTCCTCTAGAAAATGGTATTGTGTGTAATCATTATACCCGTTATATACAAGCCTTTACAATGAGACATGATAACTTTCGAATCACTACGTACGACACGGTCGCAATTGTATGAGATATTTATGGGAAACGTAAAACAATGTACTTATTATAGCTTAAGTCACAGGAAATCTCAGCTCTCAGTAGAAGTGGCAGTCACATGATGACGGCCTGTTCAAGTGTGAGAAATTTGAAAGCTTTGCTTTCCAACCAATCAGGAATCTCATTTTTTGAGGACCTTGACAAGGAATTCAGTGCAAAACGTCTCGTATATCATCTAGGAACCAAAACTTCCAGACATGTAGCATATGTTGGCACAGAGAGACGGACCTGTTACTGGCACAGCCATTGTGGAGGCAGCTGTATCGATACGTGCTCACGTTTTTATTGTATGGACATTTGAATACACGAACTCGTCACAAAGGGATATCTTCGAACAGCAAAGAAGTCTAGCATGTATCGATGTGAAGAAGGAATTGGTTTTGGATGTACGTGTTCATTGTATTTTTCTCCTGGTATTCGTGTTTACATGAGCTAAGAGGTTAAAAACGTGATTTCGAAGCCCACCGCATTACCTCATATTACGGTCTAAACGTGGATACATGATCATTATATATATATATATATATATATATATATATATATATATATATATATATATATATATATATATATATATATATATACTCAGACTCGTCCGATAATTTCTGTTTTATATTGGTCGACTCCTACTAGTTATAATGATTATTTACCTGCCTGAGATACGATGTCATGTTGTTTCCTCCCATCAAAGTGAGAAGTTTAACTGCATCGGTGTATTAGACGTATTGCAGGAGTCGTTGGCAATTTTAGAGATTTGTCGTTTTGGCTTATGTCAGTAAAACATTTTATAATAAATCTTGAAATACAAGATAGCATGGAAGCGTGATTTTTCACTTGTAAGTATATGTAGGCTGTTTATAATGTCTCTCACATAGTATAGTAGGGTTATATTTGCTATCATATTTGACTCGTGAAAGTGGTATTTCTTACCCGAGTTATAGAAATGCGTTTGATAATTTGGCAATCGATTAGTCAAACATACTCTGTCGTGGTTTGTATTCTTTACATCTCATCCTTGAGAATGCATTCGATTAATGTAAGCAGTATGATTACCTTTCACTTGAATAAGTCTGTAAAAACGTATTTTGCAAACGGGTACAAGGATCTGAGTTTGCTCAGAATCTTCTTTGTGGATGGCATCAACTTTAGAAACGTGATACCGTTACTGGAATAGATAACTGATTTGCCAGACTCAGTTTTGGCTACTTTGTTCAAAGCAGAGCTGACCTCGTCAAGGATCTTTTGTCCAAACAATGAGCCGTTTTTTCGCGTGGAAACTTTTTTTGCACTTAATATTAAGCGTGCAAATGATTATTTTGTTCCCCCGGTGGAAGCTATTTTATAAGCCATATTGGTACATCAGGCAGTCACTCTGTCCGTGTCCTTATTCAGCTTTGTTGCGATGTTGAAAGAATCATGGAAGCTATATTGTAAGCCATATTGATACATCCGACAGTCACTGTGTGTCCGTGTCCTTATTCAGCTTGGTTGCGATGTTGACAGAATCATCACAACCTGCTTGAATGAGGACAGGTGCATCAACTAATCAACAACTTACAGTAATGGTTCTGTTTAAACTATGGATCATAAAGACACAAAGAACATATGGAACTTTGCCTGCACAGGATCACTATTCCTCAAATAGATGGAGATACTTCTAATGAGCTAAATTCGATTGCACTTATTTAAAATATTTAAGAGCGAGTTCACACATTTTCAAACCCCTACAAAAATGATGTACACCACCAAAATTGCTATTTGAAACACGAGTAAGCACAAACATATATACGTAGATCAAAGGGAAACAAATAAGAATAGCTTTCACAAATGTGTACTTACATCTCGTTGCAGAGATTTGAAAAAGGTCTTCTAAATTCAATGTGATATCTCTCTCTCTCTCTCTCTCTCTCTCTCTCATGAAACTTAATTCATGTTACGAGAATTAAATATGTATCCCAGCGTGGTTAAGATTCCACCAGTTTTAGCTTCTACTGGAAATAATAATCATTTAAATCTATGTTTACACAAGGTGCTCCGTTTTAATAATCTAGTGTTTCGGTCAGTTTGTAAAATATTTCCCGTGTCGTGCCTCAATCTGTTTGCAAAATATTTCCCGTGTTGTGCCTCAATCTGTTTACTCTTGAGTTTTAAGTAATAGAGAACATATGTATTCTTGCCGGTTTCGGCTCTTTGCTCGATTGCAGGAACACGGGGACCCCAAGGTACGATAAAATCTCAGAAAGCTGATACATCCATTCCTGCTGATGTGGAGCTTCTGACTGCAAGAAATAATAACAGCTGTGCTCTAAAAGGATCGCCATTATAGCGTTGTACAATTTTGATTCTTTACAGAGCATACATTCTACGCAAATTCAAAGAATGCATAGCGGGTTTTCACCCCCGATTTAAGTATAGATTTATCTCGTAAGGTATTAAGCATTATGACAGGCGTCCATGTTTGAAAGCTTGCTTATAAATTTTCCTTTACAATATCATTTAAAAGATCAGCTGATAATATAATAATTACATCATTATTTTTTTCTATATTTGGAGAGAAATTTAATCATACTAATTTCTAACACACACACACACACACACACACATATAGATAGAGAGAGAGAGAGACAGAGAGAGAGAGAGAGACACACACACACACACACACACACACACACACACACTTTCTGATTATACCAGATAAGTAGAGAATGACATCTTATCAAAGAAAGCTATTTACAACAATTTATTTTTTTGTAGCAAAATATTTGCAGTCTATGCGTTCCAGTCACAACAGTCAGTAATTGAAACTTTTTAAGCGCTGCTAGGTCGACCATTAATGCTTTCCCACTTCAAATATTAACGTCTTCGACTCATTTGATTCAACACCTTGTCCCATATACTTTAGAACACGTTTTCGGGTTGTCGCACAATTTATTGGTTGAAATACTTTTGCCGGGTTCCCTCCCGGCCCCATTGTAGCTACTGCAAATAAGTGGGCCTGGTAAGAGCAGATCCACTATTTCGAGATGGTGGCAGACTGGTTTGCATCTGTTTTTACTTTACTAAAAAGTTAGACAAGATAAACTGGGTGATATGGTAGTCGACTCTGCATCATCGTTGCATAGTAAGCGCATCTGGTATCTAGCGATTTAATAGCCAGTTTTTGGATATTATCTCTACACCGACCAGCTCGGAGGACATGTCTGTACGTTAAGAGTAACATAACAGTTTCAAACATTTGGCTTCATTACTTGGTTAGTTTAGGGATTTGCTTAGGTTAATCTTTGTTTTGATTAAAATGAAAACTAACTAACGTTCTTCGTAAAAATGTGTTAACATGTGTTTTATACAACATACAATTTCCCCAACTTATTGGAGCTATTTCGTTGTCGAATTTCCAGCTTGTGAAGTGCGAAGCTTTGCGTGTTGTCAAGTTCTTCAACTACGGAGGCACGCAAATCTCGCATGTCTGCAATCCTGTAATGCTTGAATAGAAGTGACTCTTTTGACAAACAATTAGGGGAGCAGAGGAAGTCTTTAATGATATCCTTTTTTGATTTAAACATACTTCACCCTCTCTGTCATGACGAGCTGGTAAACTCGAATACAGTTCGTCTGCATTGAAAAGTATATTCCTTTTTGCATGGGACAATTTGCGGCTGAAAGAGACCAAGTCACATTTGGAACGTCGTCGGTCTTTGCAATTGTGACATACACAGGGCACTTTGGCACAGGCGAATCAACAAACACATAAATTTGATGTGTATTCACACAATACTTCTATCACTATTTCAAAATACCGGAAATGCGCAAACTATGATCCGATCGTTGTTTTTGGTAAGAGACGTTTCGAACGTATATGTTCACACAATCTCAATAACTTTTAAATCTAGAATTTCCATATTTCTAAAGTATGAATTATATTGACTATGAATTCATTTAATTAATAAAATTGATACATTGTGTCAACGGTGCAAAGTGATCAGAATATTATGCGTCAGTTGCTGCTTAATTTTTCAACGATTTGATGACTGTGTGATGTAGCTTAGAAACTTGACTAAATGATACTTTTATATTTCTTGCTAATATATTATTGTCAATGTTTTCTTTTTTAATTGTTCCTGAGAAGCTGTCTAGTTTACGAAAATAAAACAACAAACGAAAGCACTTACTTTAATTTATTATGCAGAATTGTACTTTTTAACCAGTGCCCACGAAATGGCAGCACTTTGCCACCATTACCCCACCTACCTTTAAACTGTATGGTGAATTTAATAAATGTTTTCCAGTTATATGTTGTCACTACACTCATGACTAATTGCAAGTACTGTTATCTGTCATGACACATGCCATGATCAGGCTAACACAATTAATGCAAGTGGACACTGTTATTTGTAATTCTCAATACACATGCCAAAATTTATTTTACTCGGCTTGTCCAAGTGGTCATCACCTTTGTGAGGTGTTGTAAGCACACCCATCCATCCTTCCTTTTAATAACTTTGGATTTCCAAATATAGATTCATCTATGTTTTAACGATATGTAGAAAGGTGTTTTTCTTGTAATGTTCTTATATCCTTACACAAAATTAAGTTACGATAGAAAAGAATCCTTACACAAGAGTAAGTTACGATAGAAAAGAATCCTTACACAAGAGTAAGTTACGATAGAAAAGCATTCTAACACAAGAGTAAGTTACGTTAGAAAAGAATCTTTACACAAGAGTAAAGTATTCCGGTAACACTTAAGTGATACTAATACCTTTAGCATGTTTTAAATCAACTTGATAGACTACTACAGTCGAAACACAGGCGTATGCTACTTTCATAGATGATGCAATATTATTTTAGTCATTCACTTGTGGATATAATTGTGTTTCCCTCTTCCACCGATCCGATGCAATATGTTCATTTTAATCACTATCATTCAATATCCACTCTTCCCGCTCCAGAAAATATGTATCCATTTTGTACATAGCTCTTATGATTTATGGGAGACAACTCATTTTTAAAATTGTATTTGTACGTGTAAGTTTTCTAAATTAATGGTTATCTTTCCATAAGCTTAATTACATTTTAAATTAGCTTGATACAGCTGTAATCCTATTCGTAAATATCATGTTAATAGTTTACACTTGTGGAAACAGTATGGTCAATGAAAGAACCTTAATCTTTCTTCTTTTTTCAATTACCTCTGTAGACAAGTAAAGCTAATTCCTACATTAATACAGAATTATTACAATGTATGATATTCACAGCACGATCATGCTAGAAGAAACCGATAAGGGGAGTGGCCAAATTCCGGACATATTTTAGGAGTAGATATGTTTTTATGTTTTACTGTAATAAATAACAGGAACTTCACAGCTGGCCACATGATGACCTTATAAAAGTGTATGCGCTTTCACTAATGCGCATATCACGCTGTATCACTGTGACGTCCTTTGCTTAGTTCTACCATGAAGGGTAATGTTGCCTTTCACATCTCCGTCAAACTTAATGTATATGAAGCTGAAACAGAAGTAATTTTGTTTTTGTCTCATAGTACTAGAGGCATAAACAAAATTATTTCTTTCCTCAATTTTTTCTCTTTATTAGACTTTATTTTTGCAGGTACCAAACCAATGATCCAGGTATACAGGTATACAGGGCACAGGTTTTCGTTATCTAATGGATTATCTTCAGTGGTATTAATGCGCGGATGGAGTGAAGCACGCAGATATTAAAATAATGAATGTAATAGAGATCTCAGACGAGATATAGACTAACACGAGCCCACGTATATAAAAAATGACACTTTAATGAAGTAGTTAAACTAATTGAAATTGTTTACGACACTTGAAGGATACACATATATCACAAAATTACTAAAAGTTATTTAAACATTCAATTAACAGTTCCGTTTACACATATATAACAACTATCACTAAAATTGAATGAGTTTGTTTAAAAAAAAAAAGAAAACTCATTTGTCCAACACGACTGCTTAACCTGATGAATTGGGTTGCGGGTTACTACAGATTCAACACCGGTAGTAGGATGTGGTTCCTTTATATCTCCTTCATATTTCTGGATTCCTCATGCTGCACCATACAAAGACTTCAACCTTTCCGCCATTCTTTTTAATTGCGATATGGTTGGTCTTACCTCTTCCGGTTTGTTGTTGCATGGAGCGACCTTGTTGTTAAAATAGATAAATATGTAATATATATGCCTTGTTATGTCCTTTATGCTTAAAATGGAACATTATCCCCTCAATCGTCATATCAAATATGACCACACTTTGATTCAAACGGACGCTACCTTTTTATACAGCTCCTCATATTTCATACCATTTATATTGTAGCTCAGTTTGTCCTATACGAACATGGTAAGGAAAGATTAATGGATTTCTCTAGTGGTGCTAATTAAGAGCCACTAATCGATCTATAGCATAGTCTAGTCATTTAATAAACCATTACACCCCTGCCGTGAGGACTATTAATCATTGTATGGACTAAGTGTCGGCCCTGCGTCGTTTTATTACAATCGATTCTCAGTTAAACGAACTCGCATATTAATTATGCAAATGAATTTCACTTCATTCTTTCAATGATATTTAATTCTTCAAACCTAAGGATACTATCAGGTCATATACTTAACATAGTACCCAAACACATTCATTAACTAAGAATGATATTTGTTACACCGATACCTGCAACGTTATTTAGTTATTTGTTGCCATAAAAACTACACAATTAACATTGTTACAATGTTCATCGACGAGTGGGTAGCGGTGGCACTGGATGCAAAAAAAAAAGCACAATTACTGTAAATTAAAAATATTGTGTTGCAATAAGAAATATATTAAATATAGCAACCTCAACGCGTTAAAAATCTAATATCAGCATATAAATGTAACGAACAACCGATATATTTTTATACCGATCACGAATTCTTGTATTAATTCTTTCAGATATTCATGTCCATTTTTCACACATCACCTTAGTAAAACAATTAATAAACAAACCGATGCAGCAATAGAATAATTGTTTCACTTATTAATTTCTCAAGTGCCTAATTTGATCAACATATTTTTTTTTACATCGGTATACATATATTCTAAAATCATCCGTACATCAGTATTTTGTTTATATGAAATGTCCCGTGGCCATTTTTTAAAAAGAAGGATCAGGGTTGACAGATACTCGCACCTGTCGTAACTTTAGCCAAGCGTTAGACTGGTGACCAATAGTCAGAATGTCTTAGACTATTTAGCGTACCAGTTTGGAAATAAACCTATGATACTTCTAAATAATGGTCACTTGTATTGTTGTTATGTTATAATAGCGATTCGGACGTTATAACGAAAATAATGCGTGTCCTTGCTAGCAGCAACGTAAGTGATAGTTGTAGGCTATTGCAACCGCTTAATTTCATAGATGTTTAATGAAAAAGTTGCACGAATAACATTTACTAAACTTAGAGTTCTAGTATTTGATTAATGGATGAAACATAATCGAGAACCATTTTAACTTTAATTTTCTACGAATCCGTTTTTTTTTTACAACTGGTATCGTATTCTTTCGCTTGAACAAGCATCTTCTTCTTCTCTTTAGTAAGGTAATGCTAATTGATCTGTTTTCACACGTACAATCTAATGTTGGTTTGAATGTTCGCAGAAATTGTATATTGATAAAGTTTGATATAGTAACAAATGCCTTTATAGCTATGCTTTTATCAAGTTTTAAAGAGGTGCTTTCTATCGCTAGCAGCAATCAACGAAGTTTGCTGTATGATTTCGTCTGGCGAAGACTTCACGGAGCGCAGACGAGTTTGGTTGAGTCAGAGTAGAAATATTCACACATTACCAAAATAATGTCTTGTTCATTCTTCAGGCATTAGATTTAATGTTTCATTTATTATTCAGCCATTACCATATGATATTATTGTCCATTACTCAGGCATTAAATTTCCACATTTTTTTTATGTTTCGTTTATTATTCAGCTTTTACCAATTGAATTTCTTGTTCATTACTCAGCCATTACGAAATGAATGCCTTGTTCATTACACAGGCATTACCAAATGAATGCCTTGTTCATTACACAGGCATTACCAAATGAATGCCTTGTTCATTACACAGGCATTACCAAATGAATGCCTTGTTCATTACACAGGCATTACCAAATGAATGCCTTGTTCATTACACAGGCATTACCAAATGAATGCCTTGTTCATTACACAGGCATTACCAAATGAATGCTCATTACACAGGTATTACCAAATGAATGCGTTGTTCATTACACAGACATTACCCTATGAATGCCTAGGGTATTCATTTCATTAGTTGGATATTTGTTAAGCCGATACATGCAACGTTATTTAGTTATATTATACCCTAGGCATTCATAGGGTAATGTCTGTGAAATGAAATGAACGCCTTGTTCATTACACAGGTATTACGAAATGAATGCCTTGTTCATTACACAGGTATTACGAAATGAATGCCTTGTTCATTACACATGTATTACGAAATGAATGCCTTGTTCATTACACAGGTATTACCAAATGAATGCATTGTTCATTACTCAGCCATTACGAAATGAATGCCTTGTTCATTACACAGGTATTATCAAATGAATGCCTTGTTCATTACACATGTATTACGAAATGAATGCCTTGTTCATTACACAGGTATTATCAAATGAATGCCCTGTTCATTACACAGGTATTACAAAATGAATGCATTGTTCATTACACATGTATTACGAAATGAATGCCTTGTTCATTACACAGGTATTACCAAATGAATGCCTTGTTCATTACTCAGCCATTACGAAATGAATGCCTTGTTCATTACACAGGTATTATCAAATGAATGCCTTGTTCATTACACAGGTATTACGAAATGAATGCCTTGTTCATTACACAGGTATTATCAAATGAATGCCCTGTTCATTACACAGGTATTACAAAATGAATGCCATGTTCATTACACAGGTATTATCAAATGAATGCGTTGTTCATTACACAGACATTACCCTATGAATGCCTTGGTCATTACAGGGGCATTAGCAAATTAATGGTTTTGTTTCATTATTCAGGCTTTTCCAAAATAATGTCTTGTTCATTACTCAGGAATATTAAATTAATGTCTTGCTTATTATTCAGGCATTACCAAATTAATGTCTTGTTTATTATTCAGGCATTACCAAATTAGTGCCTTGTTTATTATATAAGCATTACCAAATTAATGTTTCTTTTATTTTCATTCATTACCAAATGTTTCGTTCATTACTCAGGCGTTACCAAATAATTTTCTTGTTGATTATCCAGGCATTACCAAATACATATCTTGTTTATTATTGAGGCATTGTCAAATAACCGTATTGGTTATTATTCGTGCAGTACCTTAGATTGCTTGTATTCAAAATGAAATTTGAAACCCTTTCATCCGTGCTATTATCACATTCCAAGACGATTTCTGATGATTTAATGTTTATTACTATTATACGGACCAGTTGTAGTAATTACAACACTGTATAGGTTTACTACTATTGACTAGTTTTACTAGTACTAACTAGTTTTACTACTATGGACTAGTTTTACTACTATGGATTAGTTTTGCTACTGTCGACTAGTTTTGCTACTATTGACTAAGTTAGGACTTTACTAGTTTTACTACTATTGACTAATAGTAGCAAATACTATTGACTAAGTTACTACTATTGACCAGTTTTACTAATACTGATTAGTTTTGCTACTGTTGACTAGTTTTACTACTATGTACTAGTTTTGCTACTCTTGACAAGTTTTGCTACTCTTGACTAGTTTTGCTACTATTGACTAAGTTACTGTTGTTGACTAGTTTTACTACTAATGACCTTTTTTGCGATTATTGCGTAGTTTACTACTACTAACTTGTTTTACTTTTGACTACGTTTGCTAATATTGACTAGTTTTGCTACTATTGACTAATTTTGCCACAATTTACTTGTTTTTGCTACTATTGAATACTTTGCACTTTTGCTAGTTTTACTGCTTTTATCTGATTTACTACTTTGGACTAGCTTACTGAATAGTTTACGCTATTGAATAGCTTGCTACTATTGACTAGTTTTGCGACTACTCACTCGTTTACTAATAATATTTACTAGTTTTCTCTATTGACTAGTTTACTACTACTGACTAGTTTGCTAATACTATTTACTAGTTTGCAACTATTGACTAGTTTTGATACTATTGACTAGTTTTGGCTACTATTGACTAGTTTTGATAATATTGACTAGTTTACTACTACTGACCAATTTACTACTACTATATTAGTTTACTAGTATTGACTATTTGCATTAGTATTATTATTATTATTATTATTATTATTATTATTATTATTAATGAACATCATTACTGCTATTGACTAGTTTTATTATCATTGACTAATTTTGCTACTGGCTAATGTTACTACTATTGCCTAGGTTACTAATATTGTCTAGTTTTACTATTATGGAATTGTTTTACTACTACTGACTAGCTTTGCATCTTTTGCCTAATTTTACTACTATTGCCTATTTTTACTACTATTGTCTAGTTTTATTACTACTGACTAGATTGTTACTATTGACTAGTTTACACTACTAACTAGTTTACAACTACTATTTGCTAGTTTTACTACTAATGACTACTATTACTATTACTGAGTGGCATTACTACAATTGACTAGTTTTACCACTACTGACTAATTTTAATAATATTGCCTTGTTTTACTAATATTGATTAATTTTACGACTATGGAATAGATTTACAACTGCTGACTAGTTTTATTACTATCAACTAGATTTACAGCTATGGAATAATTTTGCTAATACTGACTAGTATTACTACTATTCACTCTATTCACTACTATTGACTAGTTTTACTACTATTTACTATTATTACTATTATTGACTACTTTTGCTACTATTAACTAGTTTTACTACTGCTGACTTACTTATATTAATGATATTGCCTAGTTTTACTGTTGTTGCCTAGTCTTACTATTCTTAACTGTTTTAATACTACGGACTAATTTTACCATTACTGACTAGTATTATTACTTTTGACTAGTTGTACTGCTGTTGTTTTTCTACTACTAATAATACTAATATTGCCTAGTTTTATTACTACTCACTAATTTTGCTAATATTGGCTTGTATTGCTACTTTTGGCCAGTATTACTACTATTGGCAAGTTTTCCTGTTATTGACTAGGTTAACTACTACTGACTAAAATTACTGATATTGCCTACTTTTACTACTATTGACTAGTTTTAACATTATTTATTAGATTTAATACTACTGACTAATTTTACTGCTACTGCCTAGTTTTACTACTATCGCCTTGTTTTACCACTACGGACCAGTTTTACTATAATTGACTAGTTTTACTACTGCTGACTAGATTTATTACAATTTACTGGTTTTACCAAAATGGTCTAGTTTTACTTCTAGTGATTAGTTTTGCTACTATTTACTGGTTTTCTACTACCGACTAGTAATACTACTATTGACTAGTTATACTGCTATATACAGGTTTTACTACTCTGGACTAGTTTTACTACTACTCACTAGTATTACTACTATTGACGACTTTTACTACTATCGACAAGTTTTACTGCTATTGACTAGTGTTACTCCTACTGAATAATTGTACTACTATCGACTAGTTTGACTACTATTTACTAGTTTGACTACTATTTACTAGTTTGACTACTATTTACTAGTTTTACTACATTTTACTAGTTTGACTACTAATGACTAGCTTTCATTACTGACTAGTTTTACTACTATTGACTAATTTACTACTGACTAGTTGTACTACTATGAACTAGTTTTTTTTCTACTTTTGACTAGTTTTACAGCTATTGACTAGCTTTTACTACTATTGACTAGTTTTATTAATATTGACTAGCCTTTACTACCATTGACTAGTTTTACTACTACTTACTAGTTGTACTGCTATTTACTAGTACTACTACTATTGACTAGTTTTACTAATGACTACTAATTTCACTACTTTTGACTAGCTTTTACTACTATTAACTAGTTTTACTTCTATTGACTAGCCTTTACTACTATTGCCCTGTTTTATTACTATTTACCAGTTTTACTACTATTGACTAGTTTTACTGTTATTTACTAGTTTTACTACTATTGACCAATTTTTCTTATAACTACTAATTTCACTACTTTTGACTAGCTTTTACAACTATTGACTAGTTTTACTACTATGAACTAGTTTTTGCTACTATTGACTAGTTTTACTGCTATTGACTAGTTTATTACTATTGACCAGTTTTACTACTATTTACCAGTTTTACTAATAATTACTAATTTCACTACTATTAACAAGCGTTTACTACTTATTGGTTTTACTATTAGTGTACTGACTGAATTATCCTCCTATATTTAGCTACATCAGTAGATCGCCAATTCAAATTCCCTCTCTTATAGACAACTCATTGTTCATCCCAAAGTTCTTTTCAGCCGTGGAATTCGACTAAATTCATTAAAAGCTTAAATACATCATTTGATTCATTCTATCTTACGAGGCTCCGTAACGGACAAAAGCTGGTCCAATGAGAACGTTGAGGTTCAAATTCGATGTCGTAAGTCGAGAAATCCAAGATCACGCGTTGGATCAAATTCCATATCCTTAACGATCCATTTTCTACATTGAGATTTTGAATTTTATATGTTGAATTATACAATGGTAGTTTACAATTATATTTCTTATGTTGACGTTTTACAGTGTATATTTTGAATTATATGGCGGTCGTATGTTGACGTTTTACAGTGTATATTTTGAATTACATAGCGGTGGTTGAAATTATAAATAATATATGTCGAGAATCCCTAATTCACACGTTGTATGCAACTGTTTGTGATTATAGTTCTATTTCATCTGGTAAATTTCACAGCAACGAGAAGCAGCCTCCCTGTTTAAGGTATAACGGTACCAGGTGGGTGGAGATTAAAGCATAGGGAACATTGTATTCAGAAATAAACAAAAACACTATTTGTGATTAGTGCATTATGTAAGAGTTGTACTTTCTGTTAAGCTTAATAAAAAGTTGAGCTTTTTGGCAACAGTTGAGAATATGTTAATTCATATATAGATAATATTTTGTATTTTTTATAATGAAAAAAATATGTAGTACACGTGGCTGATAATTTGTATGTTGTGACTAGATAACTCTTACCCCTGTCTGCTTTCAGTAGAGTTATCTGTCTTAAATGCAATGGCGTATCTGGTTTTGTCCTTGTCAAATTGACAATATCACATTGTTCTATATGACAGTGTGTGACATGCATGCTGAGGTAGGATAGAAAGTATACTTATTTCACAAAACATTAGCATTAGGGTATTATTGGGACGTAAATTAATGCGTTATGTTCAAGACAGCGACCTCTAGCGAATAAACTCATAGTAATTCTCGACCGGTGAATGGTAACTTTCAAACTGTGAATGCATGAACTGTAATGGCGCCTATAATTGAATACACGAATGATGTATCTTAATACTCGATATTATTTTGAATTGTTAATGTGGATCATGTGTAATGTTACCTTTAACACCAACACATCATTTCACCATATATAAAAAACAATTTTGACAAGTACATTATAATAATTTAATTTCCACTTTGTAATTTAACAAATACCATCTAAAAACTTGGCATACGAAATGGAACTTTAAGCACAACCAATGTGATTCAACATGTTAAACTGAAACTCTCGACAAAAGGCATTAAAATTTCAACGTCCGCCGTGTACTTCAGAAGATACATTCTAAAAACTCGACATTGGACATCGAATTTTCAACCAGCTTTGTGTAATTCAACATATGAAATTTAAATACTGAACATATGAAATGGAACTTTCAACCTGAACTCTTTGACTCAAAACGTAAATTAAGAATTCTCGACGTATGACATTGTACTTTCAACCAACGCAGCGTAATTCAAAAGGACACAATCTAAACCTTGGCATATAAAGCGTTCAACCACTATTGTTTAATTCAACAGATACATTCTAAAATCTCGACCTAGAAAATGGAACTTTAAGGACAATATTATTTTTGATACAACACGTGAAATTGTAATTCTGGACATATGACATTAAAATTTTAGCGGCAATGTTCTGATTGGAACAGCTTTTGTCCGCAACGGCGCCTCATAATATCTGTCTAATAGCTTACCTTTCATCTGCAGACTAGTTATCCTTGTTTCCGGATAAAGAGCTCAGTGTACCGTTTCATGGGTTATTTTAAGTCACGTGCAGTAAACCAGCTATATCATTCACTCGCAGTCATAGAGTCCAATAAATTCATTATATAGGCCATACAAATAAAGGATGCTGAGTTAGCATTTTATATCAATAGTTGCAATTTGTATATATATGTGTGTGTGTGTGTGTGTTTGTGTGTGTGTGTGTGTGTGTGTGTGTGTGAGAGAGAGAGAGAGAGAGAGAGAGAGAGAGAGAGAGAGAGAGAGAGAGAGAGAGAGAGTGTGTGTTTTTCACCTTTTCATTTTATGAATTGTCGGTTTATATTTTCATCTGTTCATAACTTACAAGAACAATGAATGCCACTTAAACACTTGCATGTTCATTAGTGCTTTCAATACTGGACTATTGTAACTCATTTCTGTCTGGTTCGTCTCAATATCTACTCCATAAACTTCAAAATGTTCCAAACACAGCTGCTTGGATAATCTTAGAGTACCACGATCTGAGCACACCTCACCGCTGCTCTATACCCTACACTGGCTATCCATTCGATCCAGAAACTAAACACATTTGTTCTCTATGCTACCTTTCACTGACGGAATCCAGTCAAACATACCTATCTGGCCTCACCCATGTGTACACATCAGCGAGATACTTACGCTCCTCTTCTGGCAATTGTATACGCCATATGGACAACATTCTTTTGCATACCAGGACGCAGCAACATGGAACGAATTGCCCATTGAAAGTAGACACAAAGACAGTGATCCCTTTCAAGAGTACTCTTAAAAATCACCACATTTTTCGTTTGCAATAACAAACATAAAGACCAAATAATGTTTTCCACCTTAAATATTTTCTGCATTTTTTATGTTTTCTAATTTCATGTTGTTTGATTTTGTTTTTTGTATTTTGTAGTCATATCATAATAGATGTCGTAAAGCGCTTAGAGTTTCTAAAGATTATGCACTATACAAAGTCCTCATTATTATTATTATTATTATTATTATTATTATTATTATTATTATTATTATTATTATTACACCAGGTATTATAACTTTTAACAACTAATTGTGTCCTTGTGCTAAAACCTGGATTATATATCTTGTAATAATAGAACAACCACATGTCATGTTTTAACTTGTAAGAAACGTGTCCTGTGTCAGAAAATGGCTTTTAGGACTATTCAGATATAGCATACTATGTATAGTTTAAGCTAAGTTTTTTTGTTGCTTTCCTACAAAGACCCACCAACAATAAACACAAAACCCCACACCAAGCAAAACAAAACAAAGCAAAAACAAACAGTAACGTGTTGCACATGCATCAATTTGAAATTTAATGAATTTAGAGAATTTACAGAACAATCGACGTTAATTTGGCAAAAGTTGTATCTTTAAAAATGGAACTGACAGACAATATAAACATAAGCAGCTCGGGAACACCGCTGATATGTCTGATTTTTAGGCATTAAGTGCCATAACAGTGTATCCACACTTATTCATTTTGTTTCTAAGTTAATGAGAATATGTATTCAAAATACGAATGTAAAAAATCCGATTGAACAATTTTAAGTAATAACTGCATGGGAGCCGATCTAATATTGCATTTGCACCTGTTTACGATAATAAACAAACGTAACTTCCGACCACTTCCGGTATTTAGTGAAAACAAAGCATGACGTCACATTATGAACACTTGTTGTGAACAATAGCAGAGTCAGTATCGTCACATTATGAAAAAGTCTTCAGAAACTCAACACGAAAGTTGCGATTTTGAAGGAAGTGAATTGTCACTGTCCTGCGGGTCTTAGCCATTTGAAGATGGTGATTTAATAAGCTCAGAATATTATGATAATGGTGTACAAGCGGCTGCCGGCACCCAATTAATCCGAACCAGTTTGAACCCTATGTTTCCAATACCGACGAATCCGAAGCTGCAGATGAAGATTACGAAGAAGAAAGACGAGATAGATTGACGGACAGTTCATGGAAATTGTTTTTGAAATATGTCTACGGTTACGATAAATATATGTATCCGACGATATTTGCAGTAGTGTTCCACAGTATCATATTCGCTTACAAATGAATGTTTCTCACCTGTAATAAAGGATGTAAAAGTGTATTGCATTTCATGGGTAGAGACGTATTTATACGTTGATAAGTAAAAGGTACACTGGATAACAGTTGTAAGCTTCGAAAACCTGTGAAAAAATTGATACGATTTAGAAGTACTTAAGATTCCTAGGAGAGGACGTCCTCTTTTGCACAACTGTTGAAATTTACTGATACATGATAGAAAAATTGAATTCATATTTTGTACATTGTATTATAAGTTAAATTTCTAATTTCTTTTGTGTATGCAAATAGTGTATGTTATAAACTATGAAATAAACCCTTTTTTATGTGGTAGTCATCTACTTGCAACTTCCTATTTTCTTTCATCTCTAATTTAATTTTACAGGGCTGTAAAAAATGTTTTACCTGTTCCTGACATTAGTCAGTTTGCGTCATTGTACTGTGATGTTGATGTGTTCATAAATATAGGAATAAATCTGATAAGCACAGCACAATACATTAAAGAAAACTCTTATTTTAGGTGTAATTGTGAACATTGTTTGGTAATACCCTGAGCACGGGAATGTATATATTGTTGTGACATAGAGAAGGTCAAAAGTGTCTGCAATGAATACCAGTCATACACCATGGCATAACACACCATCCATTGTTCAGTCCAGTTTGTCTCGACATCCATGCTTTAACAGTTGTATACTACCAGTATAGACGACAATTTGGAGAACGTCCAGAACAAGGAAATGAGTAAGTAAAATGTCTGAGAAATTTTTTCATGTTCTTTTGTTTTCATGATCTATGCATGACAGCATAGTATTGGGATTATTAATACAGAAAATAAATAAACCACTTTTTCCAGTCATTTTATGCCACCTTCATTGATTGAACCCCTCTTTTTGAGGCCTACACTGTCTAACCTTTATACCACAGTGATAATTATTATTTTGGAATCATATAACTTTATCGGTATAAAAAATAACGATAAATCACACTGGACCAATAACAATATCTACTAAAACTTTTGATTTCCTATTGTGATCTAATGCGCAAAGCATAATTTATCTCAACTTAGTTTTCAAATTATTATTTCAGAAGACATCTGTATACAGCATATAGACAATTTGTTCGGTGATGTTGGCACTTCTTGGGCAAGTAAGTGAGGGTCATCATTCCATCATGTGCTGTTCAGAGGATCCGCACTGCCTTTCCTGATCAAAACCTGAACTACACATGCTTTCATGAGGTTGACAGCGATTAAACCTTCTAAGAAGATTTTGAATAGCAATATCCTTATCAGGCTTCTCATACAGACTACACATAGGTGGTGGTACATCTACCCAAAGTTTTGACTCCTTCATCATTTACCTATCCAATTCTGAATGCTGTTTTCATCAGACTTGCAACACAATCTGTAAATTAAAGAAAATTTAATATGCATTGTATTGTACAAACCAAAAACTGCAAGTTTTAAAAGTATTTGTCTTTACAATTGTTTGCATATTTTTATTATTTTACTATAGGGCGAAATCTTGATCTTTAAAATTAAAGGAGTGTCAACTTTTACAAATATTTTGCCTTTACTGTTTGAATTTAATATATAAAAATAATGTAGGTACTTACACTTGGTACAACAGTATTTATATCTCTAAGTGATATATTCCTTTCTGTTCATTAATTACTAATGCATATTCTTACTATATGTTGAGTCAACTAGGATTTTCCTGACAGTGTATTCTCCATTCTTGTACTTTGGATACACTATTTTATATATGGCCCTCCTATTCTTAGCGCTCGCATGCTCTCTTTGTCTATTTTCATTAAAATGCAATGCAGCTAGCCAAAGCATATTTCAAAGTAAATAAAGATGCAAAATACAATACATAATTCTATCAAAAACCAGATACTTTATTTGCAAACATTCCAAAACACTAAAAACTATTATACAATGTTACATTGCAGGATATCAAAAAATCAAATCTTGATATCTATGATTTCATTTGAAGATGAATATATTGGACTATATATAAAACAATGCAAAACCTGACACAGTATTTTTGTGTGCAATAATATAAGATTTACCTTGAAAGCACTCCATGATAAGATAAACCAATCATCTTTGGTGCAAAATGATTGATTACAGAGTGGTATCCCTCCAGTGCTGAAGTTTGTTGTCCAGATGACAGCATTGGCACAACTTTTCTCATTTGCCTGCTGGTCACAATCTCTTCAAGCTTTTCAAATACTTAAGATCCTATAAGTTATAAAATATATTCATCTTAGCTTGGTTTTATGCTATCTTACATGAAAATTAAAATGTGCACTAACAAAAATATATCTAAATTCAATAAATTACTAGACCAATAAAGTTAGTGAGTCACATGCCTATATGCCATGTACTCCATAAGACCCCAATGTGCTTTTGCATACTAAATATCATGTTTGTTTGTTTTTTTTTTAAATGTACTGTCATCTACATTGGGAGTTTAAATATTGTGTTTCCATTACAAAGATAATTTTGAGGTATACAATATTGTAAAATTTCTACTCCATTTGGTTGTTGTTGTTGTTGTTCTAGTGTTTAACACCATTTTTCAGCACAATATAGGCGATACACGGCAGCCAGTATAACTGTTGGAGAAAGAACCCAGGAAAACCCTGGGAAGAACCACCGACATTCCACTTGTAGATATTTATTAATTGGGGATGGGAATAAACTTCATCATGTTTGTAAATATCTATATTTAATCTGATGCACACATTAGTCTGACAATGAAATATTTATGTAGGCCTTCTAAATCAACCAGCAGAAAGATTTCTCTATTCAAATGGTCAAAATTGAAGGCATCATGAAAATTGTGACAATATTTATCAAATGTTTATATTATATTTATCAAATGTTTATATCTCAGTTCTTGATTGATTGGATGTTTACTGCATTATTTTGGAAATTATGAAAACGTTCTACAGGGTACACATGGAAATGATGTGGTGACTGATTTAGGGTACACATGGAAATGATGTGGTGACTGATTTGTTGAATATCATAGATATAATAATATGGTACTTGTCATTAAAAACTCACCATTGCTGCTTCTCTCTTTGAATAGCCCCTTCTTATTTTCTTTGGCGGTGACACTTGACAAGTAACTTCTTCTGATGGTGACAACATTTGAAGTCTACACAGCTGATGCTTTGGTGTTGAAGGTTATGATACCTTTGTTTACCTTGGTTTGGATGTCAGTTTCCTCCACACAGTGGATAGACGGGACATCATCATCACTGAGTTTGACTTTCTTTGGTGCCCTACACATATGCTCAGCCTCAAATCTATACGTAAAAGGGAAGCATTTGGGTGTGAAATGAAAGGAGCAGAGTGCAGAAAACTCGGTCTATCCCAGTTTGCTCTTTTGATTTTTACAAAGTCTGTCCACCTACGACGAGGTGATTGGTCCTTCGGAAAGGAATGCATGGAAAACCCATCAGCATTTGTATTCCCACAATTTGCTGCAACAGACCTGACCCCGCTGCCCTTGCTTGTACCTCCACGATGTGCTTTTGGCATGATTGAGATGATAAAATAACAAATATGGAACGGAAAACGTGCTTTGTTTATGTTTCGATAGAAACGGAAGTAAGGCGTGTGTTCATAATATGACGTCAGACGATCTATACACTCCGGAAATTACCGAGCGATAAAATCGGTCCGATGTGTAATATTTTCGAAAACATACCTGAGCGTATTTCTCACTTATTATGGAGAATTTTTCCATCGGGTTTGTTTATACCGCTTCCAGACTTTATTTTCTATTCAAATAATACTAAATTTGATTTACGTTATCTACACTGGTATGGCACTTTAAGATAGACTGAATCACACATTTCGTCTACTTGGAAATATCGTGTTTTGTTAGCGTAAACATTTTATCGCCTTGCAGATAACAGGTATGTATAAATGGCTAAAGCATTAGAACACGTTTTTCAACTTACAAATTCCATTTCATTATAGACATAAACAATTAATTCACGAGCCTACAGGCAAGAGTGTTGGAGAAAGTTGTGGTCAGTCGACGCACTTACAATGAAATAAGAATAAGGAAGGGAATATTGGAGTGAATAGACAGTGTTTTGTGTGGTCCGGTAGGTACAATTTTAACTGAAGTCATAATGGAACAAAAACTCATCATGTGCGTTTTAATATGTTTTAATGCGAAATATCTGCTTTTACTTTTGTAGAAAAATATTTTTTTTAAAACATTCTGTGTAGCGTTTGTTACCATTTAAACATATATAAATTTAATATTAATATTCATCACTGATAACGTTCATTTATTACCTTTTCTGCACTCGAACAGAAAATGACGACCGTTTTCAATTGCAAATTGACAAGATCGAAATGTGTCACGATCGGATTACAGCTTTAAAAAAATCGTAATTCAGTGTACTGCACTTATGTCTTAGACGGCTTCGTATTAAACAATTTTGCCACCCACAAAATGCTAAGTAACTGTCAAAGATATAGACAAATATAAAGGCAAACATAAGAACAAATGTAAACTCGAACACACAATAATATAAATACCTCTCAGGTTTAGCTAAGGGTTAATTTAAATTCAAGAGGAATGAATACGTGAAAAAGTTGTATGCTGTTATTAGATATGGTTCTGTATGCGGTATAGAAATAATTTGCGGCATCAAGAAACGTTTATGTACCAATATTATCACCAGAATGTAGTACAACTCATTCCCAAGGCAGCATATATATGTAAATAACACGGGATTACTGTTACGTTCTTTTCTCTATCTGCCGCCTAGTAAAGCACTTCGCACACATTAGATGCATTTCCATTGATAAGAGAGTGGTATCATGTGGCGCGAAATGCGTGCCAAATTTGGGCCCTCCGTTCCAACTTGTTGTAATGTTAATAAAATACACCCACAAATTCTTAGAGTTGTTTCGCCGGGAGTTAATATGCCCGTTGTACTACCATTTTGCATGTTGCAATAGAAGCTAACTCGTACTTAATGATTTTGGTTAGGTTTATTCAGCCCAAAACTTGACATGGATTGTAAGATGACTGGGTGGTTTGCAGCACCAGAAGGGTTACTTTGTATCGAGGCAATTACAGTAGAGTGACTTGTCCATGAAAATCACGAAGTTGACCGATCTGATGGTGAGTCCAACGCCGCAACAATTGAGTCAGCATGGTTCAGAATGGATGCCTTCATGGGTGTGGTTACAAGCATATGCATGCTACAGTTGCTGGCTTTGTCAGCGATAAACTGCAGGGGTGGATGGTGGTGGGTGTGGATGGTTGGAATACAAAAATGAACTCGAAATAACTTCTGTTTCTTTACCTGAATAACCTATTTTTCTTCTTCATATAATGGTTAAAATGTTAATATAATGGCATGGTCAACGACTTCGCCCCAACTTGCGATTCCGTCCCACATACTTCTAGACTACTTGTTGATTCCTCCAGTTGTATATTCTGATGATCGGTCACTCCAGCGATATATAGGTGTTTAAGTCCTCACCACTCTCATACAAGTTCTGTAAGACTTGCCCACAATAATAAATGATGTACGTTGTAAACAATATGTCTTCATTGGAATTAATTTGTATGTTTTGTTGCTTCTTAACTTTATGTTAAAAACGAATACAACATTGTTCAGTAATCTTGAAATTTTAGACAAAAAAAAGGGAAAATTCAATATGTTATGGAACGTGACAGGAGACAAAGTATTATATATTTAAAGAAACGTTGTTCGATCATTTCTATTATTATTATTATTATTATTATTATTATTATTATTATTATTATTATTATAAGAAAATTTTAGAACCTAGTCTGCGTTTAAAATTAAATTTCAGTCATAAATCTCTTTGTCTTATATATTATTATTATTATTATTATTATTATTATTATTATTATTATTATTATAAGAAAATTTTAGAACCTAGTCTGCGTTTAAAATTAAATTTCAGTCATAAATCTCTTTGTCTTGGTTCCTGACTGTTTTTTCGTGGGGCATGATCTGCATCATATACATTGTTAGGGGTGTCTAATTTTAGTGATTGAGAAGTTTGTATCACATTTATTTTGGTACGCTAGCAATGTTCTCAGAATACTTTCGATGACTAAGTGACTTTGTAAGCTTCTACAAAAGTAAAGACTGAGCAATCGGTACCAATTCTAGCACCCATCGTACACAGTATGGCGTTCGTTTCATATCGAAATGTGCTATTTCTCTTTCAACAAGTCTTTTGATATTCGATATAAGGATATTTTGACAATGATAACAGTTACGATGAGATGATACACGAATGATGGACTAGTATTTAGACGGAAAGACGAACGTGTTGATAATGTTTGCCCACCCCCCCCCATCTCCTCAGTTCTATTTGAATGCTTTTTTTCGTTGTTTTTTTTTTTCTTCAGTATCTGCACATTGTATTTTTACATCACCCAGCCGTATTAACGGCGCAAAGGTTCGAGGCGCCCACGGGGGCGGGGGATGTTATTTAGTGGCGCCCCGAATTTATCACAGGCAAAAGTTTTTAGGTCAGCTGCTCTCCCCCATCCCAACCCACCTAAATATATACACTTTTTGGAAGAAATCTCTCCGTTACACTATTGTGAATACAAAATTTCAGCTGTACAAAAAAGTCCCAAAACTAAAAAAAAAAAAATTTGTTACACCTCCCATGGTGGTCCACGTTTGATGGTTTAAGCCTATTGAATTGGACATAACGATGTACAGAGAGAGAGAGAGAGAGAGAGAGAGAGAGAGAGAGAGAGAGAGAGAGAGAGAGAGTCATAATCAATCTGTCGGGTGCAAGTTCTCTTAGTTCTTGTTTCATATTAATGATGCTTACGCAATTCGAATACTTTTCTACTTTCCTGTATCATACTGTGTGTATTTATAGATATAACATATGGACATTTACGTCTTACAAGGGTTAAGGTTCAAGTTCTTATTTATTTCCTATTTGTACTAATGAATTACCAGAATTCATTTTCATGTAACTATGCCATCTACTCAGCAACCCTGGTGATTACAGATTATTTTCCAAAATAACGTTCTTGATCTTACAGTGCAGGTACTACGTTAATGAAACAATCGACATTGACATGGCTCTTTCTTTGTGTATACATCTTTTAGTAACATGATTTCGTAGGTCCCAGGCACAGTGCCTATTTGATGATACTGCCCTGAGCTGTGAAGCAGAATGATTTCGAACTAAATGTACAGAAAGGTAAACGAATAAATAAAGGTGATTTACTTCTCGGTATGTTAGTTGGTGGAAGAGCATAGTTGCTTTTTTAGTTTTTTTTTTTTAAAAATATTAAAGAAAAGCAACAAATAGTCTGTATACATGAACAATACGTATCGGATTACTGATGTCATATTATTGGTGAATATCGCGAAGTCCATGTGGATGGTGTTAGCTGACTTTCAACGGTATATCGTCAGACTCTGTATATGAGTATATACGGTATATCGTCAGACTATATATGAGTAGCCACGGTATATCGTCAGACTTTTTATATATGGGTAGATACGGTATATCGTCAGACTCTATGTATGAGTATCTACGGTATGTCGTCAGACTATATATGAGTAGCCAAGGTATATCGTCAGCCTTTTTATATATGGGTACATGCGGTATATCATCAGACGTTTTATAGATGGGTAGATACGGTGTATCGTCAGACGTCATAATTAGGGTAGATACGGTGTATCGTCAGACGTCATAATTAAGGTAGATACGGTGTATCATCAACCATTATAATTATGGGTATATACGGTATATCGTCAGACGTTTTAATTATGGGTAGATACGGTATATCCTCAACCTTTATAATTATGGGTATATACGGTATATCGTCAGACGTTTTAATTATGGGTAGATACGATTCAAAATAGAACCAAAAATGAATGAGTTCAACGTTTTGTCTAGTTCGAGAATATGCACACTTATGCATTGATATACAGGATGCATGGTCTCCTTGCAAATTGCAAACAGTATTCTGCAATGCATTTTAGAATTTAGAACTTGGAATTGTGAAGAGTTATTCAGACATTTTGCATTTTCAAGAGACAAAACTTTGATTGTTGGTGCAATATTGTGCATCATTAAAGACGAGGAATACAATTCAATATAATACTACAGTTGCTGCTTTTGCTGCTACTACCATGTCATTGGCAATATTTAAATAAGAAATAAGCCGCAATATTGCGACAAAAACGAAATAAGTTTAGATCACTATTCCAAGAAGTAAAGAAAACTAATACAACACCGTTAGTTCTTTTTAGAAATGCAATATGATGGCAATAGCGATCGGTCGATGTTTTTGAAACCCGTTGCGACAGCCAATATTGACCGGTCACTATTTTGGAATATTTATATGCATCTATCAGCAAGATTTTGCATTGCAAATCATTCCATAATGTATCGCATATCGTAGCATGTCGACTTTTGTATGCAAATGAAGTATGGTCTTCCAGTGCTACTCTGCATATTTCAGAATTTACTTAATTTAGAAAGCTTTCTCTAGATAGGGCCTGTAAATTAATAGGACATATCATTTTCACACAAATAATAGCGATGGTTGTTTATCACGATTTTTTTTCTATTTGGAAGTATTAACTTGTAAAGAAATCGTAAAAATATCCAGTTTGATTTAATTTGTTAAATCAATTTCGCCGTCATTGTTTGTTGTTCCTCTTTTTTTATTAAGTCTTTGGCATAAAAAAAATTCAAGAATACATGTATATAGAACATTATCACGTATGGCAGAAACTTTGGTTCAAACCGAGTCTGTGGCTTAAAAGGGGAAAACTGTAAAGCACTTTTTCAGCGTACAAACATGAATAATACTGGAAGTTGTTTTGAAATGGCCATGAATCATCTTTGTTTTGACTGCCCATGAATCATCATTGTTTTGACTGCCCATGAATCATCATTGTTTTGACTGCCCATGAATCATCATTGTTTCGACTTGCCCATGAGTCATATTTGTTTTGAATGTCCATGAATCATCTTTGTTTTCACTTGCCCACCAACTCATTGCTATTGTGACTTGCCCACCAATCCATTGTTGTTTTCACTTGTCCATGAATCGTCTTTGTTTTGACTGCCCATGAATCATCATTGTTTTTGACTTGCCCATGAATCATCATTGTTTTGACTTGCCCATGAATCATCATTGTTTTGACTTGCCCATGAATCATCATTGTTTTAACTTGCCCATGAATCATCATTGTTTTGACTTGGCCATGAATCATCTTTGTTTTGACTTGGCCATGAATCATCTTTGTTTCGACTTGCCCATGAATCATCTTTGTTTTGAATGCCCGTGAATCGTCTTTGTTTTGACTTGCCCACCGATCCATTGTTCTTTCGACTTGCCCGCCAATCCATTGTTGTTTTGACTTGTCCACAAATTCATTTTTGTTTCGACTTGTCCACAGATCCATGGTTTTGTTTGCACTTGTCCACAGATCCATTGCAATAGTAAAATATGAGTGGTGAAAACAGCTAACTTATTTTAAAGATAGCAAAATGGCAATTTTAAAAAAAATAAAATATATAATTTTACATTTCAAGAACTATGAATGTGAATTTCTTTAGCACAAAAGAAAACTTCAATTCCGGTATCAAAATGTGTTTAGGGTCACATTGTATTTGTCAAAATAAGGACCACGCAGAACCCATGAAAATGAATAGCTAATTATGCAAAGTAAAAGTTGTGCGCAGTTTGTACACTGAGATGATATTAGCAAAACTCCTTTGTTTTGTTGCTTATAGTGCCTTTCTATCATATATATATATATATATATATATATATATATATATATATATATATATATATATATATATATATATATATATATGTATGTATTCCCCACAATTAACTATCGTCTATCATCTGTGATTAAAAAAAATTACCCAATACATGCATAGTTATGGTATTGTTTACGATCCATTTATTTACTTATCTTAACATAGTCCAAATGAAGTGTGTATTGGATTAACCCATATATTAAGGGCAATGGTCCCATTTTGATAATTCAATTGACCATCTGTTAGCCAGATTGGAAATACAGAACATTCAAAACCGGCAGGTGCCACTTTAGAATTGACCTATAAACTTCATCCTGTGGCCTTGGGGAAGGGAGACTTCATTTCGGTCAATGCTGAAGCACAGATAATATATGTTCTGATGGTGTGATTAAATGACTGTTTTTGCCAAGATTTCCTAACCGAAAATGTATTCTTATTTGCGAATCCAGCAAAGTATTAGTAAAAATATTTGTAGCTTTCTTTTCAGAAACTATGGATTAAAGATATATTCACGTATTTATTTTTATATAAAAGAAATTCTTCGGAAATTCTTCTTGGTTTTCATCTTCTTTATGTATAAAGATATGAAGTAAATTCAGAGGTGATGCAGAGAGAGAGAGAGAGAGAGAGAGAGAGAGAGAGAGAGAGAGAGAGAGAGAGAGATTTTATTCAACATCCACTGTACGAGTATGCCGTGATTCATCATTGGCCACGCTGGCACTTCCAGTGTCATTAATTTTGCAGTTATACAATCATACCATTCACTTTACTGGCATGCACGTGCGATAAATCTATGAAAACAGTCAATTCTTAATACATTCTAGGAAATAAAAGTAACATTACTAGATCATGCCTGTATGTCTTAAAACACGTAGCGGCCTCAATGGAATGTATAGAAAAATTTAAAGGAATTTCACGAGGCAGTGCACACTGTTTGTAGTTCAAGGAGACTTCCATGAAGGAGTGTACGTTAACGTGATACAGTTAACAAATGCATTATGTATTACAGGAAACGAAGCTGGAAGACGTGAGTCACCAGCTCATGTAACGACTGTGTAACGAGCTGCCTTATTGTTGTATAATTTAAGGGACTTAGATAACTAATGTACTACAATGTAAATACATCATGACTATAAGGCCCCCCCCAAAAAAAAAAAACAAACAAACCCATTCACGAGTGTATGAAGGGAAGAGTTGCCCGCTCCCTCCATAAACACAGATATCCATAAAAGCAATGTGGTACAGTTTTTATACACATAGGTAACTTAATTACTTTGACGTTGAGCAACACATAGCCAGTATTGTGGCATTAACGCGGCGATGAAATAAATGTCTTTCTTCGTATTTTATATTGAATTAATATTACTTTATTCATACTTCGACCGCAAGTTTAATGATCATGTACACTTGATTCTGTAGGATTTTCTGTCATACATAAGAAACATACTTGATATAGAACCAGAAGCAGATTATTTGGAGAACATCATCTGTGTGTCTTAGTGTACATGTCCATAAATATGAGTCTGTAAAACTTATGTGTCAATTGTTCTTATTTGTTCTAGACAGGACGACATTAATTTGATTACCAACAATGGTAGAAATATACACTAATAAACAACAACAAAAGAATAAACAAAAACAGCAGAAAGACGTAACAATGAGAGGTGAAAGAATATTACGTTCACAGCGCCAAGATACACCCCAGTTCTGGGTCTTCAATATAGAAAAACAAGGGGGGCAACTCTTAAAGTATTAATTACCGATTTGGAAAAAGAAGTTAATCTTCCAGAGTACGGTGTTTATCATTGGGTGCGGATGCTGTGTGCATGGAGACCAGTAAAGTCTGATTTATTTTACTATATATAGCTATTTTAGCATCTATTTATTCAAACAGTGCGGTTCTAGCTGTTAAGAAGTATACTATTTTCTGACAGTTAATCTACTCAAACATCGGAATTGAACATGCCAGAGAGGTGAAAGCTATTTTGTGTTTATGCAACTCTTTTGTTAATAAATTCAGTTTGCTACCAAAAGACTTACAAAAGCTCGCTATAGTGCTGGATATAGCCATTAAACATATAATTATTTATACACATCACCAAAAGTTAAACTTTCACACAAAACATCCTACATTTTTAGGTAAGAATTATATACAGATTATATTTTTGAATAATTGATTTTTAACATACGGTTAATATAAGACTAAACAATATTCGGGTGTAAGTAGTAGTTTTTCTAGCTTTGCAATGCTTGTAATGAGTACACGGCATTATATGACTCGACACTCACTCTTGTGTCCGTTAGCTTTAAACAACCGTTACAATGCTTGCTTGGGTTGGCCGATGGCTTTCATCAATTTGCTGTTTCTTGGCTTGACACTAGCATTGTTGTCCGATATCTTTTAGTAATTGGACGTTTCTTGAATTAACACTAGCTCTGGTGTCCGATATCTTTTAGTAATTGGACGTTTCGTGACCTGACAATAACCCTGATATCGAATATCTTTTGATCATTGGCTATTTCTACTCGCTACGTTGGTGTCCATTCAAAATATGTTAATTTCATTTTCCTTTCAAATATTATCTTAGATAAGTGATTTTTACTTGCATTACATCTTAAGACAGAATAGATCGCATAAATTGTTCTCATATTTGAATCAAAGGTATAATATGAATTGATCACTTTTTTTTGAGTCAGATTTTAACATTCATTTGGAATCTAACCAATATTTCTGAATGTTGAGTCAATCCTACATTATATTATCATGATATATCTTATTTAAATGGTTTGAGTCATATGAAATAAATTACAATCTATTTGAAAATTATGGTTTCCGATTTTCTTCTAACCGTATCGTTGGTATTATATTCTGCAGTGAATCTTCAGTAATGTCGGAAGTGGCACACTTCATTTGCAATGTATATTCTAAATGGTGCAAAGGTAATCACGCACAGGCTTATTTATGCCCAGTCAGCTATTCCAAACGGCCATTACGAAACTCCATAACCAACACACCGACCGTGTTCAATCCCGGATATTTAACTTGAAGACTACAACTCTCTAACAGCTTTGTACAGCATGACAGATTAAAACAAAGCATAACGGGTATGTTTGTCTTTAATTCTGAAACTTCCCATATAACTGAGAAGCTTTCACTCGATTCATTCGAAATGAATGGTTCAGTTTTATGTATTTTTCATTACATTTTGACGAGTGTACTGCATAGCGTACGCGGAATGGAACACGTTCAGATCATTGTGTGGGTTTGAATGGTTCTCATTCCAGAACGTTGTCGACTGCTGAAGTATGTTTTGGGGCAAAACTTATATCCAACTGCCATGGCTCTTGATATTGATGACTTTTATCCTCGAGCCACGTTGGCTCACTGTAACTCTTGCGAAAATCGCATCCGAAAATGTGTTGGATCGAATCCCAGTCTAGAATCAGCATGGGTCGGCTACTGCAGCTGGTCCTTGGGCAAATCACATAACTTATATTTCATCGGTATTATGTAATGGACTTGTGTCGCTGAATAGTAAAGCACAAAATCAAAGCACTTTTATTCTACTGTTGCGGCTATGGATGATGCATTTTCAGTCTGTAGGTATTGTTTTATTCTCTAGTAACTTGGCTCCATACCTTCTAGAACTAACCAGCTTCATTATAACGAACGTCAGGAGTTGGACTGTGCTGACATCTAGCTCAGTTTTACAGCGGATTATTTGAAAATACGAGAGAGAGAGAGAGAGAGAGAGAGAGAGAGAGAGAGAGAACTCGAGACAAAAATTTTATCTTCTCTCTTCATTTACTTGTCTTTTGTCTTTTTCAGAATTTTAAACTACACACCTGACCTACAAAGAAGTGAAGTCAGGAAAGCAATTATAGATGGTTTTAAAGTTTGGAGTGACGTCACACAATTGACTTTCACAGAGATCGTCCACGGTCAGGTGGAGGCGGATATATTGATCCAGTTTGCAAGGTCGTATCATCATGACGGTTACCCGTTTGACGGCAAAGGTATGATGTCTTTCTTTTCACTGCATCATGTTGAACTTAACAAGAATAGTGCAAACATTTGCATCATGGGGAGCTTTGGTTTGGCCGCTATTTAGGAATGCTGCTTGTTATGGGGATCTGATTGGCTGGTTCGCCAGCCCTAATACCTGATACAGTTACTAATATACAGAGTTCCCACGCTACCGTGAAATCCGGGAACACAACGGTAGAAATATTTCTTTCTCGACCTTGTAAAGTCCTTGTTTTTCGCAAATATTGATGAAAGTACAGTATGCGAAATCCCGAAAATTTTCCGCCAGATTTTGAGGCCCGTACCAATCGCATAATTGAGGCGTAACTAAACTGATCGTGAGTTAAATATATCGAGTTCGAACCAGAATATGCAAACTGTGCAGTCTGGATCATTTTGGGTTCTTGCAATAAACATATATGCTGAGTAAATCCAAATCAGTGGATTAGATTCGTCTTCTTGACTTTAATTTTCAAAATCAGCTTGATATCCGTACTTTTTCTTAAAGGGAAATAATGAAAACCAGTCTAGCATCACAAGAGGCAAATATGGTGGTGGCAAAATAAAGTTAGAATTTTTTTTCGGTACAGTGAAATGACTTTCCATGCATATGGTGGTGAAATCGATATGAAAATTACTTATTTTCTAAAAAAATTGTGACTATTTTAATCGTTATGTCTTTGATCTGCTGAAGAACAAGATAAAACTACGGCGTTGACGAAATGTGACTTGGAACTCTCGACTGGCATTGCTAGTCTCACGAGTACACAAATCTAAAAACCCATATTTTCAACTGTTGTTGAGAAAAAGTAAAAATAAATATTAAGTGAAAGTCGTATAATTTTTATAATAAAAATAAAATTAAAACAGATACGAAAGAACACAAACAATTCCATATTTATATATTCCGAGAACAACTTCTGGAGTTGTGTTGCATCACGTAACTACCACCTTGACATGTGCTCTCTGCTTAATAAATCACACTGGCCAGATTTCTGGTGTTTACAAAAAGTATCTAACTTTCATTTAATATAAATAAATTTCTGG
Organism: Unio delphinus; assembly: GCA_029339505.1. Lineage (NCBI taxonomy): Eukaryota > Metazoa > Mollusca > Bivalvia > Unionida > Unionidae > Unio > Unio delphinus. The sequence continues at coordinate 3,587,644 of JAQISU010000229.1, read as the reverse complement.
AATGAGTTTGTTGTTGTTATCAAGTGACTATTTGACTTCCTATATTGTCGTCTGAGATCTGTGAAGTCATGTGACTAGTAATAAAAATGGTGAGTACAGGGTCAGGTTTTATCTACGACGTAGTTTCGTCTAGCCTGTCAGCGGATTAAAGACATAAAGAATATAGTACTTTCCATTTCTGAGATAATATATGTTTTCCTATCTATTTCATGCAGGTATAAATAGATATAGCATACGTTTAAATCTTTTTAGGCCCGTGGTCAGAGACTATAATATCTCGCTACCGTCCTGTGGCGACAATTTCCAAATTTTTTTATATGTAATTGCAATGACCCCACACCTCAACGTAAATGTCCAAATATGAAAACTGGGATGTGAATATTCGGAGGTAACCCGGATTAGAAAACTGTTATTCGTTTTAAGCCAAATCTATAGTCCAAATTGTTAAACCTCAGAGCTGAAATTAGACAGTATCGACCCTTGTATTACATTACAAACTTCGAGCCCCTGTATCAATACAAGTTTAGGGACTGGTTTAACGAATTACAAGAAGACATGGTGATTTTATAGATAATCCAGTCCCTGTTTATACAGAAGTCAAAAATTTAAATCAACTCTTCTGAAAATGTTTTTTAATTGATGGAGTTTTAATCAGATCGTCTTAAGGAGATTAGGATGTTTGAAAACTTTTGTTTGGCATTTTATTGGCAAAGATAAATTCAGGCTTTAACGCTTTTCGTTACAAGACAAGATTCTCATTATTTACGTTTATTGTTTTTTATCAATGCTGTAATAGGAAATGTTTACATCTTTATGATGCACGCGCACACGCACACACACACACATATATGTGTGTGTGTCTGTGTGTGTAATTCAGTAGAATTAATGGCTTGAAAGGAAACAAAACTAATTTTTGTACATTATGTTGTTCCCACTTGGCAACATAATGCACATAATGCAGTTCAGCAGAATAAAGTTTGAATTTGTAAACTGTACATTGATTTTATATGCCAATTTATAGGAATAAAATCAAACTTGTTTCGTGTTATCATTTTTGTGGTTTTGTACATGATCATCATTTCTGACTTAGATGTTTTGGAGAGTCTTTAAAGAAAAACATATTTAGAGCTTGAAATTGCATGTTTTATTATCGATAATGTTTTTTAATTCCATTCACTAATGGTCATATATGAACCTTGAAAAAATTAATTTCACCCTGGAAATGACCTGGAAATGTATCTTTAGAAAGGCGTGGGAACCCTGTAATAATTTAAGCTACAACCTGTTTGTTTATTTCAAGGGCTGCGTGGGTATTTGGTGCAAAGAGTAGTAGAAGAGGAATACCATGTATCGCGTAGTTTTGCGATCGGGTACGTGCTGGAAGATTAAATCTTCAGGACGTTTTTGTGTTAAGGTTGTTCATTTTGGGCGATCTAAGAATGCAAAGCGAAATGGACTGACGCATTAAAGAAAGGGATTTTAAGCGGTCTAATTCGGTCTCAAATTTTCCATCCATAAAAGAGGAAACAATGGCTCTTACAAATAATACATAATGTATATATAAAGTATCACGACATTTCATAGTATTTACGTCAATATTTGTTTTACGGTTTCGTCATAAACCATATCTCTGATCTAACTGTTTGTATCGTATCCAAACTTGTTAAATTACTTCTATGTTCCTTTTCTGATCAGTCCATGTAATGTTGTTGTTGTTGTTGATGTAGGGTTTAACGTCATTTTCAGCACTGCTATACATGGCGGCCAGTATTGATGGTGGAGGAAGAACCCGGGAAAACCCCAGTAAGAACAACCGACCCACGAAAAGCTACTGGCAAGCTTTCTCACATACCCACATTGGCCGAATCTGAGACTCGAACCCACGCAGACAGAGGTGAGATGGCAGTGATCCGTAACGTAAAGCGCTTTGGACCACTCGGCCACTCGGGGCCCCTTTCATGGAATGTCATGTTCCACAATGAGACACGTAAAATTCAATAAAAGTATTTTAAATATATCTACATTATTTAGAACTTTATAAACGTCGGAATACATAAAGACTAGAAACTGTTGTGTCATTCAAGCTAGCTTGCATCGTTTTCCTTTATTTCTAGGTCAGGTGCTTGCGCATGCGTTCTTTCCCGGTGATGACCGTGGAGGTGACACCCATTTTGATGACGATGAGCATTGGACTTTCAACTCCTCAGAGGGTATGTTAAATACTTCTGTCAGGCATTCCCGTCTTCCATCGTTTTCTTCATTCTTTCATTTTGTGACATGGGCCCTTATTGATGTCGTAGCTGCCACCGATCTCGTTAATACAAAATCCATTGGAGTCTTCAGAAGAACGAAATGCAAACATTGTTTAAACTTCATGGCAACTTTAGATCTATATCAACTAATAAATCGAATGACACGGGGGTACAGTTCTAGTAATTTAATAGACGCGCACGATTATGCAAACATTTGCAGTTTCCATTTGCGTTAATTATGCGCTAAATCAAATTGTAAATGATGCACGCAAACGCGGATTCGTTACGTATTGTGTTGGTGTTTGTTTCTTCTATTTTCATGTAACAGGTTTTATCAATTTAAATGCATTATGCATCCACCCGCCTCTCTCTCTCTCTCTCTCTCTCTCTCTCTCTCTCTCTCTCTCTCTCTCTCTCTCTCTCTCATTATCTACCTGTAGGTAATAATATTTCATTTCCAATTTTGCTAATGGAATTGTCTGTTCTTGGCATTGAAATGAATCTGTGTTGGTGACAACGTTGACTTTTCGTTTGTTAGTACACATTCGGAATGTATAGAACGTGTTATGTGTTTTTGGCACAGGAACACATAGTGTATTCTAGATTTAGTTTCAAATTAGTGTCTATGAAATAATTCTCCAACAAATAGCGAAATTCTTTGTTCGAATATTCCTGCCTAACAGGATTCATCGTGTGAAGATGTTGTTTTACAGGTGTAGAATCTACAGTCTAATTTGTATGGTAGATTTGATTTGTTAGTGTTAGAACATCACGAAACAAGTGCCCATATTCATATACTAGCTGTTTCAATTCACCCAGTTCCCAAGATTGGTTTTGACCATAACGTTATTAATAGCACTAGCAGGATACAACTCAGGGCTTTCACTTTCAGTAAAATCAAGTTTCTGATCCGGACAAGGTTTGTCAGTTACAAGTGGATTAACTTGGATTAACTTGGATTAACTTGGACCCAATCGCCTGCTGAGTCACTGTCTTGTAATAAATTTATACCTTGGTCCAGAAACCATGTCTGATTACACTTTGACAAAACGGAGATGAACAATAACAAAGTCGAACACAGCTAACTGAATGAGAACACTTTCAATAGAAGTAGACTTTTCAGACAAAGACAAGGAAACTATCGTGTCTCTTAATATTTTAATAGTGACAGGCTTGGCAGAATCTCTAATAAATGATATCTGATGTGAATGGTTCGTAAATCGCCAAAATAGAATCAGACTTGTGTTTGTTTGACCCAGCCAGTGTATTGCTTTCAATAAAAGACCGTCACCTTGTCCTTTCTCAAGTATGATTATTTGCAATACATCTATCTTTATTGTGTTGTTTACATTTCAACCGGAATACACACCTGAAGTAACATTGCCTTTTGTTGATGTCTTGCCACTTAATATTACTTCATGTGTTATGCGTGACAAAAAGTTCCAATTTTAGAAATGTAATTTGTCCCTTACTTTATGTTGATATACCACATTGATTCAATCCAGAACGTCTTCAAATGAGTTCACATGAATCCAAAATAGTATATTAGTTTAATAGACAATACACACCAGTAATTCCAATGACAATTTTAAATAAAGGATTCATCTCGAATTACATCTGATTTACTGATCTAAAAACAGGATTACACTATTTTCTTAATAAAACCCGATTTCTTTTTACACATTTGCGCTGGACCTATCACGTAATCGAATGCGAAGACCTATCACGTAATAGAATGCGAAGACCTATCACGTAATGGAATGCGAAGACCTATCACGTAATAGAATGCGAAGACCTATCACGTAATAGAATGCGAAGACCTATCACGTAATGGAATGCGAAGAATTCCAACTGAGAAACCTATTTAAATCTAAACAAGACTGACTTTGAGCTCGTGCTACGTAAATACTTTTTTTTACGGCTTAAAATGTTAGCTATGTAAACATTCTCTTTACAACATACATACTAATACATTTATACATACATACATAACAGTTAATCACGGAATATAAATTAAATTTACATGGAATTATCCTTTTCTGTGAGATACCTGATTGTAAATTCAAGGATAGTTTTTACTGATAATAACTTCTGGTTAGTTGGATTTATTAATAATTAATCTACGCCTAGTAAGATAATATATATGTTCATATCTTAAGATACACTTGCTGTTGGTGATTGTAAGTAATTCGCTCATGTCTTGACTGACTTTGACCAGCCATGGTCTTTCTTCGAGATAGACAGGATTAACCTGGTGAGACATTCAGGCATAAGAGTCAGTCGTCAGCAAAGATGCGAACCTGGGATAGAAAAAATGTGGGAAGTCATTGTACACTAAAACAAGTAAGGGTCTATGTACGGTATCTTGAAGGCCCACAATGCAGGGTGTTGATAACTTGCCACCAAATATGACTTCATGTGCTCTGCGTGACAAAAAGTTCCTAATTTAGGTATGAATGTTGCCCCTTTCTTTAAAATAGTGAAGATTGTATTGGAGCAGCGGGTGTGTAACCTTGTCGAACGCTTTTCAGAACTCTAAGAGAACGAGTCCAGTTACTCGTCTGAATTGAATTATGCGGATAGGTCTTGATTATAAGGGATAAATTGATTTGGACTGAGTGTCGTTTGCGGAAGCCATGTTGTTCTTCAAGTAAGATATTTGTTTTCCTGATGTTTAATAATGGAACTGTCGTTTTGTGTTACGTAGCTTTGCAGCAGATAGAGATGTGAGAACTTGGTCTGTAGTTGGACGTGTTACCTCTGTCATATTTATTTTAATACTTGGACAACCGACGCATTTTTCCAATATGGTGGTATTGTCGTGGCTGATGGATGCTTGAAGGATGTGAGTGGGCGCGTATGATGAATTACTGTTGTTGTATTAATGTTAACATACTTAACAGATTCTGTAATATTTACAGTATAGAGCTGAATTCATGCTGTTATATTGACGGTATTTATTGAACAGATTTTTAATTTCAGTGTACCAGTTTACTTAAGAACTTCCACCAGGGAAAGAAAGCAAACTCAGAACAAACTAAAAGAGCATCAACAAAACAAAATACAAAGCAAAATCAAACAAACAAATTGAAGCAGATAAACATGACCCAATACCATCGTATTTTACGAAGAATTTTTATTTTCGACTTATATGTTATCGTTATAACAAATAAGTAAATTTGGTAGCACCTCTAAAGACACATTGCGTCTGTTGGATATTTCTGTTTCAACGTATGAAAGATGTGAGAATATTCTCATAGTCGTAAAAATCACCATATTATTTCTTTGCGGAGTCAAACTAATATTTATATACCTTGAACCAAACGTTAGGTATGTCGTATGTATAGGGACCTCTCTGTCTATAGCTTTGTTAGGGACCTCTCTGTCTATAGCTTTGTTAGGGGTTTAATGGTGATTTCGGCAATGAGACGACTAAATATATAATTTCTGCGAACAAACGTCGTAATTAGCCAGTTTATAGGAGCACACGTCATAATATACAGTATTAATTAACCTTTAGGGTAGCATGATTAGTTTCGTAAAAAAGAGCCTCCCGAATATGTAACCTAGGGAATTCTCTGGATATTTTTCATTTACATGTTCTTAGTAATGTGAGATTTGAATAATTTATTTTTATTTGTGTGGACAGGAATATATACTCTAAAAAAATGTTTCCAGGTTGGTGTATTTTACATCAGACTTTTAAAAATGTTACATGGTATTTTGATAATAAATAGGTATACTTCAAAAGCTGAAACATTCTGCATATATTATTAAAATCGCCCGACCTGCATTGAAGACATTGATATCTCCTAATACAGTCAAGCCCAGTGTGTTTATTTCCCATGGGTTTATCGCATAGGGAACAAACAATGAGCGTTGTAACCCACGATGAAACGTAATGGATTTCATGCATTAAGGTGAGTTCGCATGCGCAGGAAGTTACTAAGGTCTCATTTTCGTTGTGGCAAATTTACAATAATTAACGATTATGGATAAAATATATAAAATCTTTATGGCCTGAAGCCATATACGGCATGGAAAGACTTACTGATGGGTCATTCAGTATGAATTTAAGGTTTCGTGACGGTTGGATCACTATTAATTAGAGAACAGTTATTTGTGGTATTCGCAAAATTTTCATTTACATTGTCTGCTGTTTTGAGGACGTTGGAAATAAGGGATTTCAAGAACTCTCTCGCAGAAGTTGCTTGCTTTGCTGGGTAATGAGACTCCTTGCATGTAACAATATTTCGATTTCATGTTACCTGTTATTTCAGATGAACAACAAACATGTAAACTTTTGTAGAGTTTTCTCTTTGTCAACAATATAGTGGATATTTTTTGTTTTAAAATAAGTAGCGTTAATGTATCATAGGTCGTGGATTTTTAAAGACGATGACTTTGAAATGTTTTGCTTTCAATAAGTAACGCTAATGTACCATTTGAGGTGGATTTTTTTTTTATTGACGATGACTTTGAAAACAAAATGAACAATGTTTCTTATGTAAAAACAAAAGGACTGCTTTCTTGAGTCACATATTTAAGTATTGATTATTGATTAGCAAGCATTCGAGATTAGTATCATAACTATGAAAATAATCTCAAAATTAAGAATCTATTTAACACGGTTTGGATTTATGATTATTTAATATTTATTAATTAAACTATATGAGATGAGGTTTTGTTCCTTTGTTTATCGGCATAATAGATCTAGAATTGTGTTTTTTTGAATGAATGTAAACACTGTTTTCTTTTTTAAAACTTGTTTTTTTTTTCTTAGGAAAACAAATTGCTTGTGACGAACAGATGTTCTTAATTTCAAAATGGATAGAAAGTTCGTCTGTACAGACGTTTTGCTCTTTAGAACGTAAAAAAAAAAATTCCACATGTTGGTGTCATATTGAAAACTCTTCCTCCGTGAAAAAAAAGCAAGTGCTCTTTTGTGTAATGCATGCACTTCACATCGTATTACCTCCCTTTTAAATTTATTGGGTGATCTGTGTCCGCCTTGTCAGCATGGGGTTTTCATTAAAATGCTTTCTATGGTGGGTACTTGGTCCTAAATAAAAATGGTGCCTTTCAGACGTCCAATATGGCCGTCATCTTACAGAATCTTTTTATCGCTACCCATTCTGAATGAATGGTCATATCAGCATGGGCTATGTCTAATATAGCCGCCAAACTAGCCATTGTAAACAATATTGATATTGCTATTCCTTCTGTATGTATGACCATATCAGCTTGGGATTTTAACTAATAGAGTTCTTGTGATCTGGTCCTAAATAAAAGTTATGCCAGTCTGACCTCCATTAATGCTGCCATCTTAAAACAGCTAATTACAGTTCTGCTTGAACAGAATGTCCTATTGACCTGTTGTTTGTTTTCGTTTTCGGAATAATTAGAATACTTAATTGTTATTGCTGTTCCTGAATGGAAAAAAATATTATGACAAATTTGTTATTTCTACTCTTTATTAAATGGATTGATATATCAGCATGGGCTTTTCATCATTATACTTCTTATGATATATAGTTCTCCTATCTGAAGATGGGACAAACACTAGATTGAATATGGCCGCCATGACTACCATCTTGTTGTCACTATTCCGGTTGAATGGATGATAATTGTGACATGGGGTATTCACCAAAAACTTCTAATGGTGTCTTCTTTGTCCAGAATCAAAATAATGTCGTTCTGATATCTAAGATGTGTACCAAGGTTGCTAATTTGAAAATCTTTTTGATGAAGAATATCCGAGATTATTTTGCTGACTTGTGTAGATAAAACTATCGTCATGAATGTCTTAAATCGGTTTCTAAAGCTCCTGAACTGCTTAGTAGAGATGAATAAAGTTTTGTTATTTAGATTAACATATTTATTGAATAAAGAGATATGTGAAAATAAAAGTTCATTTTTTTTCTTTAAAACAAGGTATGGAGACCAGTATGTTTTCAGCAATACTTTTATTTACTGCTGTTTTATTTTGGTTCTGACAAAATTACATTTATTTTATGACATGTTACACAAGGTTGCTCTTTTTGATTTCCTTCCTTTCACTATTATATGAGTTAGGTCTGAATCATTTAAGGCTATATCATTTATTCTATTCTGTAAATTAGCTTAAAACAATCACGATGACAGCTGAATTTTGCAAAATTGCATCTTGTTTAATTCTTTGCTAAAATTTCCTTTCTTTCATCTTTTTTCCCTTCAGGTGTTGATCTCTTCATGGTAGCAGCGCACGAGTTCGGTCACGCGCTTGGTCTTGCCCACAGTATGAATACAGAAGCCCTTATGTACCCATGGTACCAAGGTTACCAAAGTAACTTCCGGCTGCCTTATGATGACACACTAGGAATTCAGTCTTTATATGGTATGATTTCAGCTTTGTTTAAAATGGTTCTTTCTTCATTAATACTAAGTTTCTCAACTAAACTTTTAGTCAGTAAAATTTTGTTGTCATACAGAGCCCTGGATTCATTAAGTTTACTAATATTTCAAGCTCATAGCACCAAGAATGCGTGATGAATTCACAAACTTACGTATTGTCCAAAATGCTGATCTTCTATGAAAGGTTTAACATTTTGGAAACTATTGAAATATGAAAAAATACCCCAAGCATATTATGTGAACAGTTTACCTTGCTTGGTGCTTACACCGTGACAATATGCCTCAGAGTAATTTGTTAAAAAAAATATTTTCTCATCCTTATATTTGCTACATTAATTGATGTTTATTCTCTTTATTCTAGGTACTAAAGGGTCTGGTGTTATCCCCCCACTGCAGACCCCCAAACCCCCAACTGTAACAGAGCGTCCAGGTTACACAGTAAATCCAACCGTTGGAGGAGAAATCAATCCTTGTGATCATGCCGTGGATGCCATCACGCGAATACGTACAGAAATCTTCTTATTTATTGGACCGGTATGGCATTCTTATTTATTATATACCATAAATTATAGATAAATAAAACTAATAGTTCCTGTCAATACTACTACTGCTACTACTACTACTACTGCTACTACTACTACTAATAATAATAATGAGGAATTTGTATAACACCTAATCTTTAGAAGCTCTAAGCACGTTACATAGATAATGATATCGCTAACAAAAAATGAAAAAGAAAAAAAAGCCCCACCATGAAATTAGAAAACATAAAAATATGCTGAAAATACCACTGAGATATAGACGTCTGAAATATCTACCAGTATGATCTGATCCTGTATCAGCACATTGTGACAAACTGGAACTACCTTTTCATGTTACATGACTGATACATACCCATCCAACCATTCTTGAGAAGTTAACACTGGTTACAGAATCAAAATACATGTGTGTTTTTTACATAATTATGCATTGTTTCAACACTAGTACAGCAAAAATTCCGGGAGTGTTTGCTCTAGCATCTTACATAATATTCAACTATTGTTACATGGATTTTATTGTGGGCAATGTTGATCTTATCATCATCAGCATCCAACTGAAATAATGAAGTCAGTGAAATGCTTTGGTGTGCTATGAATTTCATCGATAGTCATCTGTGTGTTTCAACAAAAATTGTCCCAACAGAAACAGGTTTCAAATTATGAACAATGGCACTAAATTAAAATGTAAACTTTTACATGCGAATATATGAATGAAATAGGACATCCGTACATGTAATATGGTGGTTCATGGCATGTTAATAAAACTCTTGCCTTATAAGAATAATTTAACTGATAATTAAAAACATATAACTATATTTTTATACTAATATTGTGTTGAATAGGAAAGACGTTTTGAGTATGTGACATTAGTGGATCACAGCTGATGCTTTTTATCTCCTTAGACATGCCAATATCACATGCAGATTGTTATAATTTCAGGTCTTTTGGAAGCTGGGCACAATGAGACATGCCAAAATCAAACTGTTATAATTTCAGGTCTTTTGGCGACTGGGCATAATGAGGCATGACAATATTACATACACATTGTTACAATTTCAGGTCTTTTGGAGGCTGGACACAAATGGTATAAGAGGAGGAGCTACTTCAATTAAAAACTTTTGGTATGGTTTGCCAGAGGATGGAATTGATGCTGTTTATGAGAGACAAGATGGCAGAATAATATTCTTCAAAGGTATGTTTACTTAGTAAAAAAATGTTCATGATTTCATGAACAGAACTTTTATGTCTGGAAGTGAGTCCTATTAATTGATCATATGATCTTCAAGGCCAATTTATGTCTAACCGATCACATGCCTAAAAATGAAGAACTACGACATGTTCATGGAGCAATGGCCATATATTTCCACATGAGAATGCATTTTTGTTGTTGTTGGTAATGAAAAATACATGTTTTTGACAATCTTTGTTTTAAAAGTGCTCTTGCCCTCACTCAGAAACCACTGATTTGATAAACGGTCATTTCATTTGGGAAAAATAGGCAGGAACATGCAAGGAAAGTGGAACACAGCGAAGTACCAGAAGGGAATAAAGACAAACAACAGCACATGCTCTTTCAAGTCACAGCAAAACAAAATCTTTGCCTAAGTTTAAATAAAGCACTTGAAGCATAAATGCAATTTTTTGGTTTGCTTTTAATGGGACTGGGAAGAAATTATTGGTGTTATTGTGCCAAGGAAATGGGGGTCTAGTTCCTGTCCAAGGATGACATTTAGGCCAGATTGACTCAGACAAGCATGGTGATATTAAAAGGAATAGCAATACCAATGGTCTCGAGACATTCCTTGGTTATGAGTTTATGCTTTTTTTCTCACTATACATATTGGTGAAAACAGTATAAAGAAAGTCTGATCTTCTGTCTACGTTGTTTTCTTTCAAGACCTTCGGTTGACAGAAAATCAGTGTGGAAACAGGAACCAAACTTTCTTCCATATTTAAGCTAAGTGGCAGCTTCTTTATAATGAAAGAGCAGTTGATCATATTTGTTATCTTTGGTCTTGTAAATGGGCTATATTTTCCTTTTTAATTAAGTATTTGGTATGTAGGATGGGTTTACATATCTTAAATATTTCCATCCTGTATAGTAAATCAGCGTTCTAACTGATCCTAGATAAAGGTTTTATTTTTTAGGTGACAGGTACTGGATTTTCAGTGGAAATCACAGGGTGGCCAACTACCCTCGTGAAGGGAAACCAATTACCGATTTTGGCATTCCTAGTGACGTGAAAAGGATCGATGCTGTGTTTGTGTGGGGCTTTAACAAGAAGACATACCTCATTAGTGGGGATATGTACTGGAAACTTAATGAAGAGAATAATCATGTGGAATATGATTACCCCAGGGATATGTCCATTTGGAGAGGTGTGCCAATCCCAGTGGATGCTGCATTCACTCATTGGGACAGTAAGTGAGAAAGCTTAGGGAGTAAATGGTTGATGGGTGGCATATAATGTCCAATCATATAGTTTGATTTTCACGAAAACTGGAAACCTCAGTGACATACAGTAACTTTCATTGGGCCATACTTTAGCATGACAAGTTACAAATGTTAACTGATTTGTTATATATTTTATTTGCCTGGTGTTTTTAATACAGGTGGATCTGTCAATACTGGATATATTCTTTCTGTCCAGAAACATCTTCATTTGAGGAGCTAACTGAAATCTTTAATGATATTTGAAAGAAACTTGCAAATACAACTGAAACAAAATAGTTCATATATAGTGTATAGTTAGGATGATGGATTATAGGTTACTAGCATAAATAGTACAAACATTGAGAGTGTGGGACCATAGGTTACCATCAGGAGAAGTCTTACAGAAATAGGGGGAACTGGTGGGGTAATTCCATTGGGAGTCTTTACATTTTAGGGGAAACTTGGGGGTAGGAGTCTTTACATAAGTGGGGGGCATTTTCAGTAGGAGTCTTTATGAGTGGAGGACCTGGGAGTATTTTATGTAGGAGTCTTTACAGAAGTGAGGGACATAGGGGGTATGTTTGTTAGAAATCTTACACAAGTATCTGGATCAGTGGCTCCTTTAGTAGGTGTCGTTACATAAGTGTAGGACCTGGGGGATTACTTTCACTTGGCATCTTACATCAGTGGTGGACCTTGGGTGTTGCATTCAGCAGGAATCTTTACATAAGTGGGGACCTGGGGGATTAATTTTAGCAGTCTATATAAGTGGGGCAAGTTGGGAGTTGTATTCAACAGGTGTCTATAAATAAGTGGGGGACCTTGAGAGTTACGTTCAACAAGAGTTGCTACGTAAGTGGAACCTAGGTGATTGCTTTCATCAGGAGTCTTTACATAAGTGTGGGATCAGGGGTTACTTTTAGTAAGTGGGGGACATGGGGCTTACTTTCATCAGGAGTCTTTACATAAGTGTGGGATCAGGGGTTACTTTTAGTAAGTGGGGGACATGGGGCTTACTTTCATCAGGAGTCTTTACATAAGTGTGGGATCAAGGGTTACTTTTAGTAAGTGGGGGACATGGGGCTTACTTTCATCAGGAGTCTTTACATAAGTGTGGGATCAGGGGTTACTTTTAGTAAGTGGGGACATGGGGCTTACTTTCATCAGGAGTCTTTACATAAGTTTGGGATCAGGGGTTACTTTTAGTAAGTGGGGATATGGGGCTTACTTTCAGCAGGAGTCTTTACATAAGTGTGGGATCAGGGGTTACTTTTAGTAAGTGGGGGACATGGGGCTTACTTTCAGCAGGAGTCTTTGTATAAGTGGGGGTCTGGACGAGAATTATGACTCAGTGTAGAAGTCATTACATCAGTGGGGGAATGTGAAGATATGTCATCTCTCAATGACTCTTCTTTCACAAGTCAACTGAATGACTTATTTGTAAGGATGGAATAATCAAATCAATTCTTAATACACACAGATAAATTTTGACTGATGGATTGATTCTTTGATGGATGGATGAATTGATTGGAGAATGGATTCATGTCCATTCTAACTTCATTAAATTTACATTCTCTTTCAGATAAGACATACTTTCTTCAGGGAAAACATTACTGGGAGTTTTATGACAACAAAATGAGGGTTTGGAAGAGCAAGGTTCGACCAATAGGAGAATTTCTGGGTTGTAAAGATGGCCGGGTTCAAGCTCAACTAGAATGGCTCCAAGACAAATCCCCAGAAACTTCACATAGTGAATTCAGCGGTTCAGGCAATTCAGCATCTTCACAGCGGACCAATATCCTCACCATATATTTAACTGTATTTCTATTTTTAGCAGTACTATCCTCTTCTTTATGTTATCACCTTTAGGATGATGTATTATTCTCCAGAAATTATATTTCTTGATGACTTTGAGATCTGACTCCCATTTACAGCAAGTGTGTAAACAGTAATGGGCCATTTCCATGGTGCAAAGAACATAGGAAGAATTAACCTTGACCTTGATATGCCAAATACAATTTTCTTCATATAAGATTTTAATCAGTCTTTGCAAGGTGCTTTACATGAACCAAGTGGGTTGGATTCGGTATATAGATCATGAAGGAAATACATTGATATTAATGAATATTTATGAGGTGGGATGGATTCAGTATAACTTGTAGATTATCAAAGAAATGCATTGATATTAATGAATGTTTATGAGATGGGTTGGATTCGGTATAACTTGTAGATTATCGATGAAATACATTGATATTAATGAATATTTATGAGATGGGTTGGATTCGGTATAACTTGTAGATTATCAATGAAATACATTGATATTAATGAATATTTATGAGATGGGTTGGATTCGGTATAACTTGTAGATTATCAATGAAATACATTGATATTAATGAATATTTATGAGATGGGTTGGATTCGGTATAACTTGTAGATTATCAATGAAATACATTGATATTAATGAATATTTATGAGATAAAAGAATCTTAAACTTACATGAGCAGCATGTTACTAACCATTGACCTTATTCATCATTATGTTTGTCACAAACTGGTCTTGATTGAATTCCTATGGATTTAAAATTAATGTCAAACAATTAATACCACTTCGAAATTCACCTATTATTGAGATTATTGTTGATAATCCTACTTTTAGTAACATAATAAATTACTCATAATTGATCTTGTGTTCTAGATTTTATTAATCTATCTTGAATATTAAGTGACTGTTGTGGAAGAACAAAACTGATCACTACACATATCAGCTGAGAAATGCTAGAATAGAAATAACAACAAAAATGGCATATGCAAACATCAAGAATAAATTAAACCTATTTGGTGTTTTGAGAATGCCAAATTTGTCAAAGTTTTAAAGTGCTATTCTGTTAAATACTCTTTAATTTATGAGATTATATAGCATTTTCTTTCTTGCTTATAGCTATAGATATTTTTTTTATCGCTCAGGAGTACCAGTGTTTTTTAGTACAGGAATACTTCCAATATGCATCATATTCATTTTCAGCATTGTGCTATGCCATCTAGTGAATACATAATCATTGTACTATGCCATGTAGTGAATAAATAATCATTGTACTATGCCATGTAGTGCATACATAATCATTGTTCTATGCCATCTAGTGCATAAATAATCATTGTACTATGCCATGTAGTGCATACATAATCATTGTACTATGCCATCTAGTGCATACATAATCATTGTACTATGTAATCTAGTGCATACATAATCATTGTACTATGCCATCTAGTGCATACATAATCATTGTACTATGCCATCTAGTGCATACATAATCATTCATGAAGGGTATACTTGTTTGCCATCAAGGTACTCCAAATGAGGCTTAGTTTCTGGTTCAGACTTTAGTTTCAGATAAATTATAAATGTGAAAGCTTGAGACTTGAAACATGGGCACATTTGTGACAGAAAGCTGTTTAGGGAACTCATGCATAAAGATGTAAAAGTATATATTTTACACAAAATTCCAGCTCACTGATACAAATTTGTTTTCATGGATATCCATTGAACAAGAGTTACCATTATGAGTTGATAACAAGATAGTACTGTGAAAAGTATCTCATATGCACACTTTGTTTTATTGTACACTATCTTGGACACTAATAGGTCAAATGGCCTTGTTGATAGTTATCTTTAGTTAAAATATGTTGACCTTAAACCAAACATATTGTTCAGTATCCATTTTTTTTCCCTTTATACTTACCATGGTCGTGACTTTTGATGTACAAACGCCAACTTATGTATGCCTTTTTTAACATCCTAAATGCTTTAAAAAGTCAAACAAATTGCTCAATGAAATTACACGAGCACAATTATTGTGCAAAGCCCATTTTTCTTTGAGTCGTAATGACCTTCACCTTTGACCTTTTGATCCTCCAATACACACTTTTTCTAAATTTTATGCAAAAGCCAACTTCAAACCTTGGTCATGGTATGCTATATGGATTATGCATGAAACATATTTTCTCAGTCACAGTGGTCAGGAAATTTGACCTTTTGACCTTAAATGGCTGCTTTTGTAACTATATGTGCAAATCGTCCATGTTGAAGGTATGCCATTGAAAACTGATTTTTTTAAAGCAGAAACTATTTTTATTGACACTAACATTGACCATTCATACTTTGACTTCAAAATTTATCAGGTCATATCTTAAACTAAATGCAAAACTTTGTTCCAGGTCTGTGATAAGAACAAATGTTATTTTCCCAAAACCATTTTTTCTTCTTTCATTCACAATGGCCTTGACTTTTGACTTCTTAAACCCTGCAATCTTTAAGCTTCTTTCTTCCTCTAGATTGAAGCTATTTCAATGTTTGGTGCCTTAACATGTTGCTTTTGTTGGTTTGGGCTTAATGCCGTTTGTCAGCACATCATAGGATATATATGGTGACCAGGTTAACTTGTGGAGGATGAACACATAAAAAAACCAGGGAAAAACCATTGACTCATGGGAAGCTACTAGCAAATTTTCTCACATAACCACGATAGTTGAACCTGAGAGTGATCCACACAGAGGTGAGATGGCAGTAACCAGTAAAGGCTTTTGCCTTAGACCACTTGGCTACCTGTGGCTTCAAACGTTTAGTGGAGAATAATAGAATAATAGAATATCCTTGGTTTCACTCAATAAGGCTTTATATGTTTTTCAAGAGGAGCCTAAAGTTATTTATTTTCTTAAAGTATTCTTCAACAATAGCTATAAGAAAGTTGTATTTAATGCAACCTTTGAAATGTTTTGAATTACGTTTTAGTCACCTTAAAAAACAAAGAGATAAAAAAGACATTATGGAAGATAATGGATTATTTGGAATTATTTTGAATTGGAATCACAAAATGATCTATTCTGGAATTTTGTTTAAATTTCATCCGATTATTATACACAACACATTTAAAAATAAGTGGTGTTTGCTCAGGTGATGGAGATCACAAAAATCACTAATCTGTGAAGCCACAAAGCATATATCTCTTTGAGAACTACACTTTTTTAAATGTAAACATGTCAGTCTTGCGCTTATGTTTTGTCTGTTTTACATCTATTTCCAACATATTGTTTATTATTTTCACTACGTATATTATCCTGATGATGTACATACATACACATGTTTATTAACTTTATAATGTATATACAATGTATTTATTCTGCACATTTCTACTTTAAAAAATGATTTCTATTTTTGAAAGTTTGTTCTTTTTTTTTGCACAAAATAACTCAAAATATCAGCTAATATTATTTTTTTTGGGGGGGGGGGGAAAGAATACAGAGCATAATAATTGCTTATGTTTTTGCATAATATTACAATGTTTGCCAATTAACCATAAAATAATTAGCAATTCAGCAATTTCAAATATGATATTTGTTTCCAACATATGTCTTTTTTCTTAAAAAAAATATGCATTTCAATTTTACTGAATTTTGAGTTTGCAGTTATCTTTTCATATATTTGTAGCTATTTTTGGTGACAACACCATTTGTTTTTGCCAGGGTCATAAATCTGTTACTTATGACAGAAAAAACTCATTTAAAATAAATGAAGCATACAAAAAAATCACATACTGATAGTTCACTTCATTGGAGAAAATGTACTTTCAAAGTGTCCATTGATAAATGTATCACCATGTTGTTTTATCTTTCACATATGAAACAACTCTCAACTTATATTCTTCTTGAGGAAAAAACTATTTTGACAAATAACTTTATGGAAGCTTTCATTAGCACTGTGCCAGCAACAACCCAACACTTGGTCACTCTTTAAAATTTTTCAATAAGGGGTAAGTTACTGAAGATTTTGATTCATTTATCAAAACCATTCATTCTTCCACTTCAGTTTTCATTATTTTGCTTCACACAGACATGCACACACACACACACACACACACACACACACACACATTTGGCTAGTCTCATTTTCTTTTAGTGAAAAAAAACCATAGCATTGCTATTTTGATTTTCTTTTTGTATGTTGAAGTGAGCAAATGTTTTAAGAATATTATGTAGTTAATTTCAACAAATATCAGGAATTAACAGAGGTGCAATGGTTTACATGCATAATGAAAATATGGTATTATGGTATATAAGTAGAAATTCCTATATGTGACATTATTTGTTTACAATAATGCTAAATTTTTGTACAGGACTTTTATTGCTGCTCTGCTTATCTCTCTCACTCTATGTATGTATGTATGTATGTATGTATGTATGTATGTATGTATGTATGTATGTATGTATGTATGTGTGTGTGTGTGTGTGTGTGTGTGTGTGTGTGTGTGTGTGTGTGTGAGAACCCTTATGATTTTGCCATAAGTCTTACAAAAATTACCCTTGAAATATATACAAGTGCAAAAACTATGAAATAATGATCATTGCCGAAAAATCCAGAAAAATTGGTTCATCAGTGTTTTATTTGGATCTGGGTCTCATATTAGAATTAGTGAAATAATTCAGGGAACCAGACTGAATTTACAGCAGCACCCCATATTCTTTAAACTGCACCTATTTATTTATGCAATGATCAAAATGTTGATTGAAGAATGGAAAACAAAGGGATAGCAAAAAGTCATTGAGCTCCATAGGGTTTGTAACTAAAGTATGTAAAACTGTACAAGTGGTAAATATGGTCTACACATACTTTACAAATTTTTCAGTTTACATCATGTTATTGTCGCTGTGTCAAACTTTTAATTATGTTTATCAGCTTTACAATAGCAATTATTGATATTTTGTTACACCTTACCGAAAACTGGTCAATCTTACAGAAAAAGATCAGCTGCCTTACTGAGACTGACTTTTCAGGGTTGGCAGGTTTGATGTGTGTGCCAAGAAATTTCATAATTCTGAAGTATTTACTAGTAATGCATGAAGGAATTATTATTTTCAAATACACATTAGTACTGCATTATATATTTCCTTATCTCAAAAAAATATATATAAATACACATTCTTTTGGTGCATTTCTTTTTGTTATTCACCGGTACATTGATTAGCAATTAACAAGTACTCAACCATCAAATACACAGGATGTAATTAAGTACTGTACCATTATATACACAGGACGTAATTAAGTACTGTACCATCATATACACATGACATAATTAAGTACTGTACCATCATATACACAGGACGTAATTAAGTACTGTACCATTATATACACAGGACATAACTAAGTACTGTACCATTATATACACAGGATGTAATTAAGTACTGTACCATCATACACACAGGACGTAATTAAGTACTGTACCATCATATACACATGACATAATTAAGTACTGTACCATCATATACACAGGACGTAATTAAGTACTGTACCATTATATACACAGGACGTAATTAAGTACTGTACCATCATACACACAGGACGTAATTAAGTACTGTACCATCATATACACAGGACATAATTAAGTACTTACCAGTATATACACAATGTACTTATACCGCTATATTACAATGACAAGCCCCGTGTTCATGAAGCCTTAGTTTCATCACTGAATAAAAAAGTCAGTCCCAAACCTTTGTCTTTGATTATTATTCAGTTTGATTTGTAGAGCTTTTTATACTTTTTAAAACTAAGATAATGTACTAAAAGGCAAGCTTTCTCACATATCCACAATGGCCGAATCTGAGACTCAAACCCACGCAGACTTTTTGAACCTTTAGTTTCAGTCATGCTAAGAACATTTAAAAATATGGGATCAGTCATCTAGGCCAGAAAGTTTATGTTAATTAGGTGTCAATATGTATTATAAAAGTAAATTTTTGTCGGAAATCTTTTTCTTTTTCTCAACATCAACATTAACTTAAGGTGTCAAATTTTTATTATTTTCTTTCATCATTGGAAAATAACATTAATTTCCTTGGCATTTCATGGCATTTCTTGGCATTAACTTGGCATTTCCTTGGGATTTAAATGCCTCCAGTGGTCATTCAGATGGATTCAATTCAGTGTATACTAATGCTGATTTGACATAGTTATGTCCTTTAGCACGTAATATCGCCAAGCATAATAACGTGTTCATGTAATTGATCCTACTCAAAGTTGTGATGACCGTTATGTTCCTTCACGATTTATGTTTGCATTTTCTTGCTATGTCAGAATTTATTTAAATATGTTAAAGATGGCTGAGAAGATTCACTTCAATGACACAAAAACTACGTTACAATCATTTCGGCAAATCTCTGATGTTCTTATTTATCAGCAGTAACAGTTGTTATTTTAGGATTATCCATTACATTACAGAGACAAATGTCTACAAGAGACAAACAAATTGATTGAAGCAAACTTTTATAAGTAAACATGGAGTTAATTTGTATGCCCCATTCTATATATTATTGGGACATAAATATCTTAACCAATTTGTCACCCAAAAAAATCAAACTCCATGCTTAGAAGCAGATCAGTAGGTATGAAAATTTTATTTCTTTGAATAAAAGTCTGAAAAGTTTAATATTTAAGAAAATGTTGTATATATCAATATATTATTGCTTTCAAATCAAGATAAAAATAATGATATTGTTGTTCATGTATTTATAATACATTTGTGCTGTAGAATAACAAAAACCTGAAACGATGATTTAGTATGATGAACATTAACACATTTTATTATTTCTTTGATTTGAATTTAATTGATCATCTTTCTTATTGATTTGAAGTTAAATGAACATCTTTATTATTGATTTGAAGTTAAATGAATATCTTTATTATTGATTTGAATTTAAATGAATATCGTAATCCTATTTAGATGTACATTGTGTAGAAAAAGAAATGTAAATTAAAACAAAATAGTAGACTGACTAGATGTGAAAAGGTCAAGAGAGGGTAGAAGTATAATGGTTGAATACTGTGTCGTCATTACACCTGTGTCCATTTTTGGGATGTACATAATTTTAATGTCTTTGGCCAAATTGTCAAGTGCCAGAATTGGCTTATTCCAGGACATGGCAGTGATACACTTCATTGAAAGTAGGAAATTTAGTTTTCTTTAATGTAGCTAAAATTTGGTATTTGTTTCTGACAGTAATTACTATTATTTTTAAAATGTAATTTAAATTTTGAGATTTAAAAAAGTTAAATTAGTTGAAAGTATGAGTATATTAAGATTGTCCTACCTATGATATTAGTATTTGACTCACTCATTTACTGACTGATGAGTAACTTTAATTCAATTATCATTGTACTTGTTGTTTTTTTTGCTCTCAATTTAAGGTGCATTGAGCATATGTTGTGTGGTATCATAAGCTTATCCATGTGAAACCCCATTTTTTTTAGGTATATGCTAGTGTTAACAGTGAAAACCAGACCACAAAGACATATTTCTTCCAATAAAATAAATACCTTGTAACAGAAAGCACCCATTTTAACATCATTGTTCTGTATTTGAATTTCAGTTCACATTATCACATTTATCATATAAGATGCAGTATTGACTCAGTCTATACGAAGTCAATTATCAGAATAATAAAAAAGTGGCACAGGCAAAATTAGACTCATGCCATCATGTTTACTCTTTTAATCACAAATAAAAAAAATCGAGCTATAATTTTAGTTGCATTTTTTAAAGATTTGGTTGGGTTGCAGGGTAAAGGCGTGTTACCAAATTGTCTGAGTGATTTTTCATCATTGTTTTGCTTTTTCCCTGTATGGGAAAAGTAGAAACAACCATTAACCATTTTTATGGAGTTCCTATGACCCAGTAATCTACATTCAGATCAAATTTAAAGTGTAAGTAGTTTTGGTCACCAATTTGTACCATATTAATGTGAAAATCAGCTAGAGATGATATCTCTTTTATGCAAGCTAGCTGCATACCGTTCTTCTTAATCTTATATTTTGTCACTACCCAAACGCAGAGAAAGAACGTTGCAACTATGTAGATTAACATATTACGGGAGATAACCTTTTTATTTCTTAACATTTTGACAAATTTGGTTATGTCCCCTACATTAATTCGTTTGCGGATAACCCGCAGTTCTAATATTGAAATACAGTTGTACGAGTTAATACAACAAAACAAATGTGATAAACAGAAATGTAAAATTTGTTAAGTTTTTATGGAAAGCACATGATAGGTTTATCTACCTTTTGCCTATTTAAATTTGAATGTAAGTATTTCAGGGCTATACTAACTTTTCATCTTTGGTTTTCGAATTTCATATTTTGTACTGTTTTTAATAATTTCTGTTATTAGCGCATATGTTCACTTCCATTAAAACTTTTTGCAAACAAATTTTGAGTATTTGTTAATTTTCTCAGAGATGCGTCTTAATATATTCTTGCTAAGGGGCTAACGCAATATCAACTCCACGGGCAATGACCATTTTCCAAAATAGATTGGCATTTGGGGTTATTTTCGTGGTGGTACGGTTACTCACAACGCTACTACCATATTTTATTCATTATAAAAAAGAACTTTCATTGAAAATATCGTCTAGTGATTAAGATTTCAACCGAACTGGATGAGAATGAAGACTTTAAGGCTATGTCAAATGGGATTCCATAATTGATGATTATTAGAACGGCCATTACAACAGACAGTTGATCATGATCCCGGTGTGGCGTTGAGTGATTTTGTGATTAGTTACTGGGTTTTGTTGAAGTGCACGTTCCTTAGTATCAGCACCTGGAAAAAGTTCTTGTAGATGCAGCTTCTACAAGTCCATTATGTAAAGAAATGACCGCCAAAATACATGAAAGTAATATAGAGGTATGCTGACATTCTCTCATAATACAAATACAATTTACTTATATTTTACCTGTGACATTGTTAGAAGTACGTAATAATTATGGTTCACCCCTTTAATCAACCGCGATAAATCATAGTGCCTTGACTATCGCTGTATAATTTGACGTCAAGCTGTATAATTTGACGTCAAGTTGTATAATTTGACGTCAAGCAGGCTTCTTCGGTAATTTATTAGTTAAATTGTTATAAATAGGCTGCATTTTTTTTTGCATATGATTGGCTTGAAACGGACACATGGCACCATCTATAATTTTGAAGAAATTGGGAAAATCTGGGGATTACTTTAGGTTTTAAAGTATTTCCAGTGCTTGTCGTCAACCTTTGCTGTACAAACTTCCAACAAAGTCACAATAATAACATCCCACCTCTCTCCCTCTAACGTAGGATTAAAAATTGCAGTTCTTCTGACACCAACGTTCAGATCTGTAGCCAAACAAAGTATATGGCAGGCTTTATCAGAAAACTCCCCATCGTCATTGGCTTATTTTTTTTTTATAAATTCTAGATCGTCTTGGAACAGATGTTATTTAGGGTCATGGTCATATGACGTATTAGAAATGAATCTCAGAAGCATAGCCATTTTCGAAACATCGAAATACGTAGAGAGTGAAAACAAAGAATACTAAAGATGTAAACTATATTTGTTCACTAACTGTTATGAATATAAAACAGGAATGGGTTTAGAATGCAAACTTAGGTTTATGAACGAAATTATATCTTTTATCAAGTTGCAATAATGCAAAAACTGCATTTGGAAAACTCCACATAAAGCGTGTGTCACATTACTTAAAGTAAGATAATCATGCCATTGATTGGTTAACAGAGGCTAACCAAACCTGTTTTGTAGAGCTATTGATTCAATATAAACCTTATTCCCCCCTAATCCCCCGGTTAAAAAAAAGTATAAGGATTTGCACTAGTGGAATCACGGGAACATGGAAACTATTCATCCTCTAGTTCGGAGTAAGATTACGTCACACCTGACAAGATTTTTGTCTTCCTTGTGACGTTAACTCGAGAAAGGCAGGTGGAGTAGGTATATAAATAGTCAATATCTAGGTGTTAATACACTTACATCCATCTTGTTTACTCTTTACAACTCCATCTTGATATTTATTCATGTTTCTGATCAGGGAAATGAAGATACCACAAAAAGATGTCAAACTAATTATCGGGTATTAACGCTTCTTCAAGTTATTTGTAGGTATTTTAAACTGATTTTATTAAATAGAATACCTATATAATCTCAGATTTATGAGCTTTCAGTTAATCCTTTACTGGCGGGCAGCTTTCAGAAAGGTTTGGATTGTAACACTACCTCCTGTTTAGTACAAGAGCTACTTTGTTATGTTACTTAGCAGCAAAGAGGGTGGACAGACCGAAACTATTTCAAGTAAACCGAAACTATTTCAAACAAAATCCTAAAGGATTTCAAGCAAAGAGGGTGGACAGACCGAAACTATTTCAGACAATGTCTTAAAAGATTTCAAACCGAAACTATTTCAAACAAAATCCTAAGGATTTCAAACCGAAACCAATTCAGGCAGACAAAAAAAAAAGAGAAATGGTTTCGGTTTGTCACGCTATTGAGATTCTGTCTCCAGACAGACCCGACGCTGATTGCGTTTAGGAGACGAATTGAAAATCCTTTTATGATTTCAACCGAATATTTGATCAAGTCCGATACAATATCTTGATCTCGGGTCGTGCAAATTTATCGTTACAAATCCATGTGGAATTGACTGAGCATGACTAAAGAAATTTCTAAAGAGATTATAATCCATATCACTGCCGCACCAAGTTTGCCAAATATTTCGTAGCATATGTGTGTCAACTCCATTAAATACAGCAACTATTGCAGTTATCTCTGATCACGTTTGGTATTTGAGTGTATCGTTGAGTGACATATATCACATCGGTATTTTTATGCCTACCTCTGGAAAATATCCTAGCGGGATTCTTTTGATTGTCTAACATGACATCATCATATACGACTAAATTGTTAATGCTTTCATCAATATCATCAATGCTCGGTGCTTCTTCGATATCGGTTATAAACTCAATAATATCGTCATCAATTTCCGATTTTGCTCTCTCGTTAAAATCTTTTAACACCTCGTAACATCGCTGATCATCTACACTCGGGGCTACTAAATATCATTTATCCCATTTCATCCATCTCGTTATCAAATTAAGTAACAACTGCGTCTTGCCGCTTCCAGATGGTCCGATTATAGTCATGCGAATAGAATTCGGTAGCGCTGCATGATGCTTAACTGGTTCTCGTGTTTTTGTCGCCGAAAAATCAATTACATTCATGTTATTATGAATAAATTATGGATCTATATTGTGTAAAATGTAAGAAGCGTACTAGCACAGATGACTTGACGACGATTACAACTAAAAATAAAAGATCAGAACTTGCTGGTAAGTGTGTACAATGTGATACAAAGAAATTTAGATTTGTGTCCCTTGATAAAATCAAGGATTTAAAAAAAAAACGATGAGGTGATATTGCAGCCAAGTTAGTAAAATTACCAGGAACACCATGGGCAAAATATCCGGGAGAAAAACACCTTCCAGGGTATAGTTATTGTGGACTCGATGATCAAAACCATCTCAAACCCGGTGAATATCCAAGAAACCCTTTTGATTAGGCGTGTCATGCGATGTTGTTTACAAAAGCAGCAATCTGCAACACAGACATATCGCAGATGTGAAATTGATTCATGCGTTGAATTATATCACTGATAAATCCTTCAAAGAAAAGTTGGCTTCATGGCTGATAAAATCGGCGATGAAAAGTAAATTGATGTTGGGTGCTGGTAATTAATAACAACATGGAATCTATTTATTATTCTCCAAGAGGATACAGGAGGGGTAAATCAGCAATCAATAAACTCGCTAGCGCTGCAAAGATGAAAAATACCACTGCAGCGGACTGGTTATCCAAACAGGTGATATGGCAAAATTATCTACCACCGCCTAAACAAATTAATTTCTTGCATTTTGATGTCAGCGTCCCTGATGAGGTTCATCAGGCCGATATATTGTTTCTGTCGCATGATGGTGTTTACAAGTACGCGCTAACCGTAGTTGATGTTGCGAGTCGATACAAACAAGCAGAACCTCTAAAGACAAAATCACCAACTGAGGTGGCTTCTGCGTTTGAAAGGATTTATCGGCGGGGTCCTCTGCATTGGCCAAATCTATTACAAGTTGATCCTGGCAAGGAATTTCAGGGTGTAGTGTTATCAACAATGAAGCATCATAATGTCACCATCAGACGAGGACGTACTGCATTACATTGCGATCAGGCAATTGTTGAACGATTTAATTGGACACTTGCTGAGCGGTTATTTGGATATCAATACGCGAAGGAATTTATTCAGGACAAACGATCCCGTGAATGGGTCAAGAGATTACCAGGCGTAATTACCACGTTAAATAATGAGATTACTCGAACAATTAATATGAAACCTAACAACGCGATTAAAAAAAGTATATACCTATACAAAAACCCAAAATGAGTTTTCAAAACAACCAATACTCGGCAATGTCACTTAGCTATTTATATGAACCAGGAGAGCTTGAAGGTGGCAAAAAAGGAGCTACTGATCTTATTTGGAGTGTCACTACACATAAAATATCTAGCACAACACGATTCACGGGTAGACCGCCAGTCTATAAATTGGATTCAACTGCTACTCAGCGAGGATTTACTCGTGAACAACTTGAAGTGATACCCGAGGATACTCAATTACCGCCGCCAGGTCTTAACTAGCACCTCTGCGTCTGTTGCACTCAAGACAAGTCAGCTTCACATTATCTCTGGTATGACCAACACTGCTATTCTTTCTGTCTACGGTAAATTGGCTGGGGTCTTTATCCGACCAACACCAACGCATTATACGATTACAACTCCCACAGTGATTATTCTGTTGTTGTTTTAGTGTAATTATAAATTTGGCATCAATGTCAAATTTTATGTTATTATTTTTATCATGCTGTTTATAACCAGTGAGTTTTTTTATGATTATGTCATCGCTGACAATATCATTGTTGCTGGTGTCATTATAATCTAAAATAACTCTTCGAAGTTGATTTATTCTTCGTACTCTGAACACTGCGTGGTAAACTAAATTCGACCACTCGATGCGATTATCTATGATCCAAACAATTGTATCGGATGTAGTCAACCCCTGCGAAGAATGTATCGTCGCTGTGTTTTCCTAGCTTACACTGGGATTTATCAGCAAACAATGCATCTTCGACGACATTGATATCAACCAACACAATATCATTTAACACTAGAATCTGCTTTTCACTTTGTCCTCTAATATCAACTTCGATATTTTAGCTTCGTGTATCCTTGGGTCTTTAACACAATGGCACTGGAAGTGTTGCAAATTTTTCTTTGTGTGTATTAAATAACTTCATCTGAAGTGTGTTTCTGACTATTTTACTACTTGCCACTATCAAATCGTTTGGTCTCCACGCTTCCCAAAAATCACTTAATGGGGTTTCTGAAATTATTTCACGCGCTGTTTCACATTGGATTCTATCCGGTTGTAATCTGAGTAGTTTCTTAAACTCGCGTAATTCATTATCAAGTGATCTATGATCAGTACTAATTTCTTCATAATAGTCTACAAAATTCGTCATTCAATTATGTGGGGATAAACCGACAAATGGTGGTGGTTGATCATAATCGCCACACATTATCAATTTGTATTCGCTAGCAATAACCAATCGAGAAGCCTTTGTAATACATCTAACGACACTGTGCATATCTCATCCCAAATGATGATTTCAGGAATATATTTCTCGCCCATTCGATCAGGAGTCCATTCGTCACCTTTCCATCGAAAGAAACTGTGATAAGTGCAAGCATTAATTCCAGTGTGTTTATATGAAGGAAACAATACCACTCTTTGATAATAAATGTTGTAATAAGTATTCGTTTTACCTCAAAAGATATCTTAAATATTAATCTCACTGTCATAATGACTAGCAAAAAATGTTGAAAAATATCTATTATATAAAGATATATATTTTTTCTTATCTCTAATTGCTAAATGATTACCATTTATGGATTGTATGATAATTTGCAAATGGACGCTATTTCTCACCTTTAGTTATTGTGCTTTCCAGTTTTGCTATCAATCAATCAATCAATCAATCAATCAATCAACAGTTGATACATTTACTTCAAAATGGACAATGAACAGAGTGGTCTGACAATACTTACCTAGAGAAGTTGAAGCTATATATTCTGGCGCAATGTCCAGAGGCTAATTAAAAAAACTACGTGCAACCTAAAATCGGACATTTTTAATGGCATTAGCTGAAGCAGGACAATTGAAATTATAAAAATCAAATGATCACGACTGTATATTTATCGAAGTGTAAAATTTTCCATGTCACTTACAAAGTTTAAAGAAAGCGTTTAAGACCACACTTCGAAAAGTACCAAACAAAATCATTTAATTCTGTAATAATTTATCCATATATCAGCTAATATCTTGTCAGTAGATACTTACAAAGAAACGAGGCTAAAACTGTCGACTCTTATTATTGTTAATAGATATAAACATAACAGAAAGCCTCAACATTTTTAGCACACCCTGGGACGATATAGCCTCAATGGGAAAAAGTTGGGTTTTGTATAGGGATAATAAGAATGGAACAGGTGGGTGACGTCACGGTACTAGACATTGGAAGCAATGTTGCAAGGGTCTGACCTGATTACACGCTTCTCTATGCATATACAAATACAGCTGAGTTATAGACATACGGAATCTATGTTGGGGTTTGGGCCGATACAAGGAAATCCCAGTCAAAGGGGGTAACATTAGTTGTCTCTCCACGAGGCTTGCCCGAGTGGGGAGACATATAATATAACCCCCGCGACTTGGATTTCCTTGTCTCGGTTCAAACCCCAACGTAGATTATTTTTCTCACTCAATATTTTCCTTTAAAGTGAAAAGAACTCGTCACGAGAGTTCACGTCCCAATGTTTACATTCGCGCATGAATACAAATACCTTAATGATGGCTGTGGTGTGACTGTTGCATCCGAAGTACACAATTTATACGAGTGAGCAAAGAAAAATAACACAAAATGTCGCATATTAACGCGCTATTATCACATTTTAATATATGAATGTTATATGAAATTGCCAATAAATAATTAATATTTATTACAAGAAAATGTTTCATTTCATCGGTCACAATTTTGAAAACAAATTACCCCCTTCCCTCAAAATCCTCCAAATATGGTTCCTGACGGACAACCATGTGCTAAACGTTCAAGTTCACTGATTCTATGAAAATTTATTTTTGGAAATATGGTAAGTGCTGCAGTGAAATTTGCTTATGGATTAGTGCGTTGACGGATAAATGATTCTGGCTGGTAATTACAATATTTGTCGATAAATATTGCGGGTACATTTTTGATTCAACTGGGGCACAGTGGAGATGCTTAACAAAATTAGAATAAATCATGTTTGACATAACACATTTCTGGCTGTTACTTGTGAAGAGTGTTGGGAGGCTATGGAGTGTATAGGTCTGTAGTCTGTGTGCATGGATAAGTGTTTTCATAGTTCATTTCACACAGCATTGATAATTTTATCCTATCTGTGGTACAGACAATTGTTATGTCAGAATCATTAAATGTAGCTAACAGTATATAATTTATTTCACACAAAGTATTTTAGAACTAGTTTGGTTGCTTTAGCTACATTTAATGACCTGAAAATGTACCCAGCTATGCCTGCATGCAGCATAAAATTGACCATGCTGTGTGGAACGAACTAGCATGATACCAAATATCTCGACATGTATGCGTGCGTGTCTTTCTTTATCTCTCTCGAAATGTTTTTGTATGGTGTGGAATGTCATTCAGTTACTATGTTTTTGTTATAAATTTGTTGTTTTTGATTGATTTTAGAACAAATATGTCAGGTACAGATGAAGACAAGAAGGGTTTCTTTTTTGTAATGCAGTTCTGAGCACGTAGACACCTTGATTGAGTGGACTGGTCTGAGATGACTAGACTGATATAGGAAAAGAAAGGTTAGCAAAACATCTAGATTTCTCAGTCACATAGACATAGATTGATGAACATCAGTCTATCACACCTAAGAATTAAAAGTCGCCCAAAAATATTTGTTAGGCATGAAAATAAATGTTTTTAGAGGTACACATAAACTATTTAAAATTGACTATATTTTGTTTTAGAAAAAATGCAAATCTTTTCGAAAAAGTGGAGTGGCCTTGAAAAGGGCCGTTGGTTTTCTTTTCCTTCTAATTTTTGCCTCATCTTTCATTTGCCACTACAACCTTAGGGCCCTAGGGGCCGTCCATAAATGACGTCACGCACCTACGGGGGGAGGGGGGTCACACATTTGTG
Source organism: Unio delphinus (assembly GCA_029339505.1). Lineage (NCBI taxonomy): Eukaryota > Metazoa > Mollusca > Bivalvia > Unionida > Unionidae > Unio > Unio delphinus. The sequence goes on along the minus strand of JAQISU010000229.1, from coordinate 3,557,839 downwards.
ACGATGTGTGACGAGGGGGAGGGGGTGTTTAAGAAATGTGATGTCACATCAAAATGCGGAACTTTAATAAAAGTTCCACTTCATTTTTTGATTGCTTACAATTTATTTAATGACGTTTTAAGTAGCTTCACGTGTGTCGGGCATGAGCTCAAATTAAGATGGACTCGTCTTCGAACTACCAACACCCCTACTAGCCATAATAGTAGCTTTTTCCAAATAGCATTTTTCCGTTTCCAGTCCGCTGGTGTCAACAAAGCGAGGTTGAAATGATTTTTTTCTCGCGAAACTTTTTAATTTAAAACTTTTTTGTGCTATAAAATTAAATTTATAAAGCTTGATAGAAAAGTAAATAATTTATAAGTTTGATAGAAAAAATAAAATTGTTATGAAGGTTTATATTTTTCAGATATCTATTATAAACTATCTTACATTTAAGAAATAGAATAATTAAAGTTTTTATATATAAAGTTTATATTACAAACAGAATAAATTAAAGTTTATATTACATACAGAATATAAAGTTTATATTACAAACAGAATAAATTAAAGTTTATATTACACCAATAATAATCTCAATTTTTGGGAGGTTAAGGATTGACCGCTACGATGGATAAAAGTAAAATGTTCCAGTCAACGTTCCCTCTAAGCGAATGGTAGATGTGCGCGCAATGCTAGCTGCATTGTGCAAGCATTACGGAAACGTGCAAATTTTAAAGTTGGATTGACAATTCAGCTGCGCAGGGATGTCACGCGCGCAGCTTAGAGGGAACGTTGGTTCCAGTGTCTTTTTGAGGCGTAGGTGTTGGTATATCCTGCAAACAGCAGAAAGATTTTCCAAGCAGAAGTGGTTCAAAACTGGAATGGAATATAAAAAATTATGCAGATTTGCAAGTTAAAGTTGATCACTGGTTGCAAGAATTAAAACCTATTGCCGACACAAAAAGGATCACTTCTGAAGTTTTGGGCTAAACAAGCATCATATGCCGATACAAAAACTCCCCGAAAGTGCTTGTGGCAAACCTCGAGAATTCTGTGTTATACTACAAAGTTTCAAAGTTTTTTTTTAAAAGTTATAATTACTTTATTTGATAATTATAGAAGAATTTGAATACAATATTCTGAACATGTGCAGTTTTAGCTAGGCGACGAATATTTTCAAAAGAATTTTGTGCTAATTTCAGCTTTCCAGTGCCTCCTTTTTAATACATGTTTTCTCCTACAATATCAGAGTGCAGCGCTACAGAATATGCATACTACAATGACAATAAAGTGATTTGAAACAAGTTAATTTTCAAATAGGAAATACGGCTTTTTCGGGGGAAGAGGGTGAGCAGAGCTGACGTTTTGTGAGACGTGTGACGAGGGGGAGGTAGCGGGTCAAAATCCGCCAAAATCGTGTGACGTCATTTATGGATGGCCCCTTATCTTCCCCTTCACACTCTGCTTTTTCTTATCCGTGCTATCTCCTCTTTTTTCTCTTTTCATACGCCTCTTCTTTATCAATATTAATATTTCATGCTCTCATCCTCTCTCTGTCTTCTGTTTCTTCCTATTCTTTTCTTTCTTCTTTAATTATTTCTCTGAGTTGTTCCTTCGCATTTTTTTCTATTATTAATTTCCATTTTCAACACGTGTGGACTGTGGGTTGTTTTCACACACGTCGCGATTAAGTACGCAAATACTCACAAGGCATCAGGCGCGCACCTTCTGCCGCCATTTTGATTCCCTAACAAGCCGTTGTCAACATTAGTCGTTATGTATATTCAAGATAATAATCTCTATTCTGTTAAGGAACACTTCTATCATGCCTATGGTATCGACGACTTCCTGCAACTTGAAAATCTTGTCAATAAGTTTGCTGGCCATTTTATTTTGGTTATGTAAGGTTGTATGGCGCGAAGGATGAACGCTGAAATTTATTTACATCAAACACGGCCTTTACACTCACTTCACATATTATCTACTATCCACATAGAAGGGAAGGGTTGTTGATGTTGTAGGGTTTAACTCCATTTTCAGCACAATATAGGATATACATGGCGGCCAGCAATAATGGTAGAGGAAGAACCCCGCGAATAAATACCAACCCACAACAAGCTACTGGCAAGCTTTCTTGCGTACCAACATTAGCAGAGCCTGAGACTCGAACCCGCGCAGACAGAGATGAGATGGCAGTGATATGGAACGGTGAGCGCTCTAGACCACTTGGCCACTCGGAGCCCCTAAAAGGAAAAAGCACACACAATATCTACCATCTACACAACGTGCACGAACGCATACAACACACACTTTACTATCCACACACGGGAAGGAGAAAAAACAAACCCCAAATCTACTATCGACACAACGTACGCGTACAATTTTTCAGTCAAATCAGTAGAATCTATGCAGTGTTACAGTTTATAGTAACGTCTATCACTGCAGACATGAAACACGATGTCCCACCCAGTGACATGTACACCTGGCCGACCAGTCCTAATACTAACCTCTGAATGCTGAGCATCAAGCGAGGCAGCTGTTAGTACCATTTACGTAAGACTTTGGATTGATTCGGCCGAGAATCGAACCGACGACCGCCCGCATCCGAGGCGGACGTTCTAAGCACAAGACGCATGGAGCGATGTATAAAAAGCCAGGAAAAAAATTTAATAATAAAGCAGCACTAAAATGCACCTTGTTCTATCGACAGTCTAAACTGAGAGAAAATAGGTCGAACATTGTTGCATTTTCCCCAAACCTGGTTTCTGCGATCCAAACAATCAAATATCGATAGACCATTGTCGTAGAAATGCAAATTTCGACTATCGACAAAGCAGGTTGTTCAAAGTGTGAATTTAATAACTATAAACTGAGTGAAATAAATGGATTTAAAAACAATTAAGCAACATATTGCCTGTGTGGTACTTGATTTGATATAGTTGGTATGCTGGGGAAACCATCCGTGTTAGGATAGAGGGGAATTTTTCTGACATTTATCAGTACTTTAGTAACCACTCCAATATAGAAACATTCGAGATGGATTGGGATTGAGCAATAGTGGATGGAGCATAAAGAAATAAAGAAAAAATAATTAATCGAGCATGAGCTAAATTATTGTGAAATTTTACAGACGGTGCAACGTCGATCGTAGTCATTTGCATTGTAAAATATCCTCTTTTCAAATTCTTTACTTGTTGTCACGAAACTTTATGCGGGATTACTGATAGGTTCAGTCGTATACATCTTTTTAATACGAAACTTTATGCGGGAATTACTGATAGGTTCAGTCGTATACATCTTTTAATACGAAACTTTATGCGGGAATTACTGATAGGTTCAGTCGTATACATCTTTTTAATACGAAACGTTATGCGGGAATTATTGATAGGTTCAGTCGTATACATCTTTTTAATACGAAACTTTATGCGGGAATTACTGATAGGTTCAGTCGTATACATCTTTTTAATACGAAACTTTATGCCGGATTACTGATAGGTTCAGTCGTATACATCTTTTTAATACGAAACTTTATGCGGGATTACTGATAGGTTCCGTCGTATACATCTTTTTAATACGAAACTTTATGCGGGAATTACTGATAGGTTCAGTCGTATACATCTTTCTAATACGAAACTTTATGCCGGATTACTGATAGGTTCAGTCGTGTAAATCGTTCAATATACTTATTTATCAGTTTGAATCTTACAACTGGGTGATCTGAACAAAGTGGAAAAGATGTTTGTCTTTAAATATTTATGACAAAAACAAACGTGAAAATTATTACGTTTGTCATCAAAGTGTACGAGTTTCTCATTGACGTTTGACATCAAAGTGTACGAGTTTCTCATTGAAGTTTGTCATCAAAGTGTACGAGTTTCTCATTGACGTTTGTCATCAAAGTGTACGAGTTTCTCATTGACGTTTGTTACCAGAGTTTACTAGTTTCTCACGGACTTTTGCAATTAACGTGTGCGTTTTAGTTACGGATGATTGTTATCAAAGTGTACGAGTTCCTCAAGGACAGAAAGGTTAAAATCCTCCAATACTAATACTAATCATGTTTCATTCGCACGATGCGCTGTAATTATATTTTCCCTGTGGGTCATCCGAGGTCAGCGAGACACCACGAGGACAAACGTGTATAAAAAATTACATTTGTCCATATGTTGTTTTTTGCTAGTAAATGAAAACGTCAGATCGGAAAATGTCGGCTTTCATGTTGCATATCTTGTAGAATTTGCGAACGTTTGTTACCCTAAGTGCCGAAGACAATGCATTAGTTTGTTTTACATCCATCATTCATTTACTTTGTACTATGACAGTCACGACGCATAACACCAGATGCATCCGAATATAAACACTTTTGAATCTCCATAGACATAACGTGTGTGCTTTAAAACCACTCGTTTTGCTTGGGACAGTACAATTTCAAGTTTGATCAAATACACAGAAGATATGTATTTTGACTGCAAAAACAATATTTATAGATAGTTATGTATAACAGTTACTGGTCTTCTTTTTGAATACATACGGCTATGCCGTTATGGAGTCTTTAACTGCATATCATGCTACAAGAGATGCCGACAATTCCTACATGAAATTATTTCGTTGTATACATGTAAAATAATTTGGCAGGCAGAATTATAATATTGAACTAAAAATGGAAATATATGTGGGGAATTTACATATACTGGCTTTCATAGTGAGCTATACTGTCGTATTGCAATGACTGAATATAAAGCAGGAGATGAAAATTGCATATGCCCATACAACCCAGTGTTAAACATCATTAACACGACTGGCTTTTGTTGTTACAAGAAGTCTTCATCATGGACAAAGAATTGGTAGATGTAGATTTGATTTGGATTATAACGTTTGGAATTTTCTGATAGTTTCAGCGATTCGTATTGAGAGTTGTTGCACAATCTGGTTCAAAGATTCTGGATGTTATTTTCGTACATTCCAATCCGTCCGTGAATGTTTTTGGAAATCGTGTTTTCTATCGACAGAAAAGAACCTACAAACAACTGAAGTACTTACAAGTGGAACACGCTAGAAGCTGACGGAATCTTCTAATTGGTAAGTTTTAGATAATAATGATGATGCGTGTGTGTGTGTGTGTGTGTGTGAGAGAGAGAGAGAGAGAGAGAGAGAGAGAGAGAGAGAGAGAGAGATAGAGAGAGAGAGAGATTATCGTCATTTTTTTTTTTTTTAATTTTACTCTTTGCTGATCTTAATTATATATTTTAAACATGGGCTGATCATTCCAGCTTAACAGTACATGCTATTTCGTAGGAATCCCAAATTAAACTATCTTTTACACCTTTTGTCATGAATGGCCAGTGCATCACTTAAAACCCATTGCTATCAGTAGATTATATGTTATTAAGGACCCTAATGATACAAGCTTTTACAACTCATTCTTAAGTTGCCTCTTAGAGATGTCGCCTAGTGGTTAGAGCGTTCGCCGCGGAAGCGGGAGGTCGTGGGTTCGATCCCCGGCCGAGTCATACCAAAGACTTACAAAAATGGTACTAACAGCTGCCTCGCTTGACGCTCAGCATTAAGAGGTTAGTGTTAGGACTGGTCGGCCTGGTGTCAGGATAATGTGACTGGGTGGGACATCATGCTACATGTCTGCGGCATGATGCCTCAGTGCTAGACATCACTATAAACTGCCTCACAGCAGACATCGTAGCGATATGACTGAAAAATTGTTAAAAGCTACGTTAAAAATCCTAATCAAACAAACTTAGAGATGTCACCAAATGATATAACGGAGATGAGTTGTTTCCCCTGTTTCGTGATGGTATGTGACGTAATGTCAAAACACTATTTTCATTCAAATGTTGATAGTCAAAATATACACTTTCAAACAAGCTTTGGTATCTTCTATCTTGTGCAAAAATGAGGGATGCTAAATGGATGGATTTTGAAATAACAAAAATATATTTGACGAAATATATTCAGCGAGCAGAAACAACAAGACTGACCAGTATTCAAAGCACACGTGAACTGTCAGAGAGACATCAAGCCTTTTATAACCTCAATTAGGTATGCTAATTTTAACCCAATTATGTACACACAATTTGCATGTAACATTCCTCAAACATTGTCATTGTTAACCACTTTGTCCCAAATATCCGATACTACATCCTAATTAAGTGATACGAAATGTATCAGGACATACGGGCTTCGTTTGTGCCAAGTGTTCAGTACATTTTTATATTTCAGAATCGGAGCTATGTGATTGCAAACAGTAAAGAGATGAAAACTTTATAGTTTATATACTAAAATTCGTATACAAATATTGTATTATTTGCATTATGTCAAACAGTGAAACAGGACAAAAACAAACGTCCAAAATGAGATTACACGATCACTATCTCTTAAGTGTTGTATATTGTATCTTTAACCAGGAAACTTATGACGGATGGTTCTATAATTTTCTTCTTTTTCCTCGAACGTTTGACTGATTGTAGGATGTGTGCATCACTTTAATCCTAAAGTGCAGTGACACATATGGTCAAGCAGACATTTTTTGTTTGACAATCCATACAATTTTTTTAATTTGAATTTCATTTCCACTAAAGGGGACAATTTAGTTTCTTAAAGATGATAAAAACTGAAGTATGCGAATGAGAAGTAGTCGGTTTGAAGAATTATTGCCTTTATTATGGCTATCACTTTACACTCACACGTTTCATAAACTCGTTTGCCAAGCATCACAGTCTAAAGAAAAACAGTAAATTATACCAATCTGATGCAAGCACGTTCAATGACTGAGTATTAGTTTGGCAAACACACACATGTTTAATCCAACACCCCCACCACGTTGGGAGGAGGGCAGATTCCTGATGCAACGTGAGTTGCAATTCATTGGTTTGGTTTGATGCTATACTGTTTCATGGAAATATGAAAACGTTTATTGTGTTCATATTACAAGAGGCTTTTGTCAACGTATTAGTGTGTGTGTGTGTGTGTGTGTGTGTGATTTGGATTTTTAACGTAGCTTTAACAATTTTTAAGTTGTATCGCTACGATGTCTACAATGTGGCAGTTTATAGTTATGCCTAGCACTGGGGCATCATGCCGCAGACATGTAGTATGATGTCCTACCCAGTCACATTATATGACACCAGACCGACCAGTCCTAATACAAACCTTTTTGTTAGTCATTGTTATGACTCGGTCGGGGATCGAACCCACGACCTCCCGCATCCGAGGCGGACGTTCTAACCTCTAGTCCACCGGAGCAGTACTCAGTGTATTATTGTGAGAGGCTTCTATCCATGTATAGTGCGAGAGGCTTTTATCCATGTATATTGCGAGAGGCTTCTATTCATGTATAGTGCGAGAGGCTTTATTCATGTATAGTGCGAGAGGCTTTATTCAATGCATTATTGCAAGAGCCTTCCAAAGACAAATATATTACTATATGTATATCTTCAAACGATAGTTGTAAAACAACTATATATTTGCGGAAAGGTTTAAGGAAAAGGGATATGTGTAGCATATATTAAATGCCGTATTTAAAGGAACAAACTATTCTGCTTGGGTGAAAATATTTTACGGAAAGAAGTCTGTGTATAGGCAACTGGTACGCATTAGTAGACTTGAACCCACTGGCATAACCAATCTATTTATGTCTCTCTGTGGGTTCATACGTAAAGCTTACTCTCATTTTGTGGTAGCTACGACCCTGCTTGAAACCCAAACTACTTTTTATATCATCACTGTCGCCGGGAAGATATCACTGTATGTAAACTAGTAAGTCTCGCGGCGATGTATATTCTATTGTGGCACATAGAAGGAAATTGTTCTCAAAAATGAGGCACGCATTATATCGTTTTGCATGGGTTTAAAATCATAACTTTTAGTAAATGTTTGATAGGATGTAGGCATAATTTGCAGCACTTTCAAAAACGTATAGCATATTGGCTAAATATTAACGTTATGGTCAATGGAAAAATAGAAGTCGTCGACTGTGACTATAGCAATTGATACATTCGGTGGAAAAGACCCCAATAATATATGCAAAAGACCCCAATAATATATGCAAAAGACCCCAATAATATATGCAAAAGACCCCAATAATATATGCAAAAGCCTTTCGCACCCTTATCAGCAGTCAAAATTTCGTTTTAGAAATAAGCTGTATGATACGTAGGTCTTCTTCGTTTTTATTTATTCCCAGATAATATATGCAAAAGCGTTTCGCACACGTCTCAGCCATTATGGCTGAATTTGTTTCTAGTTTTAGGCATACGTTGTATCGTATTTAGGTTTTAGACGTTTTTATTTCTATAATCTTTTTGTTTTTACTCACTGGATTTTAAAACAGGTATCCAGGTATTGTTTTAATAAAATGCATCGTAATGCATTTTCCTAGTAAAAACTTGTCCACCAAAACATGTCTGACTAAAATTCGCGCTTGTGACCAGCTCTTGGTCCGTCCCAGCACTTGCAGCTGTTTAGGATTTCTGAGATGTCCCTTCCAAATATCATAGGTGCTCTTTGGCGTTATTGCATTATTTTAAAGAGTCAGTGATTTTGTGGAGGTTTTTTCATGTTCTTACTTGTTCAAACTTGTGGTCTTGGGATCAAAGTTCAGTTCTCCCCTCGCTTCACACAGTTGCCTGTTGGGCAGGTTTCCTTCCCTTTTTCCCTCAAGAACGATGGATAAACGACATTTGTCTTGAGGTCAGTAGTATTGTTTATTTCCCAATTTGGTTTATATTAGATTTTGTTGGTCTTATTCTAAATATTTTCCCTTACAGTTATTAGTGTTCTGTTCGTGAGTGCTGTTTCTCTTTCCTCTCCCTTTTTCATTGTATGAATATCCTTTACGGAACATATTTTTGGGGTGGGTGGGTGGTTAGATATGCCCTTCACCTGTTTTATATTGGCATGGACATATCACTAAATTCGAAACAAGTTTTCTCTATCGCCTCATCAAATTTTAATGTATAAAAGATATTTCATTGAATGTACGTTTCCTCTGTTTCCTCATTCTTCCGTCTTTTCTTCTCCAGTCAATCTCCGTTCTTTCCTCTTTCATCCGTGCCATGTGGCTGTACTTCTTCTGTTATCTCCGAAGTTGGTTGTTGATTATGTTTGTTTGATGTTGTTATTTATGTTGATTCCTGTCTTTTCGCTTCTCTGTTTGTTCCGTCACCTTTTCATTCTGTTGTGGGAATATTGTTAAGTCGCTTACGTCAGTTTGTCTTTTTTCCTCTTCCATTTTCCTCTTATCATCCGGCACATGACATATGTTACCACAGTACTTCCTTTAATAAATGCATCGCTTGTACATCGTCTTGACTAGGAATCGATAAAGAAGACAGGCTTAATCTTCAGTATCTCTTCTTTTCAGTTTTCAATAGCCTTACTCACTTCTTTATCGGACTTAAGGAGTGGGCACCCATTCTCTCATTCGTGGTCTTGATCTTGAATTTGCTTTCAAAATGTTCTACAGTATTTTTACCAAATGCAAATCATCAGTCAGGGAAGGGTTAACTCCAAAATCGTATTAGTGATGTGCATAAATAATAAATTAAAATCCATAAAACACCAAGTGGCGTGACTAAATAAAACATGAAAACACACAAATGGAAAATTCATACAGAGAGAGAGAGAGAGAGAGAGAGAGAGAGAGAGAGAGAGAGAGAGAGAGAAAGAGAGAGAGAGATCTTTTCTCTCCAATATTCAATCATTAATTTGCCCTGCTTACCTATACAAACATTATAACTGACCCATTGCCGACCAATAGCTTGAATTTACAGCAATATATCTCATCTGGGTAACATATTGTTGTTCAGGATAATCAGAACTAAATGTTGGATATCTGACTAAACGTAGGATACCACCACATATCGGCAAACTGGAATTTAAGTAAAGTAATAAATACATTTTCTAATTAAAAACTTCAATCCAAGAGCATGCTATAAAAACTCAGTAAGAATATGTAGACACGGCAAGGATATTTAGATTTATTCCATTTGCTCGTAAATTATATGGAGACATGGAATGATACTTAAATTTATTCCATTTGCTCCTATAATATATGGAGACATGGAATGATATTTAGATTTATTCCATTTGCTCGTAAAATATATGGAGACATGGAATGATATTTAGATTTATTCCAATATTCTGTAAATCATATGGTCTGTTTTTCTTAGTTGCTTGTGCGTCACAGCAATCGATTTCAAACCATAGCTGTGAGGCTATATAGTCCGTGAAAGACGACATAATCTCATTTCTGAAAAATGAACAAAACTATATGTTTATTCTCTATTTAACGGACGTCAATATGCCCATATATTCTTAAATATTCACAGACATTAACTGACATACATTGGAACGCTGGCAACGTGAAGCAGACTGTCCTTAACAAGAGGTCAATTAATTGTGGTCGCATGTCTTGATATTGTAATTGCATTGTTCTAAAGGCCTTCTAGATATTCAGACATGCAGATTTTAACAGAATGTTCCGTATCATTGATACACTTAAAGGAATGGGGAACGTACATGTTGATTGTATATTATCTGATTGCCTGTTGTGCAAAATTATATTTTATCTTACTCCCGTACACCGTTCTCGGGCCCTTTAGTTACTACAAGTACATATACGGTTATCTGCGCAAGTACCTTGAGAGATAATTAGATACGTATCACGTGGTCGGTAGTGATGTCATATGATCTATTGCTAACAGGCAACCGAGCTAACTACGATGGTTGCTAGTATGATTTAGATAATTTCTTTTCCGTTTTGCATTATGGAAAATTGCGAGAACGACTTCCCCTACTTCTCTGTCAGCTTGAGCCACTTTTGAAGACTAACAACGAAGAAGGTAGCGATGACACGTCGTCATGTTCTTCGAATGTCATAATGATGAGGATATTTTGCAGAGTGAAGAAGGACGACTCGAGAACACACAATTATTTGTACCAATTTGTACTTGTAGCATGCATTATATATATATATATATATATATATATATATATATATATATATATATATATAATAACTCAGAACGCACGTTAAATTTCATTCAAAGAAACTGAAACTTTGTCAACTCCTGTGTGTATAAATATGCTAGTTTTGGTGGGCCCAAATTTCGATAATCCTCCCTCGATTGCCTGAAACTTTTAAAAATGACCGATAGTGCGAGTTATCAAAGCAGATGCTTGTAAAAACTGTATTTTAGTGTGTATGTCGTGCTAAATCAAATGTTTGACAATTGTGGTTCTGTTGCCACTCGGATCTGTCGGTAGATCTTCCCACAGGCCTAGGGTTAGAATAATATCTGGTACTTCTGTCGGCTTAAGTCTCGACTGGCATTTAAATATCCCAATTCTGCACGTCTTTCTGGATCAACTTTTATACTGATCGTTTGAAAAATGAAGACTGCAAAGTCTATGAGTTACCGGCTCAAAGTTCTCACGGAGTCATGGCGACAGTAATGGATCCAAGCCGTTCGTCGGATTTTGTCTTTCGGAAATCGGAAAATTTATTAGCCGAATTGTTGTTGCATCCAAACGCTGCACAGTGGGGCATTTTGGAAGATTCTTGGAAAATAAACTCGATTATAAACACTAATAATCTGCCTACTCTCACGCACAGTGGATCAACATGATGCTCAGCAATGGCCGATAGCTGCTAAAGATCCTGTGACGTCTCGTTTATTCAGCCTTGTTTCCATTCGATAAATATGCATATCAGAACGCTCACGCAATTCATACCCTATAATGTACTGTACATTTTTTTCGGTGCAACTGAGTCGCCCCAAACTATTATTTAATTTATCATGGGCATCAAAATGAGTAATATAACCACAACTTTAACTGTAAGTTCCCTATTCTTTTAAGTGTCAGCTAATTTAATCTGATTTATAATTCAAAAATAGAACTTAACACACTAACCAAATCCACTGATCACATTTGCTGAGGTTTCTACATTATCGTGATTTCAAAAGACGTTAAACATAGACTGGCATATTCTCCGTACATCAGAAGAAAACCCAAATAACATTCCTTCCCTAATTAAACAAAACAAATAACACAAAACAGCAACAAAAGAAACCAACAACAATACAAAACAACAACCAGACAAGCTAAATAGTGAAAGGTACTATCATGACGGCACTGTCCATTTTGACGAGTAGTTTTCGTGATGATACTGTCAGTTTAGACAAGTAGTATTTCATGATGGTACTGTCAATTTAGACGAATAGTATTTTCATGATGGTGCCATAAATTTAGACGAGTAGTGTTGTCAGTTTAGACAAGTAGTTTTTTCATGATGGCACTGTCAATTTAGACGAGTCCTGTTTTAATGATGATACTGTCAATTTAGACAAGTAGTATTTTCATGATGGTACTGTCACTTTAGACGATTAGTATTTTCATGATGGTGCCATAAATTTAGACGAGTAGTGTTGTTAGTTTTGACAAGTAGTATTTTCATGATGGTACTGTCAGTGTAGATGAGGAGTATTTTTATGATGGCACTGTCATTTTAGACGAGAAGTATTTTCATGATGGTACTGTCAGTTTAGACGAGGAGTATTTTCATGATGGTACTGTCAGTTTAGACGAGGAGTATTTTCATGATGGTACTGTCAATGTAGATGAGTATTTTCAAGACGGAAACTATCAATTTAGACGAGTAGTGTTTTCATATTGGCACTGCCAGATTAGACGAGTAGTGTGTTCATGATGGTACTGTCAATTAGAACGAGTACTGTGTTTTTGAGCTTACTGTCAGTTAATACGAGTAGTATTGATCGCATGATAAGGTCATTAACTTGTTGAAGTTTTGAATATTCGGTTCAAAGTAATCAAAACCATGCATGCCCAAGAACCGTATTTTCAATTGCTAGTTTATCATTGCTTCTGCAGAATTACGATTAACCGCGAAAGTTTGCCGCCGGTTGATCTTCATTCTAGGTTCATATTCATGGTTGCTTACATTAGTATTAAACTACATATTGATCCTTTTAGATGTAATAGATGTCCAAGAGATATTATTTGACGATAGTGAACTAAATGATTTTGCAAGTAAACTCATTCATTAAGATGGACTGCTACTTGCTTCGCAAAAAGTTTAAAGGATAGATTTTCACTGTCACCATGGCTTGTTTTTCAACCTTTTTTCTAACATAAAACTCCTTTCAAACTAACTCATGCATAAATTGTAGTCGACATAGACAGAATCGGTTTTATACATTATTGACTGGTACTCCAATCCTTGACATCGATCCTTGTTTGCAAGGATGGATTATGATTCTTGATTTTTAAAGTGTAATCTTTTTCTTACAAATTTGTTTCAAAGTTAAAATTATATTGGAATGCCCCAATCAGATGTCTTACTTAGTTGCGACTAGGATGAAACTTGATGGATAAATTTGTCTTTTTCAATTGAACGTCCAGACGCAATCAACTAAAAATTAAGCAGGACATGGTGACCAAAAGCCTTTGTTGTAAGCAGATTATTAATATATGCTGCACATTTGTCTATCTAGCCATTCACAATCATATTTACAAATTAACCCCATCAACCATCCATGTATTCACAAATCAAATCTATATATTCATTTTTGATACAGATTTCAAAATCGATTGGTTAAACAGAAAAGGAAAAAAATGTAGTTGAGAGAAAACGGTTTACGTTTAGTTATTAAAAACTGGCTCAATATTAAGGAGATGAGAAATGCACTAAATCAGTGAAATATTGTTGTTACTCAAGATGGTTTGCCCTATTTGAGATTGATGAATATCAGTACATACCTATTTCAATTCAACAATGTACAAATTGTTTCCAAGCAGCAGATTATTTCCTGTCGTTCAATATGCCGAAATACTTAGCTAATTGGATGTACTACCTGAACAATCGGTAAATTGTATTAGAGATTTACTGATCCAACTCGTATATAAATTATCTACTTCAAAGTACAATTACCACGACTCTTACATATGTTTTGGGAGGGATGTAGGTTCCGCAATCCACCTACAACGTCACGATTGTTTTGGACACTTGCATTCCTCTGCATTTGCGCACCTTCAAACAGACGAGCAACGAAATCCACGTTACGATCATTGTATACATGTATATTGATCAACTTCGACACGCTTGAGGCTACATAATAATGAGAACTCAGTAATCTTCTTCATTAATTCAGTAATCTATATGCTAGGATCCTGACACTGGATTTAACGAAGGAGGCATTATGTACAATCAGAGTTGTTTATGCTAATTATGAAAATAAATGCGAGGCTTGTCAAGAAAAGGTGACAAGATCTTCATCGACACGATGACAAGATATTGCTACTACTACAACTACTACTGATACTATCCTTCGTGTTGTTGTTGTTGTTGTTGTTGCTGTTGTTGTTATTATTATTATTATTATTATTTTTTTTTTTATTATTATTATTATTATTATTATTAAATTACCACCGATACTCTGTGATTATAAAGCACCCTTGTGCTATCCATGATCAATTATGCCATAGGTGTACAAAGTGTTTCAAAACCTACAATTGTCTATCTAGTTTTGGGACATTGTCTATAAGGTGTAAATTTTATGCCATTGAATGTTTATCTGTGGGACATTGGAGACTAAGTGCAAACGTCATATCGGTCCATGTGTAAGTGTAGGTCATGTCAATGAATGTGCAACTTTGGGTCTTATAAAGTAAGTACAAATGCCATGTCGGTGAATATGTAACTGTAAGTTTATGTAACATATCCTTTCAAACGCTGTCACCAGTTGTCGTCTTGAGCGCAGAAAACGATGCACCAGTTTGTTTTACAGCCATCAATTATTCTTATTGTTATTTAGACAGCCAAGAACTAGAGTGTCGACGGTATCCGAATGCAAACAATTTTGACCTTTGTTTACGAAATAAATGTATGTATTTTAAAATTTACCATCTTGGTTTTTTTTTCGTGACTGTCGACGTTCAGTTGACTTTATACAGAAAGAAGAGAGGACACTGACATCAAGAGTGCACGGGAGTATAAACATATGGTTCCGGATGTCAATAATGGTCTTCAATGCAAATACATACGGTAATGTCGTGAGAGAGATGTCAACATTTTATACGTGAATCTGGTTGTGGTATATTCGGGAAAGACTTTGTCAAGCGTAATTATAATAATTAATTCGCATTAAACGTTCTGTGGGCAATGTTTATTGTTCGGCTTTTGTGACAGACCTAATTTTTTAAAGTGAATGGAAAACAGCCCCCCCCCTCCCCCCCAAACACGAGAGCGGGAGATTTAGAAGAAACTTGAACCCAGACCATAAACACAAAAATCAAGTAGGATTAACTCTATTGGGAATCTGTCTGCATGTGTGCAAGAAAACCTTTACATCGATGACAAATTGGTAGTGATCACAAATATTTGGTGCGGGAGATTTTGAAAAAACTTGAACCCGACCATTGCCACAAAAATCAAGTAGGATTAACTATTGGGAATCTTGTCTGCATTTGTGCAAGAAAACCTTTACATCGATGACAAATTGGTAGTGATCACAAATATTTGGTGCGGGAGATTTTGAAGAAACTTGAACCCGACCATAAACACAAAAATCAAGTAGGATTAACTCTATTAGGAATCTGTCAGCATTTGTGCAAGAAAACCTTTACATCCATGACAAATTGGTAGTGATAACAAATATTTGGTGCGGGAGATTTTGAAGAAACTTGAACCCGACCATAGACACACAAATCATGTAGGATTAACTCTATTGGGAATCTGTCTGCATTTGTGCAAGAAAACCTTTACATCGATGATAAATTGGTAGTGATAACAAATATTTGGTGCGGGAGATTTTGAAGAAACTTGAACCCGACCATAGACACAAAAATCAAGTAGGATTAACTCTATTGGGAATCTGTCTGCATTTGTGCAAGAAAACCTTTACATCGATGACAAATTGGTAGTGATAACAAATATTTGGTGCGTTTTATTTTTAGAACTTAAAAATAAACCTTCTTGTATATTATTTAAAATGCGCTGGGATAACTAAACGTCTACCATGTGGAAGAAATTGGCAAATTACAGGTTCATTCGGATATAAAGTTTTACCGGTATGCACTATAAGTAAAAAAAATAAGATTGAAATGTTCTCTAAATTGTTTTAAAATTAATTTTTCATTAAATTATATTGCAATTAATTTTCTACTAAACTAGATTGAGATTAATTTTATTATTTCAGAATTACAACTATATACTATTTTAATAAAGATTGAAGAAAAAAACTTGAAACAATATTGAGGTAATTACATAAAAGAAGAACGAGAACTAGTTTTTATGAAAGACACTGATAGGATATTCTCATGCGAGTTTTGTGGGTCACAGCAGAAGACGGGCTTTTACTTTTAGTGATCAAACAAGTATATGTTATTTTTTAGGAGAAATAGGGCCCGAATGCCATTTACTCGGAATATTGAATGATATACAGGATTATATTAGAGAACACTGAACAAGGACTGCTATTTTCGATGGAAAAGGAACAGAAGTATTATTGCGGGGAAAATGAACACATGAATCATCTAGGGTGGCATCGGTTTAACATAAACCACTCACGTCTAGGTATCCAAACAGGGATATGTAAAACATTCGGACCGCCGACGGTGTGTTGAGCAGGTTTTTATGGAAAGACCTCGACACTGCGTGGAGGTTTTATATAATATGATCGTAACAATATGTGAAGGTAACTGATGTGTACATGACGACTAATGGAATCTGCGTCGGATTACTTTTCTCACATTTCTGAAGGAACAAGGAGGAACGAAATAAAAATGCCGTTTTGTGAATACATATGCAGCATTTAAACAGTGACAAAATCACTGTAAATGTCCTAACATTAAAAGTTGATGGCAATATACAAACAAATTCGAATTGTATGCAAAAGATAGTTTATTTAAAAATACATTTGTCAGCAGTACATTATTGAGATAGTTCCCATCGTTGTTCTGCACTAGAAAACAAGACCGTAAACACCCAGGAGTGTGAGAAAGATTGAGACTGATAGATGCAGTTGTTATCGCTAACGAATAGCGATCGACAAAATATCCCATAATGATAACAAAATGTTTAGATGGCAAATCATCTGAATGCAACAAACATATTTTCGATTTCAAGTTAGAACATGTACCGTTGTTGGCATATTTTATAATTTTAAACCGTTAACTACCGCAAGAGTTTCGTGTTTTCTGGGTTATATCATAATGTAAACGATATCATAGGAAAGAAATATGCGAAAATGCAATCATTGGCAATAAACTGGGAATCGTGAAAAGAAACAAATTAAGCATGGATAGTAATTGAATCTGTTTAGGAGGTCGATCCATTATTCATTTCTGTCAGACGTGATTATCCTGCAAGTCAGCCATTTTCTGGGCTAAATTTGTTGACTACTTATAACAATTACTGAGTAAGTCAAGAGCTAGGACCTGTCATATGATCTAAACACAAGTTTCTTTTAAGGACTGTCTGATCGAAAAAAATGTCACCATTATATGATGAAGGTGTGGTACGTCTGTCAGTTCTTGTCGCTGACGACTCCATTAACTTGGACAACATACATAAGTGAAAATGTCTAAAAAAAAACACGCAAGCATATTTAACAATGATCATATAAGTTCATTGGTTTCTTGGTATTATGTAAGGTTGATTAAATAAAAATACCCCTAACGCGAAGATATAAAGCTTCGTCTAATTGGCTGATACAATGAGCAGTTATGGCAATAACATATGTCACCATAACGTGAGCCTTAAACAGTTGCTGTCAGATCATCTTTCGGACAGAGGAGATCTTATTTGAATGAGATTGATTCAATCTACTCCTAACACTCCTCTTCCTCAACACTCTTCCGCTCTCCTGTATGTTGTGCAGCAATTAGAACACCTTCGATATTTGAGGGTTGAACAGTCATGACACGACATGAAAACTTGATGGGGAAATAAGGATGGGACGAAACTGGCTAAGAAATCGCCAGTCGTAGAGAAATGATAAAAGAGCATAAATTATTAACACGTGCATATGAAGTTAAATCAGTGTTCTTTCAAAGGTGAATTTCCATGTGTGCGTGTATATTCCTGATGTAAACAGGAACAGATGAAAGGTTAAAAAATTGCAAGGTGATTGATGATATGCAAATGTAAGCATGACGCATTATCATGTGATTACATAGGACACAAACCACTATTGTCGTTTCCTCTACTTTCACACTGACATACCTTTTTCTTGTTTACCTGTCCCTACTTGATATATAACTGATTGTTTCATATCAAAAATAGTTACTTTCTTTTTAATAATTGTGATCACACGCTGTAGTATATATAACTCGGAGTGTGCTAACATGTTCTTAAACTGATATCAGTTGCCGTATCAAGCTATGACACAAACTTTGGTTTTGAAGGTGTTTATTGTATAAAAAAATCTGCGATCTAAGATTACAATGAACACGTATGTCCCATGGTGAGAGTGAAATCCGAGTATTATAGACAATTAAAAAACAGTGATATAAATCATGCATAAACGTAATAGACCTGCAGACAAGACTATCTATCCACTCTCTCTCTCTCTCTCTCTCTCACTCTCTCTCTCTCTCTCTCTCTCTCTCTCACACACACACACACACACACACACACACACACACACACACACACACACACACATATATATATATATATATATATATATATATATATATATATATATATATATATATATATATATATATATAAACATATATATAATGTAGGTAATTATGGCGATAAAACATCAACTATGATGATAGAATGCTTGCCAATATTACCTTTATTTTGCATCCCATAAACAAATTTATGTTTATAGAGATAATAAGAGAAAGATTAAGTCAAAATGAGGAAAATATGACCTCGAGCGACGTTTCTTATCCTGGGATGATATGCAAATACCATCACACCTTTACATTCCCTAATGGAATAAACACAGTGCCCCAGGATGCTGAAAAACAAGCATTGGAGTTTAGAGATTATAGCGTACATAATAAATGCAAGCCAAGATTGGATAGTCACAGGTGATTGCTTACATAAAATCAAAGTAAGAGCTGGGAGTAACAGTGATTGCTTACATAAATACAAACTATGATGGGGGTTGGGGGGGGGGAAACAGTGATTGCTTTCATAAATACAAACTAAGATTGGAGAGTAACAGTGATTGCTAACATAACTACAAACTAAGATTGGAGAGTAACAGTGATTGCTTTCATAACTACAAACTAAGATTGGAGAGTAACAACAGTGATTGCTTTCATAACTACAAACTAAGATTGGGGAGTAACAATGCTTACATAAATAAATTGGGGAGTAACAATGCTTACAAAATACAAACTAAGATTGGGGTGTAACAGCGATTACTTACAAAAATACAAACTAAGATTGGGGAGTAACAGTGATTGCGTACATAAAAACAAAGATTGGGCAGTTACAGATGATTGAGTACATACATACAAACTAAGATAGTGCAGTTACAGGTGATTACATAAGACAATAAAAACTGATATTGGGCAGTTACAGGTAATTGCTTACATAAATACAAACTAAGGTTGGGAATTTGTTTGTGATTGCTTACATGTAATACACACAAATATATGAATGTTACAGGAAATGCTTAAAATATTATAAAACTAGGATGGGAAACTTACGTGTTATAGTTTAGAAATAAAACAAAACTAGGATTGAGAAGTCAACAGTTTATAATTACAAAAAACACAATCTAACATGGAGATGTTACAAGTGATTGCTTACAGATTATGGAAAATAATATGACGTTACAAACTGAGATGATGACATTACGTGTGATGGCTTGCATATAATGTAAACTAAGATGCAGATGTTACATGTAATTACGTACAGGTACTATAAACTGTGATAGGGATGTTACATGTGATTACTTGCAGATAATACAAACATGATGGAGACGTTATAGATAATGACTTATAATATGAGTTACGGATAATACAACTATGATGGAGACGTTATAGATGATGGATTACGGATAATACAACTATGATGGAGACGTTACAGATGATGGCTTACGGATAATACCAATATGACGGAGACGTGTAAAGATGATGACTTACGGATAATACAACTATGATGGAGTCGTTATAGATGATGGCTTACAGATAATACCAATACGACGGAGACGTGTAAAGATGATGACTTAACAGATAATACAGCTATGATGGAGACGTTATAAATAATGACTTACGTATAATACAACTATGATGGAGTCGTTATAGATAATGAATTACGGATAATAACAACTCTGATGGAGACGTTATAGATGATGACTTATGGATAATACAAATATGATGGAGTCGTTATAGATGATGACTTACGGATAATACAACTATGATGGAGACGTTATAGATGATGGCTTACAGATAATACAACTCTGATGGAGACGTTAAAGATGATGACTTACGGATAATACAACTATGATGGAGACGTTATAAATAATGATTTACGCATAATACAACTATGATGGAGTCGTTATAGATGATGAGTTACGGATAATACAACTATGATGGAGACGTTATAGATGATGACTTATGGATAATACAAATATGATGGAGTTGTTAAAGATGATGGCTTTCGGATAATACAAATAAGATGGAGTCGTTAAAGATGATGGCTTACTGATAATACAAATACGATGGAGTCGTTAATGATAATGACAATGAAATATAAAAAAAGGAAGAAACGTTTCAAGAATATCAATAACAAAAAAAGAAGGAATGCTGAATAGGTACTTGTAAACTTAGTAATTTCTTGGACAGTGACGTTCTGACTATGCTGACGAGAAACCGAATTCAATTGATTAACGATTGTTACCTAAATTTAGTTTTAAACTAAAATTTTAGGAGCAAAGTCTAGTGTGACGTTATATTTTGCATTTAGAAGCATACAATTTGTAATATGATCCCAGTCATGAGTATAGATTTTAGCTATATTATTGAAAGATAAGAAGTTATTAGATTTATTAATAACCGCATACAGAGTAACATATGGCGGCTGATAAGATTCAGCTAACCACGTTATAGATATTGATATACACATTGACTCTCTCGGGCGTCATGGGCCATTCCAGCATGTTTACTATTGTATGCTATCAGATTTCCTCGGCACGACAATCCTGATGTGTTAAAGTTGCAGTTAAAAATATGCATACAATCTTTTGCGTGCAACCTCTGTATTATGCAATAGAAGATTCCGTCTTGATCGTTGTGTCTGCAAAGATTTTCACAACGAAGGTGAGTTCTTTTATACCTAAATAAGAGCATTGATAACATGATCGTTAAAGACAAAGTTTATAATACCACCTTAAAGAAACACTGCCAGTAAATGTTATTTCTTAATATTTAGGCCCTACGCTTTGTGAATGCCATAACGATAATGACTAAATATAAATAATAAATATTAATACTGAGGACTTTGCATTGCGCCTAATTTTTAGAAGCTCTCAAAGCTTTACAACATCTATAATAATATGACTACACTACAGAAAAACAAATGACAAAAACAATGAAATTGGAAAACATAAAATCATGTTGAAAATATATAAGATACAAAACATTATTAGGTCTCTAAGTTTGTCCCTGCAGTCGAAAAAGGTGACTTTTAAGCGAACTATTAAAAGGGAACACTTTGTCTTTGTGTCTAATTTCAATGGGCAATTCGTTTCACATACCCGGGTATGCAAAAGAATATTGTACATATGACTTCGTTTTCATAGTGGGAATAATGAGTATATTATTGTCAGAAGAGGAGCGTAAGGATCTTGCTGGTGTCTACAGATGGGTGAGGCCGGAAAGGTATGTTGGCCTGGAGTCTGTCCGTGAAACATAGCAAATATAACATATTTTGTTTGATTCTGTATCGAATTGATAGCCAGTGTAGGGTACAGATCAGTTGTGAGGTGTGCTCTGATCAAGGTACTCTACCATGCAGCTGTGTTTTGAACTTTTTGAAGTTTCTGGAGTAAATATTGTGACGAACCAGACAGAAGTGAGTTACAATAGTCTAATCTTGAAAATACTAATGAACGCACAAGTGTTTTCGTGGCATCAACTGAAATATATTTAGGAATGTAACTGATGCGTCTCAGTTCAAGATATGCAGCCTTGCATATGTTCATGACATGTTGGTGCAGTGTGAGAGTACTGTCTAGAGTAACACCTAGGTTTCGTACTGACTCTGAGAAGTTAATGTTGGTGTTGCTGATATTTATTGTCTGAGGTAAAGGATGTGAATGAGAAAGTCTTTGTGTTGTGATCAGAATAGCCTTAGTTTTATCATCATTGAGCTGCAGCTTGTTGCATGTCATCCATGATTTCACATCAGAAATGCATCTCTCTACTCCATGGATGGTAGCATCAAGTTCAGTTGGGCTGCTTGACTTGAAAATTTGGGTGTCATCATTGTACACTTGGTGCGACACTGGGTGATAATCTATGACACTTGAGAGCGGCTGAGTGTATAGAATGAAGATAACAGGTACAAGAACAGACCCCTGTGCAACACCACAACATAGATCATTTGGGCTGGAATGTATTTCATTTGTAGATATAACTGGTGTCCTGTTCACTAAGTAGGACTTTAACCAGTGTAAGACTATATTCTGAATGCTAAATACATGCTGGAGACGGTGAAGTAATATTTCATGGTCTATTGCGTCAAATGCTGCTGACAAATCCAGGAGGGTGAGGACGGTAATCTTTCCAATATTCAAAGCAGAGAGAATGTCATTAAATACCTTCAGAAGAGTAGTTTCCGTACTGTGGCAAGGGCGATATGCATACTGTACATTGCTAAAAAAACTGTTTGAATTAAAATGAGATACAAGTTGAGTTAGAACAACCTTTTCTAAGATTTTTTAAATGAATGGGAGATTAGAAACTGAACGGTAGTTCTTAAAATCGTTTTGGTCAAGTGTTGGTTTCATCAGCAGAGGCTTTACAATGGCAGTTTTTAAATAAATGATGGGAATTCCCCCGATGAGAGTGAGATATTAATGACATCAGTTAGTAAAGTCAATATTGGGTTTAAGCACTCAAGCAGCGTCTCATGATGGCAAAAATTGTATGTATTTCTGTACTAATCAAACATTTTGCTGATTCCCGAAAATAACAGTCAGGAACATTTAAATATTCTCTGCACCTATATATTTCTGTACATGATGACCAGATGTTTTGTAGTGAAATCGTTGAATCAGTATTGGCAATTTTATTTTCTACCAATTAATGTGTCTTCAGCTTATTTTTCTAACCACGCTTTGGTTACATTGCAATGCTTTTCATTGCACAATACGCAGAATGTAAGAGTGTGGTTTAATATTTCCCATTTTGTTTCTTTGCTGAAAGAAAATGTGAAAAACCATGTCCCAAAATATACTGAATAACAGTGATAAAAATGATAATACCGGGTATGTATTGCCACTGCAACGTAAGTAGGATTGGACTGCGAGGAGGTTTATCATACTATGTTACCATTGTGTTAGAAATACACGAAACATTTACAACTCTGATATTACCATGTTTAATACGTCACTTAGCAAGGCCCATGCAATGTATTTGTATCCCTACCCTTACCTCGAACATAGTCCAGTTCATCCCAGCTCTTACCTGCGATATTGTCCAGTTCATCGCAGCCCTTACCCGGGGCATAGTCCAGTTCATCCCAGCCCTTACCTGGGATATAGTCTAGTTCATCCCAGGAGTCTGCGACATTATGCTGTAGTGCTACGCATCACTATCAACTGCCACACTGCAGACATCGTAACGATATGACTGAAAAAGTGTTAAAGCCACGTTAAAAATCTCTCTCTCTCTCTCTCTCTCTCTCTCTCTCTCTCTCTCTCTCTCTCACACACACACACACACACACACACACACACACACACACACACACATATTATCCAGACACCAGGCCGGCCAGCCCTTACCACTAACCTGTTATTGCTGAGCGCCTAGCGAGGCAGCTGTTAGTACCATTTTTGAAGTCTTTGGTATTACTCGAACTCACGACCTCGAGCTTCTGAAATAGACGCTCTAACCACTAGGTAATTGGAGCGGTTAGTTCATACAATATAACTAATACTTTTTGTTTATGTTATATAGTTAATACCAGTGACACAATATGGATATATTTCTTTTTTTGATTAGCATGCAAATAATCCAGTGCCTCATAAACCATCACAAAGTTAATTCAACCATGATTATTAGCTTCATGATGTTATTCATTAACATTAACGTAGAACTGAGTAAAAAAAACAAAAAAACGCTCCGGTGGCCTAGTGGTTAGAGCGTCCGCCGCGGAACAGCTGTCTCGCTAGGTGCTCAGCATTAAAATGTTAGTGTTAGGACTTGTCGGCCTTGTGTCAGGATAATGTGACTGGGTGGGAGGGACATCATGCTACATGTCTGTGGCATGATGACCCAGTGCTAGATATCACTATAAAATGCCTCACTGCAGACGTCGTAGCGATTTCACTGAAAAATTGTTAAAGCTACGTTAAAAATCCAAATCACACACAGAACTGAATAAAAGTCTGGTTTGGTGCGGCCATGCATAGGCTACCAGACATGCAACAGAAATGATGATAAGATAAAACAAATAATGTGTATTTTAATTACATACAATTTTTATCATAGAGAATTCCGCCTATTCCAATATAATGCCACATCTTGCAAGGTGTTATCGTCAGAGGTTTTATTATCAATAGATTACGACTATGCATTTCTTAAAAGAGAATTAACGATATGTCTTCTATTTCTGCCAATTGCTCTTACATATTTAGGACATGAAAAGAAATTCTAATTATCTCATGGACCTTAATTGGCACAGAGGCATCTAATGATTTTACTTTAAAAATCAAGGTATGTACTATAAAGTTACCCACATAAAGAGAGATTTAAAGCAGTTCAATGCTTTTACTGTAAACGAGACGTGGTTAGATTAGTCCTAACAATATCTCTCTCGATACCGAATTTTCAGGCATTAGTATGGTCTGTCTCGATTTAAGATGAATTAGTCATATAAGGACGGTACGAAGTGCCAAACAAATTAACTAATATGTTCCAATGTGATCGTCATGACGTTTGATGAATATAAACAACTAATTTAAGACGCAAAAAAGCAAATTACAATATCCGTTTTTTATACATAATAGCCAATAGGTTTTATTGAGCTCTTGATAAAGCAAACTTGTTCAATAAATATTTGATTCCGAGAAATCTTTCGTAGATGTTATTTCTTAGACCCCACTATCTACACTTTTACCTGATATCAGTATTCTCGCTAGCACATGACGTAGAAGATGGTCTTTTAAATATTACCAGCAGTAATGCGTGGATATAGGAGGTTAATAAGCTTCACCCTAAGGTACTGAAAGAAAGCTCTCACTTATTATCACTATTTGTCTGAGATATCTTCCATAGTTTGTTCCACTCGTCATACTTTCCAATAACGTGGAAAGAGTAAATGTTGCTACTATTAACAAAAGAGGGGACAAAATTGTCCCCTGTCCTTCAAATTACACACTTATTTTACTACTACTCTGTTTGCACCATAGTTAATTATTTTTGTTACGGTTTCGTATAAAACGATTCGGCTAACCAATAACTATTGATGTGTACAATACGTTTTGCTAGACGATTGACGAAGGCGAAAGCAGTTAAATTCTCGCTTAAAGCTTTTATTCATTTGCTAAGAAAAATTGGCATTTGAGTTTTGGAATGGTTATACACTTATATATCAGACAGAAAACAAATAGATGTTATCAGTGGTGTGCAACATGGATCTATACTTCGACCACTCTTATATTAGGTCCAGTATAAGACTGTTTGATGATGATAAATCGTTGTCAATTATTGTCTAGGACCTAAACGTGTTTTGAAAGAAGTTCTACATAAATACAATGTGTGGGATGATTCATGATTAGTTGATATAAGTCTAGAGCAAAGCAAATCAATGAAAATATCCAGAAGCTCAGTATTATCACAGTTTTTACCAGGTCATGTTGGTGTTGTATATCCATGACAAAAGGACCGTTAAAATATAATTGCTGTCAATCTTTTGACAACTAAATTTACTTACAGTCAAAAGAACTAATTGGTGT
The DNA here is from genome assembly GCA_029339505.1 of Unio delphinus. NCBI lineage: Eukaryota > Metazoa > Mollusca > Bivalvia > Unionida > Unionidae > Unio > Unio delphinus. Next base: position 3,531,671 of record JAQISU010000229.1, on the reverse strand, counting down.
CATCTGCTAGGACCATTTGGTCATGCGTGAATCTGTAATTGTATCCAGCACGAGCCCCCAAAGGTTCGTCTACAATTGCCTACAGCTGATGCACGTAAGGAAAACAAGATTCCTGTTAATATTCTCCATTTCTTCCCGGATTTTATCTAGATGGCGCTCTACATATATTACGTAATTCTGAGAGAGAAAAAGTGAGGGGTGAAGCTGTTTGCATTTGTAATATGAACAGTGGAGAGAACGTTGCCATATCTCTACTCCGCCTTCATGTATTTTAGATTAAATGTATTTAAATACTCTGCTTATGCACACTGCACAGGATCTAAACAAAATGAAGACCAAAATGGCCGTTTCCATGTGCTTGAAGACAGTCTGCATTAGTCCAAAGTACTCTGACGGTAGCAGTTATTAAAGTAGGTAAAACAAATTTTGTTCAAGCAGGCAATTCCAGTTTTTGATATTTTAATGAATGAACCAAAACGTATATAATTTATCTTTAAAGTTCCGAAAGTGAACATGACCTAGAGGGGCATATCCATAGTAGGTGTATCCAAACGTGGAAAGGGTCTTGGCAGAGCTTGTGCTGAAACTTTGGATGAGTAAGCGGAGCTTGTCGAGGAAGACAACGCGTGACAGCAAGGTCGAAACGCATGTCTTTAATCCAGCAAACAGGTCGATGAACTTATGGACAGGTTGGAAATACTAATGTGGTCGATTCGTGACGGCAACAACGCGGCAGAAGTCGACGTTGAGCCACGTCGATTTGTCAGCGATTCTCACTGACCACGGTATTGATACGACTGGCTTGCGCGTTGATACACGAACTAGTGAAGGCATTAATGATGTGTTTAACAAATGCCATTACGACTACCTCTGAAGGAATAGATGCTTGGCATCATATGCGTAGTCGTTTCACTGACGCTGTGTCGTTGCAAATGCGTCTAAGAGCTTCAACACAATAATTCCATTCTTGTCAACAAAGCCAGAATTCACTGTGGCTGTTCCGATACTAAATACCACAGGAAATTCCCATCTTATCGAGATGGCGCTATCATTTAGTTTAGGATTGATCACAGTGGGGCTATTGTCCGCTTGTAGCCGATCCGGGGTTTTGAAACCGATAAATCGCTAAATTTACGTCTTGCTCCTTATCGCGTTTACTTTTCAGGATACTCCGAATAGTTTTACTTGAAAATATATAATATCATTTGGGAATATTTGATAAATGATATGAAGTATTGAGGCGATTTAATCTTTTCTGTGACGGCACATGCACACAACTGATCTGGTAATTTAATTCCCATATTAGTGTGTGGACGTAATTTTCTTTATATGTATCAAGTTGTGTGGTCTTTAATATCATTGGAATGCATACTTGCCCACTGCAATTCCTGGAGAGCGAATTACTAATGTTTTTCAGGGATCTGTCTGAGAGTTCACAGCATGGATTTAACCTTATTAAGATTTCTCATTCTCATAGTACTACAAATTATGATGAAGCCCTTGGATAGTGCATTGGGATGGTTCGTACGTTAAAACATTTATGAAAGTTAATTGGAAAATAACAAAACTATATACAAGGCAGACCATAATTATTAGGACCATAAAAAGCATAGTTTGCGCAACGTTAAATGTTGTAGAGGGCAGTATAAAATACTATTATTATTATCATTATTTTTATTATTCAAACATAGTTTTCTACTGCATTCGTATATATTTTCCATATTTTACAATCACAGGCATTTGTAACAAAACTATACTATTTTACCACACAACTCCAAAACTCAATTAATGTTGAATGTGTATAGTGTTTGCACACAATACATACTTAATTGCAATGCACCTTCCAACTCCATTCCCCAGTATAAACTGTACAATCAATATTTGTATTGACTTGAATTTAATAAAGGCGGTGTTGAAGTAACTGATATTTCCGTGTACGTTTTTGATCTATACAATTTCGAATACTCCTTGTTTCGTAGTCCTGCAGCTATTTATCGGATTGAAACATCCTTCATTTTTCTCGTGATACCTTGTCCACCATTGATTTCACATTGATTTATGCTACGTGCACATATGACTACTCCTTTATTCTCGGATAATTAATTGTGGAGATATTGACTTAAAACAGGACGTGAATTTAAACTCTGTCCAAGTAATTCATTTGTAAGATGATAAACTATTCTGCAAATTACTTATAACTGAGAGAGAGAGAGAGAGAGAGAGAGAGAGAGAGAGAGAGGCTATGCGCGTTTGTTGTATTTTCCATGTTTGTATCTCCAAGCACAATTAAGCTGTTGAGAGTTGAAAACAACTAGACACATAGTGTAGCATTTAAATTATACATACAAGCCCGTACGTAGCTAAGCTTAGTCTGGCAACCGTATGGAAATGTATGCCAATCGTTAGAACTTATATCCGTTTATCACTCAGAAGAATACGGAAATAATACAGAGACTTATCAATTTGGAATATCAGAAAATCAAGAAGTCATTCTTCTGGCAACCTACACCTAAAATATGTTGTCGCAACGACTGCCATTATATTTGAGGCGAGATAACACACTTGTCTATATTAATGAAACGAAATTGACTTTGGCAGTCAGGGAAACTTATACATTTACATGCAACAAGTTATATTTTTAGCAGTCAGGGAGACTCTTTACCTCCATGACGGGTACTAATTAACATTCAAAGACATGGAATATCTTACCTGCTCAATATGCATCAATTTAGACTGGAAGTCATGTAAAGGTTTACCTTCCTTACACGAGCCATTTCAAACTGGACGTCATGGAAAATGTTACCTCCTTTATGCGTACCAGTTTACTTTGGACGTCATTGCAAATTTTACCTGCTTTACACGTGCCAGCTTACTTTGGACGTCATGTAAAACGTTACCTCTTTTATACGTACCAGTATACATTTGACGTCATGGAAAATATTACATCCAGTTTACTTTGGAAATTATGAAGAATTTTATCTCCTTTACATGCATCGGAATTCATCTCCCCATCGCATTGGAAATCATGAAGAATTCTTAATCCTTGTCATGCACCAATTTACTTCAGATGGCATGAAGTACTGTGCCTTCTTGGCATGAAGCAATTTAGATTGGATGTCAAGGAAAATTAAACTTGTTTACGCCCATCATTTTACTTGAAAAATTATTAAGGTACAGCTTAAAGCAAGAATGTTACCAGCGCTAAACAAATCATTGAATTATGTGTCCGCCTACCAAGAAAACAAAAGTTGTTTGACGGTATATTTGAACCCACACTGTGTTTCCCTCGCCCTGAAACTAAGTTGCGAGAGTTGTTTGGGCGATTACCTATTTGCAAAGGAAGGATGCACAAACCTCGAAGTCCCAGTTTATACTATAACTAAATCAATGCAAACTTGACCTATTTGCTCTCGATATTGGGACTAAGAGACCCCTGTCCATTTAGAAATTTATGGAGAGTATATCACGATTGAAATCAAATACAGGTATGGATAACATATATATATATATATATATATATATATATATATATATATATATATATATATATATATATATATATATATATATATATATATATATATATATTTATTTATATATATATATTTATTTATATATATATATATCATATACATTACAATTTACATGGCATATAAAGTATAGGTATAAAACAAATTGTTATATTAATCCTATTTGTATATCAAACTGTGATTCGCCGTTGGCGCAGTATTATATATATATATATATATATATATATATATATATATATATATATATATATATATATATATATATATATATATATATATATATATATATATATATATATATACATATATATATATATACATATATATATATATATATATATATATGTGTGTGTGTGTGTGTGTGTGTGTGTGTGTGTGTGTGTGTGTGTGAACGATCAATTTTCACTCATTGATCATTAATGAAGTGTACATATAACGATAAAAAAATGGCAATAGTCCTCTTTTTATAAAAGAATTTAATTGGTACACAATTGCATCGCAATCCTTTGTTATTTTCCTTCTTCTCACGGATAAGAAGCAACATTCGCACATTCGCAGACATACGGAATGAGAGAGAAAAATAATTTAAGATGGATGAAAACCTTTAAACTAAACACGCACCAATTAACCTACAATAATATGGTTTGTGATAACTGTATGTCTACACTTTCCTTGGAATCTATAGTGTTCATACTATCAATAATATATAACTGTCTACACTAATCATTACATTTCTCGGTTACAAGATACAAATACTGTAACGTAATTAGTGATGTATTGTTGTTTCTTAAACGAATTATCATGTTTGTTTTTTTTAAAAAAAAAAAACAACTATTATGAAAATGTCCAAATGGCGCCCCATCCTCTCTCTCTCTCTCTCTCTCTCTCTCTCTCTCTCTCTCTCAGTGTAGCAAAACATGGGCGATAATTCATGAAAAAAGAGCATTGGGGATTTTCAGATGTATTATACGACGATGCCACTGTAGCGCTAACGTGTTCGTAGTGTTCTACTTTCGTCATAAAAAAACAATCTTTTAAGTTTAAGTCATGGATGTGTCTTTTACTGATTTAATCAATTTGAATAAACATAGAAACTTAAAAATAGAAAACATTTAGCCTATCAATTTGGAAATGTGATTGTGAACAACGAAACAAGGCATATAACTTCATGTTGTATGTAAGCTGTATCAATGATATATGGCCTGTTAAACCTATTGTCCACCGTTGACAGGCAACGAAGGTTTTAAGACAGAGTTTACATTCTCCTGGATGGGCGACAACCCAGGATTAACGAGCCCCATCTGCGCAAAGTAATCTTAAACAATGATTGTGGTTTCTCTATGCTAATTGTATATATAATCTGATTGGCCTGGTCAGTTCATTTGTGAAATACTACCTTCTAGTCGGATTGGTTGTAAAGTAGTTTCAGTACAGTACAAGTTAAGAGTACTAGAATTTTATTTTATCGTCGTGCTTGTATATTTATTAGCTTGATATTTATGGCGCTTTGACATTTTTTCAATATGGCTACATTTTATGATGATTCGGAATTATCGGAATAAAAACTACTTGTTTATTGTGGCAATATATACCACTCCTACGGCACGCGGGAAAATTACCTGTGTACGTATGAATTGTATGTAGCCCCTTACACAGAGCCACCTTTTGCACACTTGGACCTTTTGAAAAACCGGCTGGACCCTATTTTGGCGAGTACTTTGCTGTTCTTTATATGTCCATCTAGATTATATTTCAGATAGGTGTATTATCTGACACACAAATCATCCATGATATATTCTTTGTATGTAATGCAGTGTTATAATATTTTGCAAATAATAATCAAACATCGATTGACGATATCGTTATACCATCATTTTTATATTTATTTTCACATTTTCTCTGAGGATTATCCGTGATTGTTGTATCATTTACATCATGGCAGATAAGACATCATGATATGTCTTTATCGATTCATTCAAGAAGTGATGCATACATTATTTATTAATTTGTATCCTGTGCTCATTCATACTAAAACGTGATTTAATTAGTATTTATTAATGTAATTCATTTCAATAACGTGATTTAAATACCATTTATTAATTAGTCCACTTTATCGGTTTATCTGGAATACATAAGATAAATATTATTTTATATAAAAAAAAATTAAATTCAAGATTTTTAAGCATTTGGACAAACCTAGTGTGTTACAAATACCGCACCAATACTAATCATAAAAACCTAATACAAGTTGTTTATGTATAATTTTATAGAACAAATAATTAGATAACTATAAAACAAATTGTAAAAAATATAAACACGAACAATTGTCAACATAAAAATATTAATATATTCATTTAAAGTTGGATTAGAGTCCATAAAACCAATCTTCTTTTAGCAATTCTGCATATTGAACAAAATAATAGTTTCCAAATTTTTAACGTTATTATATAGAATCTGTCACCATTGGAATTGTATTCACAGGCTTTCAGTGTTAAGTTTATATTGTATTTAAAGGCTTTAAGTGTTCCCATTGACATTTCATTGACAGGTTTTCAGTGTTACCTTTACATTGTATTGACAGGTTTTCAGTGTTACCTTTACATTTTATTGACAGGTTTTCTGTGTTCCCATTGACATTTTATTGACAGGTTTTCAGTGTTACCTTTACATTGTAGTGACAGAGATTCGGTGTTATCATTGGCAATTTAATTTACAGTCTTTCAGTGTTACTATTGACATTGTATTGACATGCTTTCAGTGTTACTTTTATATAATATTGACAGGCTTTCCGTGTTAGTTAGTTTTGCCATTCATCCCTGCCTTGATATAGGCCAGTCGAAAAGATTGCCAGATACTTTACTTCTGTCCTTGGCAATCTCCTCGAGCTGACTCCAGTTTTGACACATCGTAGTGATATGCACTTCATGGTCACATAGCCAGGTGTTTCTTGGTCTGTCTCTTCTTGATCGTTCCATTCACCGCTTGCCTTGAGGGTTCCACCTGAATGCTTACCTGGTAATGTTGGTAGGCGACTTACGTAGGATGCGTCCTATCCAGCCCCACCTTTTCTCCTCGATCTCTTCCTCTCCCGGAAGCTGGGAGATTTTCTGCCACAGGTTGGTGCTGATAATGTTGTCTGGCGAGCGGATCTGGAGAATTCGTCCAAACAATGTTGATGAAGTTCTGAACTCAATTTATAGTTGACTTGGTGGTTCTCCAGGGCTCTGCTACATAAACAGTTGAGCAGTCTGATCTTAGTTGTAAATGCTGGTTTCTTTGGAGTTCCAGGTATTCTTGAGATGTATGATATCTGCTCACGACATTTCGATCCTTGCCTTGAAGTCCGCATATGTGCCACCCTGTTGCTTGATCATGCTTCCCATGAACGTAAAGGACTCCAATGGACTTTGATGCAGTGAGACTGAGTTGATACCTGCATAACTTATCTTGAGGATATCGGTCATGTCATTGAGGATGCTGAGGTAAACCTATACTGATGTGGCTGCCAGTATGTTGATATTTTCCCGCATTTGCTGCTGACTGTGGGACAAGAGCACTAGGTCATCAGCAATGTCCAGGTCCTCAAGCTGACACCACAATGTCCACATGATCCCATTTCTCCGACTATTGGTGAACGACTTCATAATCCAGTCGATGGCAGCAAGCATCCTGGCCTCATGCCAGTCAGCACTATGACGCTGTATGTGTGCTGTCCTGCATGAATGACTATGCATGACATTCATTTGTAGGCGTTCTGGATCTGTGTCGCCAGCTTGGATGGTATGCCGTAGTGGCGAAAAAGTTTCCCGAGTTTCTGTCAGTCCACGCTGTCGAATGCATTATTATAATCGACAAAGGTGATGTAGCGCGACCAAATCCAATCTAACGATTGCTCGACTAGCATGCGAAGAGTAGCTATTTAGTCTGTACACGATATGTTCTTCCGAAAGCCCGCGTGCTCGTCTCGTAACTGGGGTTTGACGGTCTTCTTCATCCTGTCCAAGAGGACCCGGTGAAATGTTTCTCTGGTAGTGACAGGAGTGTGAATGCTGTGTAACTGGAGCAAATGCACAGGTCGCCTTTCGTTTGAATCTTGATGAGGTGTCCCTCCTTCCATTAAGTTGTGTTTTCTTGCACTTCCCAGATCTGCTCAACTGGTGGTTATATCATTTCCACTAAAGTCTCTAGGTCTGCTCTGAGGGCGTTTGCATGGATGCCATCAGGCGCAGCTACCTTGCGGTTCTTCAGATGGGTGATGACTTTCCTGATTTCGTCTCTGGTGGGATTTCAAACTTATGAGATCTTCGCTGGCAGAGTGGATTTCTGGGGGATTTAATGGTGCTGGCCTGTTCAACAGTTCTTCGAAATGTTTTGCCCATAAATTCATTTGGTGCTCTGTACTTGTTATGACCTTTCCCTGCTTGTCGTTTGACACTATTTTGACATGCTTTTATTTACTTATCTTGGTACAATCATCGACATGGATTATTATCAATTTCAATTTTTGTCATTTAATTTGTTAAAAACCCGCATGGTGTGCTGTCAAAGTTAGAGAGACTTTAGGAGATTCCAGAGTGAATTTCTTTTTGTTATATATATATATATATATATATATATATATATATATATATATATATATATATATATATATATATATATATATAATTGTTGCTGTTATTATAATAATAACTCCGCCTGGCTCAGGAGACAACAGTGGTTTATTCATTTTAAAAATAGTTCTTGATGCTTGGACACCATGACTGAGACGACGTGACTCACAACCAGAATAAGATCGGAAAAGTAAAGTTAACAAAATAGCTGGATTGTTATGTTGCAAGGGGGTGAGAAAAATAAAGAACCCTGTTTGCCATTCCAACACTATAGATACGAGAAATATTGTTACACGCCGTCTGTCCGTACATACGTCTCTTGTTACAACATCATCATCTTTTCATTATCTCACTAAACTTCACTAAACTTCACACACACACACACACACACACACACACACACACACACACGTCTCAGTGAAGAATGTTGATGGGATCATGTTATCCAATGTCTAGAAAGTTATCTTATAAAGTCGTGGCAGTGTTTTGTATTCTTCACTGTTTAACACCAATGAGTTTTCGTTTGCATTAACGATAAAATAAAGTAACGTACCCGGAAGCAGGATATAAATATTTTAATAATTTCTCAAGCGGCTAGATTTGTTTATGCAGTACAGTCTACATATGATTTTTATCGACCGCTTCCTCTAGCTAACGTGCAACGCTGTCATTAAAACTCTTTTGCGATTTTTGCCGCATAACTATAGTTGAAAAACATGCAAAATAACGTAATATATATATATATATATATATATATATATATATATATTATCCTGGTTTTTAAACAAATATTAGTCATACATGGAAAAAACTTGGTAATGTCATCACATTACATATACGCTGTCTTGGCAACTGAAACCCGACTATTATAGATAAGGACAAAACAATAACATCCATTTCAAAGAAATCCCAACATATACATGGAATAAGTTTATATGTACTGTCTATATCATGTGCGTTAGCTTGGCGAGTTAACATCGAGGAAAAGCCGAAATATGGATTTCAGAAAATATCATAAGGCAATGTTAATGGACACATTTAGACTTAATAATAATTGGTCGCTTGTGCCATGGGCTGAAGAGACACTTTATTCGGCATCTGATAGACTGTATCGTTCTGCCTAAGACTTGGATCATCATAATTCAATAACAAAAAGAGCAATAACATTTCCATGCATTGCTTAATATCATTTGCTTCACTTGATGTTGACAAAACAATGGTTGCTCAAAGATACACCAAGAGAATCAACTACAAAATATTTTCAAAAGCGTACTTGCAATAAAAAGGATATACTAAGAGAACGATGGAAATAAATTAACCAAAAATCCGGCACTATATTAATGGCTATCTCTTGAAGTTCCATGTCGCAAATTAGATTTCCAGTGAATAGAACAACACCGAGATATTAACATAATTATAGATAACCGAACAAAGGGGCAATATCAACATAATTACAGAGAACATAATAACATTTAGATATCAATAGAGTTACAGAGAACAGTACAAGAGTGAGAAAGCAATATCACTACAGAGAACAGTACAACATCGATATAGCAAAATAATTACAGAGAACAGTACAATATCGATATGGGAAAATAATTACGGAGAACAGAACAATATCGATATAGCAAAATAATTACGGAGAATAGTACAATATCGATATGGCAAAATAATTACAGAGAACAGTACAACATCGATATAGCAAAATAATTACAGAAATCAGTACAACATCGATATAGCAAAATAATTACAGAGAACAGTACAACATCGATATAGCAAAATAATTACAGAGAATAGTACAACATCGATATAGCAAAATAATTACGGAGAACAGTACAACATCGATATAGCAAAATAATTACAGAGAACAGTACAACATCGATATAGCAAAATTATTACGGAGAATATTACAATATCGATATGGCAAAATAATTACGGAGAACAGTAAAATAACGATATAGCAAAATAATTACAGAGAACATCGACATAGCAAAATAATTACAGAGAATAGTACAACATCGATATAGCAAAATAATTACAGAGAACAGTACAACATCGATATAGCAAAAAAGTTACAGAGAACAGTACAACATCGATATAGCAAAATAATTACAGAGAACAGTACAACATCGATATAGCAAAATAATTACAGAGAACAGTACAACATCGATATAGTAAAATAATTACAGAGAATAGTACAATATCGATATAGCAAAATAATTATAGAGAACAGTACAAGATCGATATAGCAGAATAATTACGGAGAATAGTACAATATCGATATAGCAAAATAATTACAGAGAACAGTACAACATCGATATAGCAAAATAACTACAGAGATCAGTACAACATCGATATAGCAAAATAATTACGGAGAACAGTACAACATCGATATAGCAAAATAATTATGGAGAACAGTACAATATCGATATAGCAAAATAATTACAGAGAACAGTACAACATCTATATAGCAAAATAACTACAGAGAACAGTACAACATCGATATAGCAAAATAATTACGGAGAACAGTACAACATCGATATAGCAAAATAATTACGGAGAACAGTACAATATCGATATAGCAAAATAATTACAGAGAACAGTACAACATCGATATAGCAAAATAATTACAGAGAACAGCACAACATGGATATAGCAAAATAATTACGGAGAACAGTACAACATAGATATAGCAAAATAATTACAGAGAACAGTACAACATCGATATAGCAAAATAATTAGGGAGAACAGTACAGTATCGATATAGCAAAATAATTACAGAGAACAGTACAACATCGATATAGCAAAATAATTACAGAGAACAGTACAACATAGATATAGCAAAATAATTACAGAGAACAGTACAACATAGATATAGCAAAATAATTACGGAGAACAGTACAGCATCTATATAGCAAAATAATTACGGAGAACAGACTAACAGCGAGAATGGGATTACAAATAACAACATCGAGATAGAAATGGAATCACAGATAACATAACATCTAGATAGAAACATAATTACAGAGAACAGGAAAACAGTGAGATAGCACTTGAATCGTAGAGAAACATCAACAGGGATATATCAATAGAATTACAGAGAACAGAACAAGATAACAACAGCCGTTTAGCAACAGAATTACAGAAAACATGAATACCAGTTAGATATAAATATAATTACAGAGAACTGAAGAACAGCAAAACATAATTGCAGGTAACGGAACAAAGAGAGAGAGAGAGAGAGAGAGAGAGAGAGAGAGAGAGAGAGAGACAGAGAGAGAGAGAGAGAGAAAGAGAGAGAGAGAGAGAGAGAGAGAGAGAGAGAGAGAGAGAGAGAGAGAGGGGGGGGGGGAAACAAACTTTATTTTTTACTTGCCGATTATTTATAAATTTCGGAGAGATAAGTTCAGTAAACCCGTGTGTTGAATCATCCTGCTTATTTGAAACCTATTGTTGATATACATGTAAATCAAGATGTTTATTTGGAGGCCTCATGTCGATATAACAAGATGGTTATTTGGAGGCCTCATGTCGATATAACAAGATGTTTATTTGGAGGCCTCATGTCGATATAACAAGATGTTTATTTGGAGGCCTCATGTCGATATAACAAGATGTTTATTTGGAGGCCTCATGTCGATATAACAAGATGTTTATTTGGAGGCCTCATGTCGATATAACAAGATGTTTATTTGGAGGCCTCATGTCGATATAACAAGACGTTTATTTGGAGGCCTCATGTCGATATAACAAGATGTTTATTTTTAGGCCTCATGTCGATATAACAAGATGTTTATTTGGAGGCCTCATGTCGATATAACAAGATGTTTATTTGGAGGCCTCATGTCGATATAACAAGATGTTTATTTGGAGGCCTCATGTCGATATAACAAGATGTTTATTTGGAGGCCTCATGTCGATATAACAAGATGTTTATTTGGAGGCCTCATGTCGATACAACAAGATGTTTATTTGAAGGCCTCATGTCGATACAACAAGATGTTTATTTGAAGGCCTCATGTCGATATAATAAGATGTTTATTTGGAGGCCTCATGTCGATATAACAAGATGTTTATTTGGAGGCCTCATGTCGATATAACAAGATGTTTATTTGGAGGCCTCATGTCGATATAACAAGATGTTTATTTGGAGGCCTCATGTCGATATAACAAGATGTTTATTTGGAGGCCTCATGTCGATATAACAAGATGTTTATTTGGAGGCCTCATGTCGATATAACAAGATGTTTATTTGGAGGCCTCATGTTGATATAACAAGATGTTTATTTGAAGGCGTGTTGTCGAAATATAGCATGCTGCTTATTTGGAAGCCTAAAGGTTGAAAAGGATGTTGTTCATTTGATTTAGATACTAACTGTGGTTCATCGTATCCATCTAATACGTTTGTCACGTGCGCGCGCGCGCGTGTGTGTGTGTGTGTGTGTGTGTGTGTGTGTGTGTGTGTGTAATTAGGATTATTAACGCTGCATAACAAATATTTAGTCATATCACTACAATTTGTCCAGAGTGGCAGTTTATAGTGATGTCTAGCACTGAGGAATCATGCCGCAGACATGTGGCATGATTTCCCACCCAGTCATATTATCTTGACACCAGGTCAAACAATCCTAACACTAACCACATTTTACCGAGCGCCTAGCGTGGCAGCTGTTAGTACCATTTGTGTACGTCTTTAATATGACTCAGCCGGGGTTTGAACTTACGAATAAAAGCGGACGCTCTAACCACTAGGCCGACGGAGCGGTCATTTAATCTAATTTTACTAATAATAATTGTTCATGTTTTCTACAGCTAATACCAGTGACAATACATGTGTATATATCTCTTTTTATTCTCATGCGAATCAGCACCCAGTTAATTCAACCATGATTCTTAGCTTGATGACGTAATCAACTAACATTGATCTAGAACCGAATCGAGATCTGCTTTGGTGCGACAATACATACTAACCAATAGGTTTTACTGAGCTCTTGAAAAAGCAAACTTATTCTATAAATATTTGATTCCGAGAAATCTTTCGTAGATGTTATTTCTTAGACGCCACTTTCTATACCTCAACCTGATATCGGTATTCTCGCTAGCACACATGACATATAATATGGTCTTTCAAATGTTAGCAGCAGTAAGGCGTGGGGATAGGGGGTTAATAAGTTTCACCTTAAGGTACTGAAAGAAGGCTTTAACTTATTAACACTATTTCTCTGAGATATCTTCCAAAGTTTGCCCCAGTCGTCATACTTTTCCAAAGCATGGAAAGCGTCAGTGTTGTTTCTATTAATAAGACAGGGAACAAAAACGTCCCTTTTACTTCAAATTACACACCTATTTCACTACTACTTTGTCTGCATCACCTTTGAAAAAAGTGTTCTCAAACACTCGTACAATTATCTTACAGACAACAGCCTAGTTAATTATCTTCATTCCGGTTTCATTTCAAAAGCTTCGGAACACTTACAACTATGTGATGTGTACAATGCGTTTTGCAAAGCATTGACGAAGACGAAAACAATTAGCGTCTCGTTCAAAGTTTTAATTAATTTGCTAAGAAAAATGGTAATTGGACTTTTGGAATGGTTAGATAGTTCTATACCAGACAGAAAACAATAAAGCTGTTATCAATGGTGTGCAACATGGATTTATGCCTCGACCATTCTTATATTAGGTTCAGAATCAAACTGTTTGCTTATGGGACATGATTATCAATTATTGTCGAGGACCCAAACGTGTAGGCTGATTCGTGATTAGTTCATTTTAGTACAGAGCAAAGCAAATCAATGTAAATATCAAAAAGTACTTCCTTCCTTCTGAATTACCCACCCTTTAAATTTATTCATATTATTATCACAAGTTTTAACTAGGCCATGTTCGGCTTTTATATCCATGACTAAAGGACGATTCAAAATATACTGTCTGTAAATATATTGACAACTGACCAGACGTAAATTTTAGTTTCAGTCAAAAGAGATCTGTTTGGTGTCATCTTCTATGCTTAAAATATGTAAAAACTGAAAGGCAACGTCTGGAAAAAGAAGCAGACCCATTTAGGTTTCTCAACCCCTAAGGACCTTCTCGCCTGATCCCCGAAAGAATCCCAACGCTTGAGACCCAAAAGGTTCCCAACCCCTAAACCCGTGGCTACCACATTCGTAGAGACTATTTGATCATGCGTGCATCTGTAATTGTGTCCCACACGGGCCCCGAACGGTTCATATTCTCCATTTCTTCACGGATTTCATGTAGGTGGCGATCTACATATATTAAGTTCTTCTGAGAGAGAAAAAGGTGAGAGTGAAGTTGTTTGCATGTGTCATATAAACATAGGAGATAACTTTGGCATTCCTTTTATCTGCCTTTATGTATTGTAGCTTGAATATATTTGAATACTCTGCATATACACACTGCACATGATCTAAACACAAGGCTGACCAACATGTCCGTCCGTTTCCATGTGATTGAAAATCAGCCTGAATTAGTCCAAAGTAACAAACGATAGCAGCTATTAAAGCAGGTAAAACTAATTTTGTCACACCAGGCAATACAAGTTTTTGACATTTTACTGAATTAACCACAAAATATACAATTTATTTTAAAGTTCAGAAAGTGAACATGACCTAGAGGGGCATATCCGTAGTAGGAAAAAGATAAACACTCCGTACTGGAAATTACTACCTTCAATCATACACAATACTAAAGATAATTTAACGTTCTGATCATAATACCTATGATATATAAGGCTTGGTCTAATTAGCCAGGATAACCCATAAAAACAAGATGAAGAATTTGATATTGAGTTGGGTGGGTGGGAGTTGCTGTTTTCAATTCATCACTATGCAGACTAATAAACTATAGAGCACCTACTTAGGAAGTTTTCTTTCATCCGTTTGCCCGCTTATACAAATTGGTTTTCTGCAACAAAGTCATAAGATGTGTGCAGCAGGTTGTCCACAATTGTTGAAAGGATTAGACGCACGTATAAAGCTAATGGCGCACATGGACAAATGGTTCTGGGATAGATTTTTTCAGCATGTGTAACCTCTATTGGGGAACATTCAACAGAGATCTTCCTCTGTAGGAGGATCTGGAGATTTTCGCGTGAGGTGAAGAATAGTATTCCCCACCGGAGGAGGCTCTCTCCATTGATTGTATACACAAACGTTTTAAGGGTCTTTGAAGAGCTTGTGGTGAAATAAATGAATAAGCGGAGGTTGTCAAGGAAGCAAATGCGAGACAGCAAGGTCCAAACGCATGTCTGTAATCTAGCAACAGGTCAGTGAACTTATGGACATATTGGGAATACTCATGTGGTCGGTTGCTGAAGTCGTCGAAGAGCCACGTCGATTTGTCAGCGATTCTCACTGATCACGGCATGGGGACGACTATGCCTTGTGCGTTGATACACGAACTCAATGAAGACATTACTGATGTGTTTAACAAATGTCATTATGACTACATTAGAAGGAATCGAAACATGGTATCCAACGTGAAGTCTATTCTGTGACGCAGTTCCTTTGCAATTGCGTCATAGAACTTCACCAAAATGATTACATATTGTCCAGAAAGGCCGGATTCAGAGTTTTTATTTCGATAATAAATACCACAGAAAAAATCACACCTTTTCGAGATCACGCTAGCATATTTTCTCATATTTCACAGTTGGGGCTAATATTTGATTGCAGACAATATTAAATTTTAAAGCTAATAAATCGTCATTTATGTTGTGCCACCTTACCCGTGTTTATTTCTTCAGGATGCTCCGAATAGGTTTGCTTGAAAATTATGTAATACCATTTGGGAATTTCTGCTAAAATGATAAGAAGTATTGAGGCGATTTGCTCTTTTCTGTGATGGAACAAGCACACAATTGATCTGGTAATTTAATTCCCATATTAGTGTGTGGACGTAATGTCCCTTATATGTATCAAGTTGTGTGGTTTCTAATAGCATTAAGTACTTGCCCACTGCAATTCTTTGAGAGTGAAATAAAAGTCGTTTTTCAGCGATCTGTCTTAGAGTTCACAGCACGGATATTATTATTATTATTATTATTATTATTATTATTATTATTATTATTATTATTATTTACTTAGATTTCCCGTTCTCATAGTATTACAAATTATAATGAAGGCCTTGGATAGTGCATCGGATGGTTCGTACGTTAAAATATTTATGAACCTTAATTGGAAAAGAACATAACTATATGCAAGACATACCATTATTTACATATCAGGATCATAAAATACATAGTTTGCACAATATTATTATTATTATTATTATTATTATTATTATTATTATTATTATTATTATACACACTGAGTTTTCTGCTACATTCATATATATTTTCCATATTCTACAATCACAGGCATTTGTAACCAAACTATACTAATTTACCACACAACTCCAGGATAACATCCTACTGTTGAATATTTATAATGTTGACACAATACAAATTAATAGCAATGCACCTTCTGACTCCATTCGCCAATATAAACTGTATAATCAATAGTTGTATTCACTTGAATTTAGTCATGACGGGCTTTGGAGTAAACAACTAACTGGCATTTATGTTTAGGTTTTTGTCTATACAATTTCGAACACTCCTATCTTGTTTCTTAATCCTGCAGCTAATGATAAGATTGAACCATCCTTCATATTTTTCGTGATCCCTTGTCCACCATTGATTTCACATCGGTTTATGCAACATGCACATATGACTGCTCTTTTGTTCTCTGACAATATGCTGGAAATATCGAATTAAAACATCGCGTGAATTTAAACTCTGTCCAAGTAATTTATTTGTAAGATGATAAAATATTCAGCAAATTATTTTTTTCTGATTTGGATAACGAACCTTGTAATGCTTCTATCATTACCATGGCACATTAACGTCCATTAACGCGCCTGAATTCCTATCTGATTCTTTCTTTCTCGTGTTGTAAATTAAAGATTATTTTAGGTCAGTTTTGATAACAATAACTTTTTAGTCATTAAACTGTGAAATTTTAATTCGATACACGCATGTAACCAGACACATAAAGAGAAATGTGCATGGTGAACTGGATAGGTGTATGTGCATATATATATATATATATATATATATATATATATATATATATATATATATATATATATATATATATATATATATATATATATATATATATATATATATATATATATATATATGCTACGCGTCTTCGGATTTGTTGTTAGGGTTTACTTTCTTTGCCTTTCTCATGAGAGGGTATAGTCAGAAGGCAGCCACGGTTTGAAGTCAGAGTTTACATAGTCTTAGATGGGGCACCAAGCCGGAAAATTACCTGTGTACATAATTAATTGTATGTTTTTTTGTATGTAATACAATGTTGTAATGTTCTGCAAATAGTAAGCAAACATTGATTGATGATATCGATACACCATCATGATTATATTGATTTTCATATTTTCTCTGGGCATTATTAGTAATTGTAGCATTTATTCCATGACAGATAAGACATCATGATATGTCTTTATCGATTCATTCAAGAAGTGATGCAAATATTATTTATTAATGTGTATCCTGTGCTCATTCATTTTTAGCGTGGTGTAACTTGTATTGTTAATATTTGCTTTAATCATTCATATTAAGCGTGGTGTAACTTGTACTGTTAATGTTGGCTTTAATCATTCATTTTATTATTTCATCTAGAGGACGCAAGATAATTATTATTTTATAATTATTATCCTTTAACTTCAGGGTTATTATGCATTTGGACAAACCTAGTGTGTTACAAATACCGCTTCAATGCTGATACGGTAACAAAAACCTTATGGGATGAATTTCTGTATAATTTTATAGAAGACATAATTGATTAACTTTTGAAAAAAGTTTTAAAAAATATAGACACTAGCAATTATCAACATAAAAAATAGTTACTTATTCATTTGAAATTGGATTTCAATCGATAAAACTGATGTTCTATTAGCAATTCCAAATATGGAACAAGAGAGTAGTTTCCAAATTGTTAAAGTTATCATATAGAAGCTGTTACCACTGACATTCTATTGCAGGGTTTCAGTGTTACCATTATATTTTATTGACAGACTTTCGATGTTACCAATGACATTGTAACTGACAGTCTTTTAATGTTAGCATTGACACAGTATTGATAGGCTTTCTGTGGTGTTACCATTGACATTGTTTTGGCATGCTTTCAATGTTACCATTGACATTGTAAGTGACCGTCTTCCAGTGTTAGCATTGACAATGTATTGATAGGCTTTCTGTGTTACCACTGACATTGCATTGAAATGCTTTCTATGTTATAACTAACATTGTATTGGCATGCTTTCAGTGTTACTTTTGACATTGTATCTGACACTCTTTCAGTGTTAGCATTGACACTGTATTAATAGGGTTTATGTGTTACTGTTGACATTATTTTGGCATGCTCTTAATGTTACGATTGACATTGCATTGACATGCTTTCAATGTTACCATTGACATTGTATTGACAGGCTTTCAGTGTTAATTAGTTTTGCCTTTCACACCTGTCGTGATATCGGCCGCCCACAAAAGATCGCCAGAGACCTCTGTCCTGGGATGCCATCCCCTCGAGCTGACTCCAGGTGTGACCGAACCTTAGTGATGTGTGTCTCAAGGTCAGGTCGACGGGTATTTTTGATTGGCCCAATCACCACTTGCCTTGAGGGTTCCATCTTAATCCATCTTGGACACGTTGGTTGGCGGCTTACGTAAGGTGTGTCCTATCCAACCCACGTTCTCGTCTTGATCTCCTCATCTACAGGAAGCTGGGAGGTCTCTGCCACAGATTGGCTTTGCTGATGGTGTATGGGCATTTGATCTGGATAACTCGTCTTAAGCAGCTGTTGATGAAGGACTCAACTCTCTTTATGGTCTGCTTGGTGGTTCTCCAAATCTCTTTTCCATACAGTATAACTGACTTCACGTTGGAGTTGAAGAGGCTACGTGTTAATGTATTACGACACCCGAGTCAAGGTCTCAATGTGTAGTCTGAATGGGGTCATGTAATTCAATGTCTCGAACTTTATCTTTTAAAGCCGAGGCAGGATATCTATTTTTTTAATCTTTACTGCTTAAAAAAATGAGATTTCATTTCCATTAACGACAAAATAAAGTAACGTACCCGGAAGCAGGATATAAATATTTTAATAATGTCTCTAGCTGCTAGATTTGTTTATGAAATATAGCCTATATACGATTTTTATCCGCCGCTTCCTTTAGCTAGCATACAACGCTACCATTAAAACGTTTTTACAATCTATACTTCAAATTTCATGTACATGTCAGGGTAACCGAAAGCCGATTATTGTAGATAACGCCAGTCCAATAACAGCCATGATAAATATAATTTAACATATACATTGAATAATTTTATATAATGTCTATATCATGTGTGTGATTATTGCAAGTAAACATTAGAACATAAATGTACAGTTTGTGCATCACCTGTGGTCACAATATAAGTAAGAATTTTTTAATTGCTTTGTTGAATGCACGTCTTTATAACACGGCATATAAGTAATCTTTCCTTTGGAAACAATAGAAGAACGGTTATTAATACGTTGGAAGGTAGGAGTGATAATAAAGTCTTTCATGTTGATCAACAAGTAGACGAAACATGAGACAGTCCTGTATTCATAGATTACACTTAACATTTTACACAAGTAGGACGATAATGCAGAACAATAGCATACTGTCAACAGACGAGAACGATAACATCAAGGAAAGAAAAGAACAGGCACAAGACGAGACACGAATGTTATATATAAACATTGCGAATGCCCACAATCAGATCTAATTAAGGCTCGCTTGTGCCATTGGCGGAATAAACACATTTTTCTGTATCTGATAGATTGTATTGTTCTGCCTAGGATGTGTATCATCTTAATTCAATAACAAAAAGAGCAATAATATTCCCATGCATTACTTGATATCATGTTTCTTCACTATATGTTGACAAAACAATGCTTACTCCAAGATAAACCAAGAGAATCAACTAAAACATATTTTCCAAAGACCTACATGCAATAAAAAGGATATACTTGGAGAATTAAGAAAATAAATGAACGAAAATTCATGCACTGTATTAATGGCTTTCTCTTGAGACCCAAGTTGCAAATTGGATTTACAATGAACAGAACAAGAACAAGAACGAGATATTAACGTAATTACAGACAACTAAGGTGATATAGCAGTATAATTATAAAGAATAGAATAAGAAGGGTGCGATAGAAACATAAATCTAGAGAACACCAGTGTGATAGAATTAGAAATATAGAGAACTGAACAACAGTGAAATGGGAACAAAATAACAGTGAACAGAAGAAAACAGATATAAGAACATACTTAGAGGTAACGAGAGAGAGAGAGAGAGAGAGAGAGAGAGAGAGAGAGAGAGAGAGAGAGAGAGAGAGAGAGACGGGATCCCGTGCGTTGAGTCATCCTGCTTTTTTAGATGCCTAATGTTGATATATAACATGATGTTGATTTGGAGGCCTAATGTTGATATATAACATGATGTTTATTTGGAAAGTTTAATGTTGATATAACATGATGTTAGTTTGGAGGCCTGATGTTGAAATATAGCATGCTGCATTTTTGGGGGCCTAACTTTAAAAAATAAGATGTTGATTTAGTGGCCTAAAGTTCAAATAAAATAAGATTTATGCTTGGAGGCCTAATGTTCAAATAAGGACTTTAAATATAATAAGTAGAAAATTCTGGGTTGAGTGAATACTCAGCTAAAAATATATATGAAAGTGATACCAGCTTATTCTCGCTGTCATTCATGGAATGGGTGTAACCGTCATGCTAATTAATCACTGAACACGAATTTGCCTTTTAAAAGAAACGATTCTTTTAACTGAATACAATAAATTACCTCATGTCTGTCGGTATAAAGAGTTAAAAAAATGTTTCTATCTATTATTCAATCACCCCATTTTAGATTGTGACAATTTGTTTCCAAATACCGAGATGTGTTGTATTGATGAATACATTCAGTTTGTAAGGCTGCATACAGAAAACTTACACGGAGTATACTGCTTGCTCTACAATCCAGTGAAAATAACGATGATGAAGTAAAAAAGATTCTTCATATTTGGTGGATCCTGGTTAAGAAACACAAGATAGAATATGCAAGTCAAATGGTCGGTTGTCTAAATACACTAGACAATCATATCATAGAGACAAAAATATGCAAATGATATGGTCGGTTCCCCAATATGACGCTGAGGATCTATAACTCAGTGAAAAGACGCTGAAGTGTCAGTCCTAAAAACAAACCTTCTATTATGTAATGAATATCAATATTTCCAAAGAACCGTAAGCATTCACAATGTTACCCTCATCAATGTTCTGCAATGCCATTTTGAAACAAAATATATCATCCAAACATTTTAATGAAAATGCATTTCATTCACGAATCTATGTATTAGTATTGCGTCAGGCAGTTTATGTCATAAAACGTGCAAGCAAGCAATCTTTAGAGAGGACAATGTAATTCAAACATACAAGCGTTGCAGACTTTAACTTGTGGAGTATAATATTTTCCCTCCAGCACTTGCAAATGTTAAGCGCATTTGCGGATTTAATTTTTTTTCTTTCTCAAATTAACTCCGCGACTTCAATTTACACATCAACCATACTTGAGTAAGTAAAATACCCTGCACGATTTTCTAACTGCTGCCAAGAGTTGTTCAGTTGATTCAGGCAATAACTGTGGTTCATCCTGACCAGCTAATAACAGTTGGTTATCCTATGGAGTTCGCGCGCGCGCACACGTGTGTGTGTGTGTGTGTGTGTGTGTGTGATTCTTAACGTAGCGTTAACAATTTTTCAGGCATATCACCACAGCTTTTGCATTGAGTCAATCTATAGTGATGTCTTGAACTTGGGCATTATATTGCAGACATGTAGCATGATTTCCCACCTTGTCACATTATCCTGAAACCAGGCCGACCAGTCCTAACACTAGCCGCTTTGCGCTGTTGCGCTTAGCGAGGCAGCTGCTAGTACAATTTTTGTAAGTCTTTGGTATGACTCAGCCGGGGTTCAAACTCACGAATTAAAGCGGACGCTCTAACCACTAGGCTGACGGAGCGGTCAATTCATATAATTTTACTACTAATAATTGTTCTTGTTCAACAGCTAAAACCAGTGACAATGCATGGGTATATATCTCTTTTTATTCTCATGCGAATAATCCCGTGGTCTCATACATCAACACCCATGTAATTCAACTATGATTCTTAGCTTGATGACGTAATCAATTAAAATTGATCTAGAATCGAATCGAGATCTGCTTTGATGCGGCTATGCATGGGCTACCAGACAATCAAAGAAAATGATGATAAGATAAAACAAATAATGTGTATTTTAATTACATATAATTTTTATCATAGAGAATTCCGCCTATTCCAATATATTGCCAAATTTTGCAATGTGTTCTCGTCAGAGATTTTATAATCAATAGGTTACGACTGTGCATGTCTTAAAAAGAGAATTAACGATATGTTTTCTTTTTCTGCCAATGGCTGTTACATATTTAGGACATTTAAAGGAATTTTGATTATCTCATGGACCTTAATTTGCATAGAGGCTTTTCATTGTGTTACTTTAAAAATCAAAGTATACACTATCAAGTTGTCCATTCAAAGACAGTGTTAAAACAGTTCAATACGTTTACTGACCACGATATATATATATATATATATATATATATATATATATATATATATATATATATATATATATATATATATTACAGAATTCCAAGCACACTAGAGTCCGGTCCATCTCGATTAACGAGTTTTGAAAGAAAATCTACATAAAATCAATGTGTGCACTGACGCATGATTAGCTGAGTTTAGCCTAGAGCAAACAAAATCAATGAAAAATATCCAGAAGCTCTGCCTCCCTTCCAAAAGACCCACCCTTTTAGTTTAATACCTATGATTATCCCAGTTTGTACCAGGTCATGTTGGGCTTGTATACCCATGACAAAAGGACCATTAAAATATAATATCTGTAAATATATTGATAACAAAACAGAAGGATATTTACTTTCATTCAAAAGAACTGGTTGGTGTCATCTGCTGTACTTAAAACATAGTACAACTGAAACGTAATGTCCGAAAACATAAGTAGATATATAATGGGTTCCCAACCCCTAATGACCTTATCGCTGCCCATAACCCTGTTCCTAATGGGAATTATTTGCAAATGCGAACATCTGTCCTGAGCCTCGAAAGGTTCACAACCCCATAACACATGGCTGCCACATTTGTGGGACTATTTGCCTGCTTTTCCAAATTGGTTTTCTGCAACAATGTCCTAGGACTGGAATGGCAAGTTGTCACATTGTTGTTGGAAGGATTAGACTGATGAATAAAGGCATAGGTGCGCAAAGGACAAATGGTTCTGAGATGTATTTGGCAGCATGAAAATACCCTATTGGGGAACATTTATCAGTACTCTTCCTCTGCAATATGATCTGGAGATTTCCACTGGCGGCGCCGAGTAGTATTATCCACCGGATGAGGTTTCTCCAGCAGCTACCCATCATGGAAAGGGTCTTGGCAGAATTTGTGGCGAAACTTTGGAGGAGTAAGCGGAGCTTGTTGAGGAAGACAACGCGATACAGCAAGGTCGAAACGCATGTGTGTAATCAAGCAACAGGTCAATAAACGTATTCACAGCTTGGAAATACTCTTGTGGTCGGTTCGTGCCGGCAACAACGCGCCAGGCGTCGGCGATGAGTCACGTTGATTTTGGCAGAGATTATCACCCTTCACAGCATAGATACGACTATGTCTTGCGCGTTGATACACGAACTGAATGAAGGCATTAATGATGTGTTTAAAAAATGCCATTATGACTACCTCAGAAGGAATCGATGCGTGGTGTCCTACGAGAAGTCGATTCTCTGACGCACTGTTGTTGCAAATGCATCTAAGAGCATCACATCAATGATTGCATTTGTGGTAATAAAGCCAGAGTTCAATGTGGCCATTCCGATACTAAATAACACGGAAAAATCCCACCTTTTCGAGATCGCGCTAGCATCTTTTTACATTTATTAGAGTGGGGCTACTATTAGATTGCGTCAGATCTGGGCATTTGAAGCAAATAAATCGCGAAATGTACGTCATGCTTCCTAACCTGTTACTTTACGGGATGGTACGTAAAATTTTGCTTAAAAATTAAAACATATCATTTAGAGATACCTGAAAAATTGATATGAAATATTAGGGAGATTTAATTTTTTCTTTGAAGGCACAGTGATACAATTGATCTGGTAATTTAATTGCCATATTAGTGTGTGGACGTAATTTTCTTTATATGTATCAAGTTGTGTGGTTTCTAATGGCATTGGATATTGTCCCACTGCAATTCCTGGAGAGCGAATTACTTGTGTTTTTCAGCGATCTGTCTGGGAGTTTACAGGAAGGATTTAACCTTATTAAGATTTCCCATTCTCATAGTACTACAAGTTATGATGAAGCCCTTGGATTGTGCATTGGGATGGTTCGTACTTTAAAATATTTATGAAAGTTAATTGCGACAAAACATAACTCTATACACGACAGACCATTATTTACATCTCAGGACCATAAAAAGCATAGTTTGCGCAACGTTAAATGTTGTAGAGGGCAGTATGAAATATTATTATTATTATTATTATTATTATTATTATTATTATTATTATTATAGACACATAATTTTCTACTACATTCATATACATTTTCCATATTGTACAATAACATGCACTTGTAACCAAACTATACTAATGTACCACACACTCCAGGATACACCTACTGTTGAATGTTTATAGTATGTTGACACAATACATACGTAATAGTAATGCACCTTCCAACTCCATTCCCCAATATAAACTGTACAATCAATATTTATTTTGACTTGAATTTAGTCATGACCAGCTTTGGAGTAAACAACTAACTGATATTTCTGTTTGTGTTTTTGATCTATACAATTTCGAACACTCCTATCTTGTTTCGTAATCCTGCAGCTATTTATGAGATTAAACAATCCTTAATTGTTCTCATGATCCCTTGTCCACCATTGATTTCACATTGATTTATGCTACGTGCACATATGACTGCTCCTTTTGTCTCGCATACTTAACTGTGGAGATATTGACTGAAAACAGGACGTGAATTTAAACTCTGTCCAAGTAATTCATTTGTAAGATGATAAACTATTCGGCAAAAAGGTTTGTCAATTACCGCGCCCAAATTCCTATCTGATTCTTTTTTTTGTTGTAAATTAAAGGTTATTTTAGGTCAGTGTTGATAACAATAGCTCATTTAGTTTTAGGTAATTGAACTGTGAAAATTTAATTCGATACATGCATGCCGAATGTCACAGAAAGAGATATGTTGATTGTGAACTGCATATATATATATATATATATATATATATATATATATATATATATATATATATATATATATATATATATATATATATAGCTACGAGCGTTTGTCGTATTTTCCATGTTTGTATCTAAAAGCACGATTATAATATTGAGAGTTGAAAACAATTAGACACACGTATTGCAGCATTTAACAATTAGACACACGTATTGCAGCATTTAACAATTAGACACACGTATTGCAGCATTTAACAATTAGACACACGTATTGCAGCATTTAACAATTAGACACACGTATTGCAGCATTTAAATTTGTAGATTAGATATAACGAGTAGTTATAAAGCTAAGCTTAGTAAGAAGGCAACCCTATAGTCTGCCATTTGTTAAAACATATACGTTTATCACTCAGAAGAATATGGAAATAATACAGAGACTTATCAATTTGGAATATCAGAAAATCAAAACAAATGATGCTTCTGGCAACCCACACATACAATTTGTTGTCGCAACCAACTACTGGTGTTCTTTTTAAGGCGAGATACCAATAACCGTCTATAATAATGAAACCAAATTGACTTTGGCATTCACGGAAAATTTTACATTTACATTTACATGCATCAATTTACATTGGCAGTCGGATAATTTGACCTCAATTATGTGTACCAATATACATTTGAAGTGATGGCGAATTTTACCTCCTTTACCCATATCAGTTTACATTGGGAGTCATGGCGAATTTTACCTCCTTTACCCGTACCAGTTTACTTTGGAAATTATGAAGAATTTGTCTATTTTACATACATTGGAATCCTTCGTCTCATTGCATTAGAAATCATGCAGAATCTCCTTTACATAAACAAATTAACATTGGAAGTCATGGTGAATTTTTCCGTGAGAAATTATTAAGGTACATCTTCACGCAAACAAATCACATACACACGAAAATACTTTAATTATGTGTCCCCCTACCAAGAAATAAAAGCGTTGTTTGACTGGATTTTTGGACCAATAATAAGGTACCCCTCGCTCTGAAACTCGTTGCTTGAGTCAACCTATGTGTTCTCGATATTACGTCGAAGATCTGTTTTTCCCATAAAGTTATTTATAGAGCAATAATCATCTGCTATCCAGTTTAAGTAGGTTTAACAAGTCCCAGCATAGATTTTATGGCCTGCGCCTTGGATCATTTAAAAGTCTAAACAAATATTGTCGCTTCTTCGTCAACATAAAATTTCGAGTACAATTTTCTGATGATTTATTTATTTTAATTAAATGACTAATGCTGTGTGATAACATCTTTTACATTCTTAAATCTTTTAGAATTATTAATCAAGTTCATGAGGTCTGCTTATTCACTTACTCACATTATTATACTTATTTGAATTTCAAAATTTAGCAGAACCAGTCATATACATGCAATATATTGAATGAACAGTTTATTTAAAGAAGCACGCATAAGGTAGTTTGACTTTAACTAGTAAAGGTGCACACACACACACACACACACACACACACACACACACACACACACACGCACACATATATATATATATTCATAAAATCAATATTTTATGTTAAAATCATAAATGCGTCTTATACTGATTTAATCAGTGTAAATACAAATATAAACTTAACTTTCTAAAAAAAATAATCAACTGATCAATTTGAAAATGTGATTGTGAACAGCAATAAAGGCAAGAACTACATTTTGTAGGGGATAACCTCTCATGGATGTGATGTTTTCACGTGTTAGCACAGATGCAGTTACCTGAATCTCACTCAGAATGTATTTTTTAAGACTACGATGCTTAGTATACAATATCATCGTTCATAAAATTTTTCTCAGCAAAGAACGTTACTGTATATCTCTATCGTAAACATGGGCTTGTTCTTTTTTGATACAATGAATTACTGCCTATATTAATGAAAATGAAAGGAAACCCTAAAAATGTAGTAGTTAAATGAAAACTTTCTGTACACTTGTGGAATTTAGTCAATAAAGTATTGCATAATATAGAAGTAAAATCGATTATATAAGTTTATCTAACTTTTATGGTACTTGTTATTTATTTTCATACTGACGAAATCCTGGGTTATCAAATGACCCTTTTCATCGCATGAAACCAATTGGAAATCAACGTACTTTAGGTCCTATTAAAGTTAATATTTACAACACAGAAATGATATGAACAATTTGTACCACGGATGTGACATAGACAATTCTGATTGATAGAATGTTTGCCATTATCGTTTTACAATAAAGATAAATGGAAATACAATAAACAGTTTCACAAACATTGCAACAAAATGGCGTAGTAGCATGTCTATATTGGTATATTTGCATCTCGATGGACCGGTACAATGTGCCCTGTTTTTGTAACTCTTTCCAGTGTGAAGTAGTATCACGTATAATTTTTTGTTTATGTTATTTAACATACGAGTCTCAACATAATATCTATTCTTGCTGAATTTACTCCGTTAATTTGTTGAAAAATACAAAAGCTGTACAAATATAATTTGGGGAAGTAAGCTAATAATCATTTGCAAATGCACACGTGGAGGTATAAACAAAAACTGTTTTGCGATACGTAGACTGTATTTTCATATAAATTTCATAAAAAACTTCTATCATACATTTTAATAAACTATGAATCTTTGTAAAAAAAGTTACGAGCAGAAAACAAATTTATCTTCAAGTTTATAATTTATTAACACCCGTTTGTATATTCTTCGTAACAAGTTATTTAAAATACATCAAACTTGTGCCATTTAAACAATATTAAGATGATAATGTCATTTAGCTGTATGGAATGTCATTGTTCATAATTTATTTGCCAGCTTAAACAACAAACGAACAAAGGAAAGCTGATAAAAGAAACGGAATACGTATGTCAGTGTGTGTGTGTGTGTGTGTGTGTGTGTGTGTGTGTGTATTTGGCAATACATTAATATGCACCCATATATTATGCGTATTCAGACCTACGGTGTTATTAACGTGGTTTCAACTTTTGTATGATAGTAAATAGGTTTGTATGATGGCCACGATGGTGCTTAAATGAATTTGATTATAACTTTCTATTATCAAACGCCTTTCATTTATAATGACTGAACCTTGAATTTTCTCAGTTGTACTTATTTAGTAACGCCAACTGATGTTTCCAAAACGATTGTCAACGCATTTAAATATGTGGTGTGGTTTATCGCTAATAAGTTTCTTTATTTTTATTGCTATTGACTTTAGGAGTAAGACTGTTAAACCCGATGTAATAAATGTGTTCTGAAAAATGAAATATCACTTGCTGAGATCAAATGAAAATAGATTTCAAGTCATTGTAAGTTTGGCGTTTATATCTGAAATTACCATTTTGGCAGGACGAAGTTCGGTGTAAACATTTTTGAAATGACAGTTATAGCACATGACCAACAAGTCCAATAGATAGGCATGGATGATTTATTTTTCTATCCCACATTGATTGGCCAGTACTTCAAGTACTCACCACATCTGCGGCTCTCGTACCAGATTCAGCGACAATCAATCTCCAACTCAGGATTAAAATTCAGAACGAATCGCGAAATACTAATATTTACATACGATACGGACAAAAATGGTCCTAACAGCTGCCTCGCTTGGCGCTCATCATTACGAGGTTAGTGTTAGGACTGATCGGCCTGGTGTCAGGATAATGTAACTGGGTTTGACATCATGCTACATATCTGCAAACATCGTAGTGATATGACTGAAAAATTGTTAAAGCTACGTTAGAAATCCTACACACACACACACACACACACACACACACACACACACACACACGTGCGCGTGCGCGAACTGCATAGGATGACCAACTGTTATTATCTATATTTATATATTTTGTGATGAAGGTTAAATAAGAACGCCACATACACAGTCTAGAGTGCCTGTAAATAGTGGTGGAACAAGATGTGTAACTATCGTAAATCAATACGTTTAGTTTAATTGGTTTTCCTATGGCATTGATTCAATTAATTTGGACGTGTCATTAAAAATTTTGCACAAGCGACAAAATGACAAATTATGCATAGCCTATAGGAACTCTTTCCAAATAAATTGCTGAGATGTAGAAAATTGTGTAGTACTAACCATTTATATCGCTCTTTTGAATTTAACCCTTGTGTAATTTACCGTTTGTTGTTGTTGTTGTTGTTGTGGGGTTTAACGCCATCTTTCAGCACACGGTAGGCTATACATGGCGGCCAGTATTAATGGTGGAGGAAGAACCCTGGAAAACTCCCGGTAAGAACCACCGACCCACGAAAGCTACTAGCAAGCTTTCTCACATACCCACATTTGCCGAATCTGGGACTCGAACTTACGCAGACAGCGGTGAGATGGCAGTGATACGTAACGGAGAGCGCTTTAGAACAATTCACCACTCGATGCCTCCTTTTACCGTTTGTATTGTACTCATTTTGTAGTGTTACCATAACCAAGTAAGTTGTAAACCAAATTTCGATCTTTAAAACTGCTAACACATTCTAGACTACCATTACATCGTTATTTATACATAACTTTAGGAGTATATTCTAGAAAGACAACTTGAAATGTTTCACTAAGACTCAGAAACTTCACACGTTTCGTACCTTCCATATGTGTCTCTAGAAGGTAGTTGCTATACATCCGTAGCCATTGCAACAAGCGTCCTAAGTGACAGAGAATGAGAATATCTAGCAAGAAACGATAAATCACGCGTGTGTTTGTTTAGAATTAGAAGTCTGCACATCCAGTCCAAGAAACAAATGAATAGTACACAGATTCTCACACCAGCATTGGATGTACGCGTGAGTTCAAATACATTAATATAAAATTGTAATGTTGAAAAGTTCATGTTACGTTTACAAAACTGCTAAGAATAATATTGTCGTTGATGGTATAGTGATATTACTGTGTATTATAGGGTTGAAGTGCAGCAGGGAAATGACATGTGACAGAAAATACATTAGCCATACTCATAATCTAATCACGTCTGAAATAACTTTGCAATGCATTCAAGAAAAACAGCGACCACTGGGTAGGGCTGAATTTCTCATTGTCCTACCGCAAAATGATCAAGTTAGCAACAATATAGTTCACATTGTGTATCAAACGCAAACACAGTATATCTCTGTGATCTTCAATTTTCCATGTCCAAGTCACACAAATACAGAAAGCTAAAAACATTATATCTTTGATAAAATTTGCTTTGAGCAGTAAAATTATACACATTTTCCATTATTTGTGCAAGAGTGTTATTACATATTGAAAATCAAATACATCAACAAGTGAAACAACGCTAAGAAAGTCACTTTACAAGAACTTTTTCTGATAAAAAATATAAAAAGTACTGCGCGTAACATGCATTTTTTCGATGTGTCCGAAGCAATAGCGTAAAGTTAAGGCAAAAAACCCAATTGTTTTGTTTTTAGTCTAAATGGAACCTCAGATGCCACGGATAGATGGACAAGCGGACGGAAGTAGAGCAAATTGCATTACTGCTTGGCTTCAGCAATAATGATGGATGTGGCATTATAAAATTATGTAGATATTGGTTTAACAATGGTATCAGGCTGAATTTAAAATTTCAACTCGATGAAGGACTACGTGTAAATATTTATTGCTGTGTTTTGATGTGTGTTTTCATGTCATTTTAATTTTAGGTACAAGTTTATCAGAATCTTAAAATTATATTGGGGATGTGGTTAAATTAATTGGCCATATTTTAAACAAAATATATTGTGTACCTATGTTCTATATGTACATCTATTTTATACAGATTGTACTAAACGTTACATTACTGCTGACCGGTATATGTGGCCCATCGTTAGCTGAAAAATGGCGTTAAACCCTACAACAATAACAACAACAGGAATAAGTTCTCATAATTCAAGGTAAGAGACAAAATAAAGCGAAAAAATGACCGAAACATTATTGTAGACGAAATCCTGCGCAAAGGAGGTTTCAAACTCACTCATCCACCATCCTCGTAATTGTCCAGCTTTGGTGTTTGATGGCCACATAAGATAATTGATAGTAAGTCAATACAATCTAACTTTGAAACACTCTATTTCTGATAATTTAAAACTTTGATTGTACAAATAACTGTATAGTAAGTTCGTAATATCATTTACCTATATGTGTAACCTATGATATTTTTTTATTTATGCCATGCAAATAGCTGTTAAATTACATCAATATGAAGCTTGCTCACGTACGTAGATTAGATTGGGTGTCAAAAATCCATAAGATGCGCATAAAACAGGTTTAAAATTATTTACATAGATTTACGACAGTTAAGGTTAGGTGAGCTATGAGTGAGGTCATTATATAAGCACTTTTAGAAAATAGATTTTTGTATTTCAATATGTCCATTTTGTGTTGCAGAAAAAGAAACACAAAAAGAAAAATTAGACTCCACGCATTCAATACAGATTTGTCAATACAACATGGACCAATCCAATAAAAATCCATATTGTACATATCACAGTGGAATAATCTTAGTTTTTAAATAAAAGGCTAAGAATTACATGTAATTAAATATGTTGTAAAAAGTTTTTAAATGGAAGAGTCACTGTGATCGTATTATTAGTACATTCGAAAGCGATTCAACAATTCGAATGATATGGCCTGAGTCAATATAGTATCTTCAATTTTGTTTTGGTTCTGGATGTAAACTATTCCCATCACATCCTAAGGTATGTATGTTCTCAACAGACATTATTTAACTTTTTATTTTCAGCTCTCTTTTGTAACACACATTGACACGTCTTCCTTTGGTTTTAAATAACTAAAACATAAAAGGCACGCATGATTTAGCAACGGTTCCTTACGTAATTTGATAACGGAATGATGGCCTGGTGGTTAGAGTGTCAGCCACGGTTGCGGAAGCTCGCGGGTTCGATCCCCGGCCGAGTCTAATCAAATACTCATAAACAAAATATTAACAACAGCTGCCTCGTTTGACGTTAAGCATGAACAGGTTAGTGTTAATCCTGGTGTCAGGATAACGTGGCTAGGTGGGACATCATGCTACATGTTTGCGGCATTATGCCCCACTTCTAGACATCACTATAAACTGCAGACAGAGAAGCGAAATGCCTTAAAAGTTGTTAAAGCTACGTGTAAATCACACACACACACACACACACACACACACACACACACACACACACACACACACACATTATTTATGCGAAGTGCGCAGTGAGTGCGACATTATTGAAGTCAAGCACCATACCATAGGTATCAGATATTCCCTCGATAGCTGTCATTGTCTCATAAGTATTGCGTGTTTTTTCTTCCAAAGAGTGGACTTGGATGTCTGTAACATACAGGTGTGGGCATATCTATCTATCTATCTATCTATCTATCTATCTATCTATCTATCTATCTATCTATCTATCTAACTACCTACCTACCTACCTACCTACCTATCTATCTATCTATCTATCTATCTATCTATCTATCTATCTATCTATCTATCTATCTATCTATCTATCATTTGTTCAGCAGTCATCAGTGGAAAGAGATACAAGTGTCTTCTGAAGACATGACGTTTAGTTTATATTCTGTCAGTTATATGTCGAGGGAGAAAACGACCGATAAATTCAGGTGATTATTCAAAAAGATAGGTCAGACATATATGTCAGTTTGTCTGCCTCTATGCTTCTACATTTGTTGTCTGTTTATATAAATATTTGCTTATTTCTCTCTCTCTCTCTCTCTCTCTCTCTCTCTCTCTCTCTCTCTCTCTCTCTCTCTCTCTCAAACAATCGAGTAGACATACCACGGATTGCATACATTTTTCATTTAAAATTTTCTTTTAGTAAAACATTTATAAAACGAGTTGTATATCAAAGATACAGGGTAAATACTAGAAATATATTTTATTAATATCACATATAAATACAGACACTTGCATTTCCAATGCATTACCGATTGACTGCAAGCAACTGCATAGCTGAATGAATGCAATGAATGAACGCAAAATCATTTCCAGTGTGTTAGTATCTATATGTGATGCTTCGTCTTCTGACCCAATTCCTAATATGGTGAGAAAGGCGGGGAGGGTTAGGGAGGGTTGGGCAGCCTTCTGATGCTAAATAATCTGTTTTCAGACCCTTATCATTAGATTTT
Source organism: Unio delphinus (assembly GCA_029339505.1). NCBI lineage: Eukaryota > Metazoa > Mollusca > Bivalvia > Unionida > Unionidae > Unio > Unio delphinus. Next base: position 3,497,943 of record JAQISU010000229.1, on the reverse strand, counting down.
ATAAAATAGGAAGAAAGAAATAAAACAAGGAATAGCTTAACCCCAAAATGTAGCGTTTAACCTCGGCAGGTTTTTGCAATTTCGTATCATTGGTATTACTAACATTGTATTAAAATCCAATGGAAAGTGTACACCCACCCGTTACGAAGTTCAAGGTTTTAGTGTGTTAACTGGTCCAAGTTTAGTTGTCTTTATTTTCTCACTCCATAAACTTCTCCATATTCTTTCCAATGTCTGTGTGTGTGTGTGTGTGTGTGTGTGTGTGTGTGTGTGTGTGTGTTTAATTCAAGTAGAAGACTGGGATCATTAATATTGTTATCCTTATTTTATTACATCGCAAATGATTAATTAGTGGAAATCCATCACATATTTTGTATGTAAGCGTATTAATGTTCTGTGGGCGGATCATAATTTGATAAACCAATATATACCAGTAGTATTAC
>JAQISU010000229.1:1927500-2140000 GCA_029339505.1 Unio delphinus | reverse complement strand
AATATTGAGAGAATTTCAACATCATTCTACAATGTTACTTTTGTTATATTTTCAAGTATACATACTAACTATTTGTTTCTATATTTTATATGTCCAGTAAAATTAGAAGCAATTTTAGTAGTATTAAACATAAATAAAAGGAATTCTGATTTTTGATGTGCTACACGTGTCAGACAAAGGATGTATACCACTATAACCCCATCATTCCCTATCCAGATAGATAACTCAACATACATTTGACAGATATTAGTTTGTCCAGTTAGAACTGGTGTTTAAAAAATGTCACCTCGCATGCTTCATCATTCCCCATCCCTATAAATGACTCAACAGACATTTGACAGATCTTTGAATGTCACATTGATACTTAGACCTGGTGTTTTAAACGTTACCTTGCATGCCCCATAGCTGATATATAACCCGGTGTTGAGTGCAATAGAACCGAGCTGGCTTGATATGTTCAATATGGCAGCTTTGTTCCATGCCATTCCTTTGATGGTGCTTCGTTCAGCTGCCTTTTTAAGTAGCGGAAGGAAAGCCTATGAGAAAACAAATGACCAAATTTGAGTGTGACTTCATACAAATATTTTCTGCATGTAATATCATAGATCTAAATCTCCAGAAAGATTTCATTTATAACATCACCATCTGATACACGTACTCGACAAGACTTGACACAAACTTCACATGCATGACTTCGTGTTCGAATAATTTTGATGTGGGTACTTTCTAGTGCTAGAAATTATTTTGATGTGGGTACTTTCTAGTGCTAGAAATTATTTTGATGTGGGTACGTTCTAGTGTTAGAAATTATCTTGATGTGGGTACCTTCTAGTGCTAGAAATTATTTTGATGTGGGTACCTTCTAGTGCTAGAAATTATTTTAATGTGGGTACTTTCTAGTGTTAGAAATTATCTTGATGTGGGTACCTTCTAGTGCTAGAAATTACCTTGATGTGGGTACCTTCTAGTGCTAGAAATAATTTTGATGTGGGTACTTTCTAGTGCTAGAAATTATCTTGATGTGGGTACCTTCTAGTGCTAGAAATTATCTTGATGTGGGTACCTTCTAGTGCTAGAAATAATTTTAATGTGGGTACTTTCTAGTGCTAGAAATTATTTTGATGTGGGTACCTTCTAGTGCTAGAAATTATCTTGATTTGAGCACCATTTCCTTTTTTGATCTAATTGAGCAAAACAAGTGAGGATGTGCCTTCTTCCAATTAAATTTCAGAGTTTAAAACTCCGTTTCAAATATATTATTCTCATTCTGAAACATCGTTAAGAATTAATTGATATATCTACCCCAACCACTTTAGCTTCCTCTCCCTGAAACAAAGATTAGGGAAAACAATCTACCACCACATCCTAACTAAGTTTTACTGGAAAACATTCTACCTTCCATTCCATCAAAATAATTTACAAAATGTTGCTAACCATATTAGTCTAACCTCCATAAAAAAAGCTGTTTGAAAACACTTAGCTGTTACAACTTGACCACCACAGATCCAGACACTAACTGTGACATCAACAATGTTACTGTTCCGATATCTGATATGCTAGTATGAATACTTACACACCTCAACTGAGGACTCCGTACATTATATCCCAAAGCTACCAAAGAAATATAAACTCACCAAAAAGATATTTTTAATTCAGTTAAGGTACCATAAACTGGAATGTCTAATAGACCCGCATTTTATGCCATAAAGTGTGCATTAGGTAAATAAATATAACCCATAACTACTTCATTCTACACCCATTCAGTTAAAATACAGCCCATATATCTGCAAATATGTTGAAAATTATTATTATTTAGTCAAGGTAGGTTAGCTATTGACTAGTTATTGTCTATTCTATTTATTTATTATTATAATTTTTTTAAATTTTTTTTTTATTGGTTTAACGCCATTTTTCAGCACACAATATAGGCTATACATGGCAGCCAGTATTAATGGTGGAGGAAGAACCCGGAAAATCCCGGAAAGAACCACCGACCCACGAGAAGCTACTGGCAAGCTTTCTCACATACCCACATTGGCCGAATCCGAGACTCGAACCCACGCAGACAGAGGTGAGATGGCAGTGATCCGTAACGGACAGCGCTTTAGACCAGTCGGCCACTCGGGCTATTTGTCTAGTTATGTTCTGGTGGGTATTTACGCTTATTGGTGATGATTATTCATGCTTCAAAGAAATTTAAATGGGATTCCATGAAGCTATAATTAGTGATATTATAATCATGTTTTGTTAACGTATTCAAGTATATTACAAATTTATATAAAGGATTGATGATAGTTTCTTTGTCGTGCCAATTCCATCGCAATTACATCTTAATATTCAAGGACAGACAGTCACTATTTTACGGCTGAATAGCTTTAACAAGTATCCAAACCTTATTTATCTATATCATAGTTTTTATCATGGCATTTCATATGGATATAATAAATCAATAAACTGAATACGATTTAGTTCTAAAGTAAGATACAAACATTTTTTGATGGCACGAATAAAGGAAATATATAAAAGGCATTATTATTTATTAGATACGAGCAATATATTTCATTATATTTGAGCATAATCCCTCTTATTATATTCTGCAAAATAAGGACTTTAACACGTTTGTGAAACAAATGCAGGGTAATATGATTCTGACTACCCCACTAAACTTAAAGGTAAAGAAATATTGTGGTCATATAGTGATAGTCATGTTTTACTACAATGTAAAAAGTCAAGGTATATAGTCTTCACTTATTATATTTTATAGCATAGGAGCACAAAGAAAATGTGACAATTATTTTAAGCGTTTACGACTGTTAAAGAAAAAAAAATAGGGCATAGTACTATGAAAGTTGAGTGCTTACGCAGATATCAAGTAAATTTGGAAATATATTAAGCATGAAAAGGTGAAACCTAGCCTGGGTTAACTGATCTACTCGCTGACTAAACAAGCTATACTACTACTACTACTACTACTACTTTATTTAAAGAGGGTGACTCATTAGTCAAGGACTACCGGTATTCTCCTTTTAGGCCCTATAATGGAGAGTATAACAATGCCCATTCTATGAAGATAGCAATAATTACTGTTTATTTTAACATGTTTAGTATTAAAATATTAAATTCAATTATCTGTTCGAAACATATACATGTTCAAGATATCTTTTTTTAAATACTGTAATATTTTCAGCAGATTTTACATGTAGTGGAAGTAATTTTCACAGAACTGTGCCCGAGTATTGGAAGCTCTTTTTAAAATGTTCCGTTCTTGGTTTTGGTATTAAAAGGCTTCCATGTGATATGATCTCAACTGATATTGTGTTGAAAAATGCCTGATAAAGTCTTGAAATTACTCTGGAGCAGTTCCATTTAGACATTTATATAAAAGAACTGCCTTCTGAAAATATATCCTTTCATATATTTGGACAAACCTACAAGCTCTTCACGTTTGACATTTTCTAATGGATGATTTGATTTTGCAAAATATAGTTCTGGGTTCCCTGATTTGTGTAGCTTTTGAGAGTTCCCCCAAAATCATACATTTTGTTTTATTTAGTTTAATTACCATCCTATTTTGTTGTGCCCAGTTTTGGACCCAAATAGGTCTGAGTTTGATCTCATTTAAATAACTTCAGTATCACAACTAGATGTATACAAGGTTGCATCGTCTGCAAACATAGCTGTCGCTGTGGATTCATTATTTAATGGTAGATCATTGATATAGATAAGAAAGAGGAGAGGGCCCAAAACTGAACCTTGAAGAACCCCTGAATGAATAGTGCGAGTCTGAGGGCTAATATTGCCAACGCTTACTTGTTGAGACCTTTGGTTTAAGTATGATCTAAACCAGTTTAAAGAAGGATTGTCGAACCTGTAACAGTTCAACCTTTGCAGCAGAATTTCATGATCAACAAGGTCAAAGGCTTTAATGAAGTCAAGGAAAACAATCCCAGTCATATGTCCATTATCCATGTCTCTCAGCCAAAGATCCATTAATTTGGAAAGTTCTGTTTGGCACGAGTGGTACTTTCTAAATCCTGATGAAACTTATGAAATTTAGAGTAGGTTTAAAATATATATAGACCAGAATGGCTACATGCGTTTCAAATAATTTTGAAAATACAAGTAAATTTCATATTGGTCTGTACTTGCTTCGATCCTCCTTTTCTCCTTTCTTAAAGATAGGTGTAACCTTTGCACATTTTAATGTTACTGGAAAACTACCACTCATTATACATAAGGTTATAATATGTGTTAATTGCTTTGTTATTACTGGTGCAGCACCTTTAATAATTTGTGGACTAATAACATCCAATCCAGAGGATATATTAAGATTCACCCTAATTAGGATATATAAAACATCAGCTTATTCTCTTAGGTATTGAAAAATAATTATTATCGGTAATTGTAGCTCTAATAATTGATAGAAAAGCATAAAGTTTTATTTGGATGTTAGTCTGGTACTGAATACTAATACTGGAGATGATTATGAAGAAATTGTTGAACATTTCCACAATGTCTTGTACAGATGTTGCTGTATCATCATTTTGCTTAAGTCAAGGAGTAAGACAACTGTTCTTGGTTGGATACAGCTCTTTTCCACAATGTCTTGGTACTCTTACTTTCTTATCTATAAGGTGCTTAGCTTTATTCCTCCACTTTCTATAGCTTTTCATGTATTTTTTCTTGTGGAAATTATCTCTTAGGTGCCTAGCCTCATTGATCTCAGGGGTAATCCACTTGGTTGTAATTTGGTGTTTAACCTTTTAGTTTTAATTGAGGGGTGCTTGCCTAAGGCTGCATTGAACATCTGATACCATTTGTCTAAGGCAGTGTTGACATCAGCTATATCGCAGACTGATTGGAAGGTTTGCAAACAAAAACATTTAGGAACATTTCCGCATCAAACTGTTTAAAGTCCCTGTATTGTATTTCATTGTGCTGACCATTTTTATAGATGATTTTGCAACATGTCTAGTTATACAGACTGGGTGGTGGGCACTCATTGTGTACACTGAAACATCAATTTCACTTATGCGTTCAGGTTTATTAGTATAGACATGATCAATGATAGTAACACTTTTATCCATTACTCTAGTTAATTATTTGACTAAAGTTGTCAGTTTCAATATTACGTATCCATGTTAATAGTGTAGTTTTCATGTAGTCAATGTTAAAATCATCTAATTTGATAGTTTCTAAATCATCCTTAATTAATGCTTTTTGAATGTTTACCTCAAATCTATCAAGAAAGTTGTTGTTGTTGTAGGGTTTCACGCCAGCACACGATATGCTGCTATACATGGTGGCCAGTATTAATGGTGGAGGAAGAACCCGACAAAACCCCCGGAAAGAATCACCGACCCACGAGAAGCTACTGGCAAGCTTTCTCACATACCCACATTGGCCGAATATGAGACTTGAACCCACGGCAGACAGAGGTGAGATGGCAGTGATCCGTAACGGAGGGCACTTTGGACCACTCGGCCACTGAACAAAGTACATTTTGAGCAAATTCAGGGTGTAAAACTTAAAGCATCTACTACGAGAGCGTATACGATTTGTTTACAAAGTAGTTACTAATACACTACTGCGCACATTGAGTTCATTATAAAGTTGCACACAAGTGCAATATCGTAAAATACTGAATGATTTTGACAATATAAAGTTAATGGAGAAAAAAATAAGCATATAATAAATTCAACATATATTTTTTGTCATTAATACAGTCCAGTTGACTTGATTTTTAAAAATGCCAACTCACACTATATGTGTCTGTTTAATAACCCATCACTGACAAATTCCAAATGTATTTCTAAAACATTTTCAAGGGCTTGTATGCAAAACAGCTACTGTTTCTAACGTAGACTTTCAGGTCTTAAATATTTTGTTCAAGTTTTCGGTAAATGGAATCATGAAACTGAGTTTCAAAACGAAGAGGGTCAACATCAATTGCTTGTTAGTTCTTGTTATTCAACTTAAGTTTGGTATACTAAGTATGGCGTTTTCCCTTCAAATGCATAACAGCTCCTTAAGCGGATAACAGCGATCTTGTTCACATAAATATCAATAATATCATGCACAGCAGAGTGTGTGAGTTTAAGGGTTTTTTTTGTCGAGTCCTGTAAATGGGAAAGGTTTCTTTTTTGTGGTCGGGGTGGACATGGGTGGGCAAGATTCACGGGCTGGGGACAAAAGTCTATTATTGCTTCCTTATGCTCGTTGCCGCATACTGAAAGTGAAATTGTAAATATTTATTTCAAGCAATTTACAAATACAGGGTAAGCCATTGAACTACTTCACAAGAAATTGATGAAATGAATAACTGGTAGAAATTTGTATAAATTATATATCTGACAGTTTGTTACCTTTGTCACCATTGCTGTGCCAACCACCATAGTGTTGTACTCTGACATCATTTCCGCTGCTGTTAGATCCTCAAACTTTCTGTTGATCAACACCCCAGCATTGTTAATGAGTGTATTTAAGCCACTGTCCTTAACAATGGACTCTACCTTATCCCTTGCAGTATTAATGGAATCGTTGTCTGAAATATCTAAGCACGACAAAGATAAGTAATATCTTCAGATGATAAATTCAATGTCAAATCAGTTTAATGCATTACAGCAGCGAAACAACACACTCACAGTCCAATATTACTGAAACCTAAGTGGCACCTGTCAATCAAGACTCACATAACAAAACTGTCATTGGCTTACTAACCATAATCTCTGCAATACTAGTGCGAATCATTACATTAATTTATGGCCGTACAACTACCAGCCCAAGCTAATAGTGCAAATTAAAAGCAATATAGTATGTCATCTATACATTTAAAACCTAATAAAATTCGACATTTGTCATCTTAATTACGTGAAAAGTTCATAACGATTTCAATCACTGCAGATGTTTTCATCTTGAAAATATAAAATGTTATTGCAATCCAATCCGATCGTGCAATTCATCATTTTCTAATAAGTCTATTAGTCTAATAAGACTAATATTGTATAAATTCTAATAGGTACATTATAGCATGCATCATGCCAATAATACATACTGGTAATTACATTTAACAAAAAGTTGATTTCAGTTATCACATGGAATATTTTATGTTGCCATGTTGCAGCACGTTTGATGTTACTGTATGGTTATATTCAATAATTCCTTTAAAGTAATTCATGTTTCTCTTTCTTATCTTTTGATTATACTCGAGTGTTCATATTTTATGCCATTCTGATTCAAAGCAGTATTTAATGAATATATTCACAGACTCAGCAGGATTCTTAATCTAATTTAACAGAATTATTCTTAGACCCTTCACAGCCCGAAAATAAAACAATTATGGACATATCTGCAGACACTGCAGGGTCCATAAAGTAAAGTTTAAAGAGCACATTTTAGACCTGCAGCATCCTTTTAAAAAAAAATCAGTGCACAAATTCAAATAACTGTTAGACCCCTAAAATTAGACATTAATGAATATGGTCGTAGACGTTACACGATCTATAAAATTTACTTGTATTGGACACATAAAACCTGCAGGGTTGTTTAGTTAGAATCAAAGTATCCTAAATCATGCAGGGTCCCTAAATTTGTATTTAATGGACATATCCGTAGACCCTTCAAGGTCCTTAAGAATTATTTACATACCTAGCTGTATGATGTGGACCTGGCATGTGCCGTAATTATGTTGGATCAGCTCCAATTCCTAAAAAGAAAACCAGATTGATTATAAAAATTGTTGCAACACTGCGCCTATATTTACTAGGTATTTATATTATATTTTATTCTCAAAATATATTCACAATCAAAGCTGAAAAGTAATCTCAGTCTCTCTCTCTCTCTCTCTCTCTCTCTCTCTCTCTCTCTCTCTCTCTCTCTCTCTCTCTATATATATATATATATATATATATAGCATGGCATTTAAAGTGTTCGTATAAAGCAATGTGACATACCAATAACATTGGTGTATTAAAATTGTGATCCGCCCATGGCACAATAATACAAATATATAAACATTCGCAAGAGTGTCTGCAGTTTATTCTAGATAATGATCAATCTCAACACATTAATCATTAGTGAGGTATGAAAATAACAGTAAAAATCATTTTCACCATAATCCTTTCTGCTTTCTGTCCCCTTCCCCTCTTATGCTCAATGGATAATGTCCGCAGAAATGTGGATTAAGAAAAAAAGTAAATTGATTAAAACTTTGAAATAGAAATTGCACCAAGTAACCTACAAGAATATTGTTCGTCATAACGCTATGTGTTCACTGTCCTTGGGATTTATCCAGTGTTTATCATGTGAAGGTAAATTTATTGGGTACGTGGTGCACATAAAATAATGTATTTAATGTTTTGTTGTTGTTGTTGTTGTTGTTGTTGTTGTTGTTGTAGTTTCTTCAATATAGTATAATTTTCTAACAATTAATTATTATTAATTAAATACGAAAATGTCCAAAGGACTATCTCTGTTTCTCTCTGGCTCATCGAAGCAAGATACGAGCTAAAATCTATGAAATGACAAACGTTGAGGATTTTTATTTGTTCCGTGACACGATGTCTCTGGACATACGAATGCAGGTAAAAGTGGAGTCAAACCGACCAAAGAATATGAGAGAGAGAGAGAGAGAGAGAGAGAGAGAGAGAGAGAGAGAGAGAGAGAGAGAGAGAGAGAGAGATTATGGTAAATGTTACTAAAGCAGAAAAATCACGTAGATCAACTGTAAATGTATTAAAATATGTTAGTTACCTCTTGTTGGTTCATCAGTTTGCTTAGTTTCTATTCCACGTTAATTTTGATGTGGTGGCATGTCAATGGCTAAGCTTTCACATCAATGGCGTAACAAACCAAGTGTTTGTAGTGCTCTACTTTTATCATTAAAACCATCTTTGCTGTTTAAATCATAAGTGTGTATTATCCTAATTTAATTTAACGTGAAGAAAAATAGAAACTTAAAAAATAGAAGAAAAAACAATCAACTTATCATAGGACTACATTTTGCAATAGACACACTCGGGGATGTGAGGAATTCAATCACTTGGTCAGTATACACAGATGCCTGTAGTAAATCTCAACTCTGTTCAAGGACAAATGTATGTTTTGGACAGAATGAGAAGTCCCAAGCCAAGCAAATATTCCTGCCACCAGTGAAGGGCTTTCACAATGGCCGTCCTCTCCAGAATTATTGATATGAAGATGTGGTTCCTGGAGTGAGCTGGCATCCTGATAGGATGGTAGTAGGCGAGCACCCCAGCCTTCCTTACTTGCATTGGTACAAACTGTAATCTTGAACGTGTGGACATATATATGTATATCCATCATGAGCTACGTTAAATTGCTCCCGATTGCGCAGATGGTGCCTGAATCGGATGCCGATGGTGAGAGGATGGTCCAATAGGCAAATTGGACGACTCTATTCGTACAGAGGAAACACTAGATATGCAGCAGAAGGCGATAATTTTTGATTGTCTGCACCACCCCTGTATCAAAGCTGTGGTTGCAGCTGGGAGGGAAACATGTCCTCTGATAGCTTATCCGCAGTCTTAATCCAGAGGGGTGTTCAATAAAGGTTAGGAAATAACATTTTTGCTCTTAGCTTGGCTGAATAATTGTCCTTTATGTAAGTGCAGGCAGAGGGCAACTCCACCAACTGGACAGCAGCTGCAGTTACTGCATTGGCCAAATCGTGTTGAATGGCTCTTTTCAGTACTTGGATCGTTCTTGACACTGACTCACATGCATGGTCTGAGATCTTCGGAGTAGGAGAAGATAAGTATGAACGAAAGTTCAACAACTAAGTCAAGGCAAATGCTGTTGTTCCGAATGAAAGACTGGGTGTGGAAGGAAGGTAGAACCGCCGCCAAACTGTTGATGAAGCAAGGCGGATCAGATTGTTTGCAACTCTCCCATTTCATATGCGAGAGTGCTTAGCACTCCACCATCTCCGAGCGGGGCTGAGGCTCATGCGCCTTATCAAGACGGTGCTTTCCACGCCCGAGTTTAGATTGTGTTCCAATAATACTTTTGAACTAGTTTATGATCAAGTCGCTCTCTCAGCCTGTGAAAAAGGCCGCCTTTAAGTTGCACATCTCGAAGTTTATCAAGCATAATACGATCACAACCAAGTGTATCGTTTTTGTTGTCATGGTAATGTAAGTCATAACGCATTTGCGATTTAATAGACCTGATTAGACGGTTCTTCTCCTTGAATTGGGCCAATTTTCATCAAGTTGTTTACCGAGCGGATTCCAAGGACCAGATTACCGATCACGTGGCAATCTACATCCCTTGCTAGGATTCAGAAATTTGTCCATTAGCTTGTGAATATTGAAGCCGTATCCAATTACAGCTCGTTGACTACAACACTGACAGTAAGTAATTATTTTATCCTTCTCGATACACAGATCACAGTCAACTTTATATTTGCATTATGTGCGTTGCATTATTATTACAATTTAATCGTCGACTAAATTAACATCACGAATTCTTTACGTTCCTCCAGGTAGTGAGTCACGTTTAAGAAACGTGCTCCTTTTTTTCTGCGACAGGTAACACAGATACTTTTCAACATTAGACAGTTAATTTTAGTTGTTTCCATGGTTTTATTTGCGTTTTCTATTTTACTTCTGCACTTCAAGCAATACTTAGTCATCTTTAATATTTGCTAATTAGATAAAATTGCAATTTTGTCATTTTCAAGCTTGGTTTTGTTGCAAACTCAATTAAAAAAAATCAGAAAATTACCCAGCACCATCACTCTGCATCCTGGATGCTAGTAACCAAGGAATTTGTTTGATAAACATAACAGAATAATATGCATACGCTGTAGTTCCAACTCGCTGAAGTTGATTAGAAGAGTAATTGATTTTGTGTACTTTTTCGATGATAGCACGTACTGTTTTATAACATCACAAGGAGGTAGACCAAAATGAATAAAAAAATATAATTGTTGTTGTAAAATGCAACCCAATGTGTACGAGAACCATCATTACCATATTGAATATTTATTATACAGCTTGATACAGCTGTTGGCAGAGAGCACAGCTCTGCTGGTTGTGATCGGACCGATAACAGTCTTAGTTCATCTTTTGAAAATACTCATCGCAGTCCGCTGATATCTTTCAGTTTATCAAGGATCTCAAAGTTGGTTAACAGCGTGCACCATATGTCATCAGTCCTCTCACACGTCAGATTGGAAAGTAAACTTCCGGCTATTCCGGATAGCAACGACCTTATGAATCAATGTTGGACCGCTTTGCGGCTCGTTACCTTTGAAGTTCTCTTTTTATTGTTGTTATAAGTTTTATTCTTGTTTTACGTTTTCCTTGCATATTTTAATATAATCGTTAAAACAAAATTTAATATAATCGTTAAACAAAATCACTAATTACTAACTGTTTGATACCGTCATCGGAAGCAACCTTTTTAGTTGCTCTGGATATTACCCTCGACGCCGCAGCTATGCTTAATGTTCCTAGTACTGGCAAAACTTCGGTAGTACCGTTTTTACAATAGTTGCTAGTGCATAGTCTATTTTGTCTACGATGGACTATTTTGGAATAGTTTTAGAAATTAAATTTTAAACACAGAGCTTTACAAAACCTAAAATATAAAAAAATGCATATTGCACATTTGAAACTGAGTGAATAATTCGTGGTAAATCAGTATCTATGAGAAATAAATGAAAAAGATAACTACTTTTTACGTCTTTTTATAAATAGTGTTTTGACATTAGGTACAGTAAACATAAATATAAGATCATTTGGAGGGGGGCCGATAATGGCCCTTATTCAAAGTAGTGATTTATTTTTCTTAAAAATATATACCAATTAGAAACGTTTGCTTTGTCCATATGTTGGTCTTTCTTTTCTTTAAAAAAAAACCTCATACTTTCACATGCCGAAGTTACTTCTACTTAAAATTTTTCTTATTGACCAAGACTTATATTTGTGCACCATTCTACAAATATTAAATTAATGTAAGCATTTACAGAAGGGACAACACAACAGAACGTTATATTTTTACAATACTGGATCAAAAATTATTGTTGAAACAGAATTTACATAAAAACATATATTACAAATAGAACAGTTTGCTTTGTTTCTGTTCATCGTGCTTTATCTTAATACATGCATTCAACTCAATTAAAGAAGTGACAGTACAAGGCAATAAAAGACCTTATAAATATTTATTGTTGATATAATATTTACAGTATAGGATAGGGAAATGCAACTGTAATTGGATCAGCACTTGTCAACGTGTGCCGATTGGCCATAGGCCAACCATGACCGCGCATGGCCAGAATATAGCTTGAAAAACGTATAAGGACGACCTTTGGTCTGATGCGCAGGACCACCTTAATTGCGGGGCCTGGGGACGTCACCCCACTTACCACCCCCAAACGTCGTTCATGAACGCCTGAACAATTACATGTAGCAGAGTAGACAGATGGCTACTTATAACAGTTAACACATCATGGCACTATAATGGCAGTCTAAAATTGTTTATTATACAATATTTAACTTTGTTAATCTGTTATTAGGAGTTTCCCTCTTTTCTTATAGTGTATTCCTAATTGTGTTTCTATATAACGTTTAAATACTGAGCAACACAATTTTTAATTGTATACAGGTTTTCACACATGATGGCCATAGTTTAATACAAATTAATCGAAGGGTTGTGTCTATGAAACAATATTAAACGACTGATAAATATTACTTTGAAAGTATGTAGACCGTGACTATGAATAGTCAGTTAATATATAGCCCAAATTAATGAATGACTGATTGAAATTATTATGTAAGTATTTAATTGATTGCTTTACATATATAATTTGACAGGCAAAAACTCTCGAAAGGTCTGTATTGAATTTTCTATGTGGAAAACGCTCACCCATACAGGTAGTGGTTCCTTACACAGATACACTAATGTAATTGTATTGTACAAGTACCTTGGCATTCTCAGGATTTCGGCTGCATGCGAAAATAATTTTAGGTCCAGTTTCCATTGCAACCAGCTGTCGGACAGTTTCCAACCCTATTCCTCTGTTTGCTCCTGTTATTAGTAAAGAACCTGTTCGCAACATTATATCAGGTCGGTTAGTCTCTACCAAGTATATACTGGCTTGTCAATCTGATTCGAATAAGATCTCCACTGTCTTAAGTTAAGATCACACAGCGGTAATTAAATCATAAAATTGTGTGCATTGACATTATCAATGAAAATTTGAGATAACTGACAGTGAATTAACTTGTTCGGCACACAGTCATACTTTACAAACCTACCGTTCCGTCTCTCAAACGCGAAGATATAAAACTTTACCTGATTGGCTGATATAAAAACACAACTCGAGCTGATAGGGCGCTAGTCAGTTGCTGGTTTGTCCGTTACTCATTATTCAGCAAATAATATGAATGGCTTAACTTCTAAGGTCAAAAGCAAGAACAGCCATGTACACTGCACGGAAGTATTACATGTAGATTGTGTAGAGTGGGTTACTTTTATATTTAGCTTTCGGCCGTGTATACCTTTTGCATGCTGAAATTTTAAGGATCTAGATTTTTTTCATTAAAAACACGCGGTAATCCGCAGGTCATGATTTCCACCCGATACTTCCATTGTTTCAGCCTACGAAGCCTAGAATTGTTGATATTGTTAAGGCCTTCAACCCTCAACAACGTATACTTTCGTACGGTGCAGTATACGTTATATCGCTACCAAGCCTTAACAATGTTGGTGGCATTTTTTCCATATATATATATATGTGTGTGTGTGTGCGTGTGTGTGTGTGTGTGTGTTCCGCGAAATTGACAAATACACCCGCACAAAAACTAGGACATGGGATGGAACATTAGTTTAAATGAACTAGACTCCCAAAATAATGAACGGTGTTTGGGGTGGCAAGCGGGTTCGACCGCCCCTGGCCCCGCTCTAGAGGACGCCGCGTTTTAGACCTGGTGTCGTCCTTCTTAGCTTGTCAAGCTATACCATGGCCCCGCGCTGTCATGGTCGGTTATAGGATCCGCGTATTCCTAACGCGGCTTCTGCCCAATAATAAAAGCAGCAAAGCTGGTAATATGAGTACCTTCAGTGAGGATATGGTCAAGCAAAAAATGTATTGGCATAGTGTGGTGCCAATGCAATTAATCACATGTGATATATGATTGACAGACTTTAACATTATGTCGATTCCACCAACAAATGGCACATGTGTGACCCCACTCTATAACGACAGTGATAATAAGGTTTCTTAAGGAAAGGTGATCTCAACAATTTACAACAATGATAATGAGGTTGTTACGAAAATATGACCCCAATAGATTATGCCAGTAACAATGAGGTTGTTACTTAAATATGACCAGGATAGATTACGACAATGATGATGTGTTTGTTAGGGAAATTTGTCCTCAATGTATTATGCCAGTGATCATGAGGTTGTCAGGGAAATGTGACCCAAATGCATTATGGAAATAATAATGAGGTTGTTCGTGGCATTTGTCCTTACGACAGTGATAAAGAGGCTGTTTTGGAAATGTTATATAGAACAATGATCATTCATCCATTAAATGTTTACGTCAAACGCTGATATGCAGTCTAATTCTAAAGAAACAAGCCAGTATTAAGGGTGTAAGAAGAACACGGAAAATCCCCCGGGAAGACCCACCGACCCACGAGGAGCTACTGGCAAGCTTTCTCACATACCCACATTGGCCGAATCTTATTATCGAACCCACGCAATTTAAAACTGTATACACTGAGCTTCGCAGCCTCTAAAATAATAGAAATGAATATTGCACATTTAAAACTGAGTGAATAATTTGTGGTAAAGCAGTATCTATGAGAAAAAAATGGAAAAGATGACTACCTTTTACGTCTTCTTTATAGTGTTTTGGAAACCCGTAACCATGGCAACGGACACGGTAGCACAAAACGAATGTCAAAAATAAAAGTTAACCACCTCATATGTACAGTATACTTAAAATAAAGACATTTGGAGATGGGGCCGAAAATGGCCCATATTCAATATAGTCCTTGATTTAAAAAAAAATATATGTACGAATTAGAAACGTTTGTTTTGTCCATATGTTGATCTTTCTTTTCTTTAAAAAATTCATATTTTCACATACCGAAGTTACTTCTACTTTAAGATTTTCTTTTTCACCACGAAATATTTGTGTACCAGTCTAAAAATATTAAATTAATGTAAGCAATGACAGAAGGAACAAGACACGTAAAGACAGAGAAAAGATGGTACAGAACGTTATATTTTTACAATACTGGATCAAAAATTATTGTTGATACAGAATTTACATAAAAACATATATTACAAATATAACAGTTTGCTTTGTATCTGTTCAGCGTGCTTTATCTTAATACATGCATTCAACTCAATTAAAGAAGTGACAGTACAAGGCAATGAAAGACCTTTTTCGTTGTTTTTTTTTAATTTTTTTTAAAAAAAAATTAGTGGAGAGTATTTATTGTTGATATACTATTTAAAGTATAGGGTAATGAACTGCTACTGTAATTGGATCAGCACGTGTCAACGTGTGCAGAAGCGGCGTTAAGAGTATGATGGGCTTGGGCCGACCATAACCGCGCAGGGGGAGAATGAAGCTTAAAAAACTTATAAGGACGACCTTAGGCTTGAAGAGCCGGACCTTCTCATTAGCGGGGTCTGGGGCCGTCACCCTACTTGCCAACCCCAAACGCCGTTCATAAACGCGTGAACAATTACATGTAGCAGAGTAGACACAAGGCCACTTATAACTCAGTTAACATATCATGGAAATATAATGGCAGTCTATAAAAGTTTATTATACAATATTTAACTTTGTTAATCTGTGATTAGGATTTTCCCTCTTTTTCTTATAGTATATTGCCAGTTGTGTTTCTATATAACGTTTAAATACTGAGCAACACAATTCTTAATTGTATACAGGTTTTCACACATGATGGCCTTAGTTTAATACAAATTAATTGAAGGAGTGTGGCTGACAAATTATACATGTTAAACAATTAATTAAATACGTACATAATAATTGCAATCAGTCATTCATTAATTTGAGCTATATATTAACTGACTATTCATAGTCACATTCTACATACTTTCAAAGTAATATTTATCAGTCGTTTAATATTGTTTCATGATCGTATTCTCTATTGTAGTACGAGTTTACTTTGACCCTTTCCACCCCATTTTTCATATATCTCTATCGTTATTTGGACTACATATTTTGGTTTTTTTGTAGTGCAGACAGTTTTGTTTGTAGCGTAAACCTAGTATGCATGCGTGTACTGTCAACAAAGATTCAGAGAGAAGTGATTCATTAGTTAAAGAATTTAGGTTTGAAAGTCTAAAATACTCTTTACAGGCTTCTTCAAATTCATAAGAGTGGTTTATAGATGAATTAGAGGGGTATATACTCATTTAAACAAGTCAACAATACATGTATTGATTTGTTGAACCAATGCCAAGTTAGAGAGCTATCTAATTCTCTGCGATTGAAGAAATTAAAGCCTCTTATTAATTTATAGAAGTCTGCAATTCATTTAGATAGGTTTGTAATTCAATTTATAAACATCAAAAAGTATTTACTGAGTTCTACAATTAAATTAGAGAGGTCTATAATTGATATGTAGACCTCTCCAATTAATTTGTATTAGAGACCTTCAGAGGCGGCCTTAGAAGTACGAGGGGCTTAGGGCCGACCATGAACATGCGGGGCCAGAGCATAGCTTAGCATACTCATAAGGACGACCTTAGGGCTGAAGCGCGGGCCTCCCTCATGAACGGGGACTGGGGCGGTCACCCGACTTGCCACACCTAAATACCGTTCATGGAGACCTCGCAAAGTAACTACAGAGGTCTGTATTGAATTTGATTTGTGAAAAACGGCCATCCATACATATGGTGGTTCATGCAACAGACATACTAATGCGATTGTATTGTACCTTGGCATTCTCAGGATTTCGGCTGCAAGTGAAAATTATCTTAGGTCCAGTTTCCATTGCAACCAACTGTCGGACAGTTTCCAGCCCTATTCCTCTGTTTGCTCCCGTTATTAGCAAAGAACCTGCTCGCAACATTATATCAGGTCGTTTAGTCTGTACCAAGTATACACTGACTTGTCAATCTGATTCGAATAAGATCTCCACTGTCTTATGTTAAGATCACACAGTGGTAAATAAAAGAGATTTTGTTCATTGACATTGCCAATGAAAATGCAGATAATAGATAACTGACAGTGAATGAACTTGTTTGGCACACAGTCATACTTTACAAACCTACCGTTCCATCTCCCAAACGCGAAGATATAAAACTTTACTTGATTGGCTGATATAAAAACACAACTCGGCTCATAGGGCACTAGTCAGTTGCTGATTTGTAAGTTAATCATTATCCAACAAATAATGTGAACAGCTTAACTTCTAAGGTAGCAGCAGAGAGGGTGAACCCTACAACTTTCCGAGCGTCGATTCGGAAATCTGAGGCTTCTACCAAATAGTAATAAAAATGGCGTCTATTCGATAAAATAAGATTTCCTTATATACGCCAACGTCGTTGTCACCCACCCTCTCTGCTGTTATGGGTTAATAATTCTTTTACGAGTTCAACCAAATATTTGATCGAGTCCGATACGATATCGTGTCCGAGGATCATGTAAATTTATTGTTATAAATCCGTGCGGAGTCGACTGAGCGTTACTAAAAAAAATTTTAAATTGATTGAAGTCCATATCAGAGCACCATGTCTGCCAAATATTTCTAAGAGTATGAGTATTAACGCCGTTAAATACACACAGTAGGTTACAGTTGTCTCTAATCACTTTTGGAATCTGAGTGTATCGTTGAGTGACATATATCACGTCAGTGTTTTTGTGACGCCCACGGGAAAAGATCCTAGCTGGGTTTTTTTGATTGTCTAACATCACATCGTCGTATACGACTAAATTGTTAATGTTCCCATCAAGGTCATCCACGGATGGCGCCTCGTCAATATCAGTTATAAAATCAATGGCGTTTTCACCCTTAATTTCTGATGCATTCTCGTTAAAATCTTTTAGCACTGCATAGCATCGTTGATCATCTACGCTAGGAGCAACTAAATACAACTTATCCCATTTCATCCATCTCATTATTAAATTGAGCAACAATTGCGTTTTACCGGATCCAGATGGCCCGATTATAATTGCGCGGATAGAGTTTGGTAGCGCTGCATGATGCTTAACCGGTTCTCTTGCTTTGGTCGCTGAAAAATCAATTATATCCATATTTCTATACATAAATTATGGATCTATATTGTGTGAAGTGTAAAACGCGTACTGGCACAGATGACTTGACGACGATTACAACTAGAAATAACCGATCAGCGCTTTCTGGTAAATGCGTAACATGTGGTACAAAGAAATTTAGATTTGTGTCTATGAAATCTGCAGGAAATGGTGATTTAAAAAAAAACGAGGAGGTGATATCGCAGCCAAATAGGCAAAGCTCCCTGGAAGCCCATGGGCAAAGTACCCCGGAGAAAAGCACCTTCCAGGATATAGCTACTGTGGACCGGGAACAAGACTTGATATCAGACTCAATAATAACCAACCCGAACCCGGTGAAGAACCAATAAACGCCATTGATAAGGCGTGTCACGCTCATGATGTTGCTTATTAAAGCAGTGATTTGCAACACAGGCATCTAGCAGATGTGAAATTAATTCATGCGTTAAATGCTATTCCTGATAAATCTTTCAAAGAAAAATTGGCTTCATTTTTGATAAAATCGGCTATGAAAAGCAAATTGATGTTAGGTGCCGGTAATTAATAACAACATGGAATCTATTTATTATTCTCCAAAAGGATACTGGAGGGGTAGCGCTGCAATCAATAAACTCGCAAGCGCTGCAAAGGTGAAAAAAACCACTGCGGCTAATTGGTTATCCAAACAGGCGATATGGCAAATTTATCTACCGCGTCCTAAACAAATTAATTACTCGCATTTTGATGTTACCGGACCCAATGAAGTTCATCAGGCTGATATATTATTTTTACCTCATGATCGTCGTTACAAATACGCGTTAACTGTAGTTGATATTGCGAGTCGATACAAAGAAGCAGAGCCGCTGAAAACAAAATCATCAACTGAAGTCGCTTCTGCATTTGAAAGGATTTATCGACGAGGTCCTCTGCGTTGGCCAAATCTGTTACAAGTTGATCCTGGCAAGGAATTTCAAGGTATGGTTGCATCTACAATGAAACATCACAATGTCACCATCAGACGAGGGCATACTGCGTTACATCGCGATCAGGCAATTGTAGAACGATTTAATCGGACTCTTGCTGAGCGGTTATTTGGATATCAATACGCAAAAGAATTCATCCAAGAAAAGCGATCCCGTGAATGGGTCAAAAGGTTACCAGCTGTGATTACCGCACTGAATAATGAGATTACTAGAACAATTCACATGAAATCTATCAACGCGATTAAAAAGAAGTCTATACCTAAAATGGAAATTCAAGGGATTTCACAAAATGATTCTAGCGTTTCCCAACCAATTCTTGGTAGTAATGTCACTGTTAGGTATTTATACGAACCAGGAGAGCTTGAGGGTGGCACAAAAAGGGCTACTGATCCTATCTGGAGTGTTACCGCGCATAAAATATTTGGCATAACACGATCAACTGGTAGACCAGCAATCTATAAATTGGATTCAACTGCCCCTCAGCGGGGTTTTACACGACAACAACTGCAAGTAATACCCGAGGATACTCAATTACCACCACGGGGTCTTAACTTGCACCCCCCAGAGGCATTGTGCTGGCACCCCGGCGCCTGTTGCACTCAAGACAAGTCAGCATCACATTATCTCTTGTATGACCAATACTGCTATTTTTTCTATCCACGGTAAATTGTCAAGAATCCCTATCTGACCAACACCAATTCATTACACAATTGCAACTCACGCAGTGATTATTCTGTTGTTGTCGTAACGCGATTATTAATTCAACATCAATATCAAATTCTCGTTTATTTTTTTTATCCTGCTGTTTATAACCAGAAAGTTTTTTTTCTGATTATGTCCTTAGTGATAAAATCACCAGTGATGAAATCACCAGTGATGAAATCTCCGGTGACAGTATCACTTATTGCATTGTCATTAAGATTTTCAAGGACAATTCTTCTAAGCTGATTTATTTTTCGTACTCTAGATACTGCGAGATAGACTAAATTCGACCATTCGATGCGATTATCTACCATCCAAACAATTGTGTCTGTGATAGTCAATCCCTGTGAGGAGTGTATCGTCGCTGCGTATCCTAGCTTCCACGGGGATTTATTAGCACGCAATGCATCTTCGACGACGCTGATATCAACCAGCACAATATCATTTAATACGAGAATTTGTTTTTCACGCTGTCCTGGAATATCAACTTCTATATTCTGTTTTCGTGTATCCGATGGCATATAACACAACGGTACTGGAAGTGTTGCAAATTTTTCTTTATGCGTTTCAAATAACTTCACCTGAAGTGTGTCTCTGACTATTTTTCTACTTGCAATTATCAAATCGTTTGGTCTCCACGTTTCCCAAAAATCATTCATTGGAGTCTCTGAAATCACCTCACGGGCTATTTCACACTGGATTCTATCCGGTTGTAGTCTAATTAGCGCTTTGAATTCTCGTAATCGTTCATCAAGTGATCTATAATCAGTGTTAATTTCTTCATAATAGTCTACAAAACCCTTTAGCCATTCATGTGGGGATGCACCGATAAATGGCGGTGGTTGGCCGTGATCACCGCACATGACGACTTTTGTGTTTTTGTTTAACAACCACTCGAGAAATGTTTGTAATACATCTAATAACACTGTGCATATTTCATCCCAAATTATGATTTCAGGAATGAATTTATCACCCATTCGATCAGGGGTCCATTTGTCACCCTTCCATCGAAAAAAAAATGTGATAAGTACAGGCATTTACCCCTCTTTGTATCATTTCTCTGGCGAGTCTGTGAGTTGGTGTTAACACAATCATGTTTGACCGACGAAATAATTCGATTGCACGAGTTGTCTTTCCTGATCCACCACAACCGTTTAAATAAACTGTCTTATATCTACATATTGGATCAGATACCGGTGGTGCATTAGAAAGCTCTGATTGAATTTCAATACGGTTACACGAAAGATATTTATCATCCATGGTAACATCTGCGGATTCACAATACTCATGTAGCGTTTCCTTTTTAAATCTCCAACACCCCCACGCTTTCTCCGGATCTGTGAATGCCGCTACAGCTGATTTGTATTTCTCGTGGATATACATAGAATCAGTGGCTACTCTAACCGCGGCATTAGGAAATCTATTTATCATCGAAAAAAGATTAATACAAGCATAGGCTAGCATAGAACCTCTCAAATGTGTGTACTGGGAATTATATCCATCACAGTAGGTAACAACCGTACCCAATTTCTCACCATTGGATAGAAAAGCATCCTTACGGGATACAAGTTTTCCTTTTTTCGTTAAAAGCGTTACAATAAAATCGTATTCAGCGACGTCTATAATCAACCGCAAAGAATATTTTGCATTGTCGTATCTTCCACCCTGGGTAAATTTACCGATTATTCTTCGTCCAAAATCTTTTGCTTGTCCGCTTTTAATTTCAAATAACTTCTTAGACCAATTCATGACTTCTTTCTCGTTGAAATCAGGAAACTGTTTTCGCTGTTCGCTAATTATTCTATCTAGATCGGGTTGTGGTAGCCAAACTTCTTTCTGAGCTCGATAGGATATAATAGCTTCGGAAACAATCAACGATATTAGCATATCACAATCGATCATATATCTCAATAGCACTAGTGGCATCCAGTGTTTTTCAGATATATGTCTACCAAGCCAAAGATAACTACACGGATGTAACCCTGTAGCGAGTTCAAATGATATCACACGAGCGAATCCAGTTAAATCAAAATCAGGCAATGGACCATTAATCGCAACACGAGTCATTTCATGCGTGGGGTGTCCAAATCGTTTAAAATACTCAGCGCATTCTCCATACCCGAGAAAACTTCCAGGATAACACGCGGATATATCAATTGAAATCATACCATCACGTGAGTATTTTGTATTCCACAGTCCTCCATGACCAAATTCGACGCAGCTCGATTTAACATCCTCGAGAAAATCACTTCGTGTTGGACGCCATGAGTTTTTTTCTCTTGCGAAGTGAGCTACCACTGATGGAATAGTAAAACTATCCGTGAGTAGTTTTTCATGGGAACTCTCCGGTGAAAAATCACTAGCGATTTTTCTCATTCTGTTATCTAATTTTTCAACGCGATATAATTCACCATTTGGTCTTACAAATTGATCGAATCCTATTTCGGGATCTTCATCACTTCTAAGTAACCACACTGACACAGGGTCCTCTTTACACAACGCATGAATAGCATCGAATAATTTCTCTTCATAGAAAACATCCCCGACGAACTCCCCGGAAAATTCCGGGGGATATATCTCACGGTTCGTTCTCTTGGAAATATTGTTACCGCAGGTGTCCACGCGTGTTTGTTATGATCAATAATTTGTATTGGCGCTCCATTTTTGTTATATTTCGGTTCGTATAAAACCTCTCCGGTTATCGTCATAACGGTTATTGGGAATCTTAATGATGTTTCTAATTTAGCTATATCAGAAATCTTTGCACCGTGCTGTTTCACTGTCAGTTCCCATTCGGTTATTTTCCTACGTCGCAGATCAGTTAGTTTATTTCCTCGGGATGCATTTGTGAAGTGTTCCATTACCCGTGTTGCTACACAATTCAGTGAACTAGAATATTTCATAGGAGCTAGTTTTGCGATATCGGGTTTATCATTTAACGGATATATTCCATAAACGATTGCTGGTACAGGATAAGATCTCTCGTAGTATGGTTTGTCAATTCCAGTTAGAATTCCTGGTTTGGAATCTCTACTCACAATGACAGATTTTTTATTCCTGAGGATTGGTTCAAATTTATCCCTGATAATCCATTTACCTTCGACTTCGATAATGAATTTTATTCTGAAAAAATACTTCTGTTGAGAATTGCTTTGTTTGAAATCCTGTGGATTTCCATCTTTGATTTTCCATGATAAAATTCTTCGAATTTCCCCTTTGGATGCTACACCCTTGGATTTCCAACCCGTTGGCTCGCCAAGGTGTGAAATTATCTTAGCTGCTCTTTCATCGTTCATAGTTGCATCGATGTTGGGTACATTAACATCATCATTGATAATTCGAAATGTCGACCAACAGTATGCTGCACCGTCTCGGTAGAATTCATTAAAACACTCCCTGATTTTACGCAGTATAGTTCTGTCACCGATGAGACGTTTTGGTGTATCAGAGACTCTATCGAGATTGAATTCAACATTTTTCCAGGGCTTAATTTTCGATAATCTTTGGAACTCATAATCGAGATTGAATTTAGCATTTTTCCAGGGCTTAATTTTCGATAATCTTTGGAACTCATTATCGAGATTGAATTTAACATTTTTCCAGGGTTTAATTTTCGATAATCTTTGGAACTCATTATCGAGATTGAATTTAACATTTTTCCAGGGTTTAATTTTCGATAATCTTTGGAACTCCTTCAGTATAATTCTATCACGAATTCTACTCTTTGGTGTATCGAGATTGAATTTAACATTTTTCCAGGGCTTAATTTTCGATAATCTCTTGAACTCCTCCATACTATAATTAAAACAAGCATTTAAATGAAAGATTTATATATAATGAATCACTGCAAATGGCTTATGATTGGATCAACGACACCGTGTAACAAATCATGCAGAAGCAAATTCTGTGGGTATCATATGCAAAGTTTTCGTCGTGGAAGCCTTGGTCCGTTACCTTGCATACGATGTGGGGTTGGGGTCAGGGGAAAATCGCAATTGTGTTTGAGATGCGGTGGCAAACGATACAGGGAATTGAAGCGTTATTATGACAAAAGAATCAAAAATGGAAAATCATATGAATTTTCAATCAAAAATTCTGACCTTGACTCTGTCCCTGACAAAGTCCCTGACCCTGACACTGTCAGAGTCAAGGATAAAGTCATAAGAACACCTCAAGACTATATTGAAAGATTTATTATTAAACCGAACAATGAATTAGACAAAGAATAGTATAGTATATAATGAACCAAGAATTCAGACCGCATCCCTTGATTACAAATTATGAAGCATCCAGTGATGGTACTGTCAGACACTGTAGACTGAAGAAACCAGTTGGTGTTGTGAGTAATCACGGGTATTTGAAGTTTACTGTTGGTGGGGAAAAGAAAAGAAAACTTATCTCAATCATCGTTTCGCGTATGAATGTTTCAATGGATTGATCGAGGATGATTCTGTTATTGATCATAAAGATTCTAATCCAAGGAACAATTTTTTATCAAATCTGCAAGCTGTTACACAAAGTGAGAATATCAAATGAGGAAAGACTGGGACTTGCAAAACGGTTGGGAAGAGACCCGTAAAATCTTTAAATACAATAACTAATGAAGAAAAAATATTCCAATCAATGAATGAAGCCAGTAGGCACTTCGGTATTTGTAGAGCCTCAGTACGATTCGTTGCAGAGGGGATTTATCGATCGGCGATTTCAAAAAAGACCGAACAGAGAATTCAATTTATTTATGTCTAATGCGTCATAATTTTCATTTAGAAATATGTAATCACCATAGAATATGGATTCTGAAAATATGAATAGCATTATATCCGAGATTTCAAAATTGGAAAATCAGGATATCAAACTATCAGATGGGTTAAATCCTGATCAAATCATGTCGGATTATCAGGATATAGAATACGGAGTTAACACTAACAAGTATATGCTACCCAAGAAATACGCGTTCATCAAGAGAATTCAGAATTCTATTCGAGACTCTCTTTCATTTTCCAGTGACGTAAGTGTGTTCGTCCCGTTATATACTATCGTAGAAGGAATACGAAAAGAATTAGGTAACGAATACGAATTGAAAAAGGATATCAATTCTAAAGTTAGAAACCTACGAGCGTTAATTCAAGAAAATGAACGATTTTGACCGTGACCAACCCTCAAAGAGATTTTCATTTTTTTTAGCATTTTTTGATTGAATGTCAAAATCATCTCACAGGTTAGTAATAATTTTTTATTTTTGTTAAAACTGTTCAAGTTTTAACAATTTTTATGTATTTTTACCCACCCGCGATGAAAAAACATAGTTTTCAAGATAAAATTGCTCAAACAGGTCAGACATTTCATGGTTTCTGAGTGCGAAAACTTTGAGGTTTTTTACACAGGATTTTCGAGATTTTTTTTTATCAGATTACACTTTTTAGCCATAATTCGTATCAGAATTTAATTTTTTTTTAGCATTGTTTGATTGAAATTCATGTAAGATTTGCTTGATTTAACCCTTTTTGATAAAAAATCTCGAAAATCCTGTGTAAAAAACCTCGGGTTTTCGCCCTCAGAATCCGACATGTCAAATGTTTTCGTTTGTTAGGTCAGGTTCGGGAAAAAAATTTTATAATTGAAAAATTGTTTCTGATTTCAAATAATGGTCAATGAAGCATTAACAACTAGATTGGCTCGTGAACGACTGGATGCAATTAGGAGATTTATACCAATTCGCGACTCTGTAAGAAATAAACTGCAACAACGACAGAGTCTTCAGACTGATTTTGCTGCGGAATCCGAAGAATTGTTTAAACCAGTAACCACAGCAACGAAAGGGGTAGAGCGTGCTATACTGGGAGATGATCCCGAGACGGGGAAATCTGTTATCGGTGAGCTCGAAAAAATATCAGCGAAAACTGAACAAACAAAACAGGCTGTACAAAAAATGGAATCAAAAAGAACAGTAGATCATTTACGCGTGAGATTTAACGAGGAAGGGTTAGCAGCAATTGATAAGACTGATCCAACAGAAATTCCTGCGCTTGTTGTTTCGACTTATGAAAACAGGAAAAATATGTTGAAACCAGAACATCACAAGTTTGTTAGAAGTATAACTCACTGGGCTGATATATTCTACAAAATCAAAACTGAAAAAAAGTCAAATTAAGACAGATAGTGCATCATACATCGAATATATCAATGCGATGGGTATAGTGTATAAACAATTTGAAGAACTAAAACAACAACAAAAACCGCCAAAATCGCAAAGGCGGCGACAGCAATCTGCAAAGAAAATGTTTTTCTCGCCTGGAAAACAACAACCTGCAAAGATATTTTTCTCGCCTGAAAAACAACAACTACCACCTGATGATGATGATGATGATGATCCTACTGGTTATTTACAACCCACGGATGAAGAAAAACTGAATGAAAAACTGGATGAAGCAATGGGTTATAGCGGAAGCGGATTGCAAGATTCCAGTGAGAATCCAAGGATTTTATGTCCTGATAGTGTTCTCAGTGATATATCACGATTAGAAGTTCTTGTAGGAGGGTTCCGAGCTGGAAATAACTCACCGGAAATAATTAATGAGGCAGCTGATATCTGCAGGCGGTTATTTCAAGGTGGTATCATGGATATCAAAACATATCAAGATTTCATTGGCGAGTTATCAAGTCGGTATCACAGCGACTGAATTTACAATTGATAAATTTTTTTACAATTGAAAAATTGTTTCTGATTTCAAATAATGATCATACACTACAACCATGACAAACCAACTAGCGTCTATGTGGTAAACTCACGATTGCCTGTTTATAGAGCATACTACGGAGATGGTCTCGGTGATACCATTTTAGGATTATTTTCGAGAATGGCTCCAAAAGTGATGCCGTTGGCTAAACAACTAGGAATGAAAACCATTGATGTTATTCGTGATAAGGGTATTAGCAAAATCGGAGATTTCGCTGGAGATCTTGCCGGAAAAGCGTTTTCAGCCGCAAAGAATAAAATAACATCATTAGTTAGACGAAAAAAGAAACCGATACCGTTACCGTCTACAGCGGAAATGCCTGCAAGTGTTAGTAAAATTATAAATAACGCAGTAGACGAAAAATTAGCATCGTTGATGACTTCGTCATTGGAGACTCCGAGTGACCAAAATAACATGATAGTAAACATGATAGCGGGAAGTGGCTTTAAAAAGACACGACGATGAAAATCCTACGGTGAAAATCGTTTATGATTTTACGATTTAGACTCTGATAAATAGAATAAAATGTTCAAAAGGTCACCTGATCCAGCATTTGATATGGATGCCCCAGTGCTCAAGAATGATTCCGTACGCGATTTTCAATTTTATTCTTATCACGCAGCACAACCAGATCTCCGATCGCGAATTGAACTTCAAGTTCATGATACCAGTAAATATTTTCTACCGTGTGAGGCATTTATTGAAGTAGAAGGAGAACTTGTAACAAATGTTGAAGCTAATACACCATATGACAATAACCCAACTATCAAAGTCGGTTTTGTCAATAACGGTATCATGGCGTTATTTGAAAGCGCTAGATATCTCATTGATGGAAAAGAAATTGAATCCATTGACCGTGAAGTTGATGTGGCTACAACAATCATAGGGTTAGCGAGATATTCTGATGATTATACAAGATCAGCTGGTCCATCTATGATGTTCGCGAAGGATATCACTGATCACCCTGAACACAACCAGTATTCTAGAGTAAAGGCAACACATGCTTCTTCAGTTAATCCAGCACCAGCCGGATATGTAAGACCAGCTGGTGATTTTGATGTCATAAATAATATCATTAACTACAACCTAGGGTTTGCAACACGCGTAGCAACGTTACAAGGACAGCGTCGACAATTTTCATGCGCGATTCCACTGCATCATATATTTGGATTCTGTAGAAACGTCCGAAAAGTTATCTATGGAGCGAAGCATACAGTAGCGCTTGTACGAAAGGGTACTGATAATGATGCAATCTGGCGTGATGCTGGTGTTGCCGATGGTAAAGTACATTTAACAAAACTATCATTGTGGATGCCAGTGTTAACTCCATCGATCACAAATGAAGAAAAATTGTTATCATTTATGGATCATGGAGGAAAGTCGTTGTTGAGTTGGTTATCAGTGAGTACGGATATTAAACCTGATAATGTCGATGATATATTCACATGGCACACATATATTCCCGTTGTTAGCTGCGATTCCAGCATTGATTGCGGCAGCAGCCCAAGCGGTGGCTAAAGCGGCAGCGTTAGGAGCCGTTGGTACCGCGGCAGGAATGGCACTAAAAAAGGCAACTGGGCAGGGTTATAAAAAAAAGGGAAAGGGTCTAAGACTACCAGGAACCCCGTATTCGTGGTACAGCGAAAAGGGTCTAAGACTACCAGGAACCCCGTATTCATGATACAGCGGAAAAGGTCTGAGACTAGGACCGGTTTATTAGTTGGAGAGTCTTTGATTGAGGAACCGATGGTTCCTGTGTCCAATTTTGATTTAATGGATGCCGCTAAAAAACTGGCGATTAAAAATTTCAGAGGTGTCTTTATGAGAGATCAATTACCGAGAAAACCAAACAACACTGAAACCGGAATCATTAATTTAGATAACAGCACCGGACCTGGAACTCACTGGGTTGCGTACGCTATTGATCCACGTGGGATTGTCTATTTTGATTCATATGGATTAGCCCCACCAAAAAAGTTTATGCGGTATATAAAAACTTTTCCAATGAAGACTTGGTATTCTACGCTACCAACACAACAAATGAATGATCCACCAATATGTGGCAGCGAAGTATTAAATGTCCTTAACGCTATTTCTAACTCCTTGGGTAACCCAAGGGGAAAACCACCTCATGTTGTCGTAAATGAATACACTAGTAGTCGCTGGCAACGACGGAGTCGTCAAAAACGATTTTAGAGAGAGAAAGTGTTTTACAAAAACATGATTGATATTTGGGGAAGACCTCTGAAACCCAAACCCGATGACACTGCGACGGGTGATATAAAAAAAAAATAATCGAAGATGAAATC
Organism: Unio delphinus; assembly: GCA_029339505.1. Classification (NCBI taxonomy): domain Eukaryota; kingdom Metazoa; phylum Mollusca; class Bivalvia; order Unionida; family Unionidae; genus Unio; species Unio delphinus. Next base: position 2,111,015 of record JAQISU010000229.1, on the reverse strand, counting down.
GCTGAGACGTTGAACTTAACAAGTGTTGACCCGAATGAAATAGTTGTATTTCAAGATCTCCAGGGTAAATTGAAAACCAGTAATATATCCGTAAATGACATTTTGATACGGCAGCGCGACGCCGCTGAAAACTCTATTGCGCTGTATTCCAGCGGTGGACGACTTAAAACCAGTAATATATCCGCGGATGACATTTTAACACGACAACGCGACGTCGCTGAAGACTCTATTGCGCTGTATTCCAGCGACGGACGACTTAAAACCAGTAATATATCCGCGGATAACATTTTGATACGGCAGCGCGACGCCGCTGAAAACTCTATTACGCTGTATTCCAAGGATGGACAGCTTAAACCAGGCGCACTTGTATCTACAATCACCGACGCGACTGACACCCACGGCCGTGAGCTGGATGATCATATACGAGGTTATAATGCTTTTCGAAGAAATATCGTTGGTAAGTTCTTTGGAACCCCACCTGTGGTTGGCATGACTCTCGCTGAAATTAAAAACTTTTTATCGCTTTTCTTTTTTAACAAGGAGGCGGGGAGGATGATGAATGAAATGAAATCAAGGCAAATTATCTCGATATTTCTAAACTAATAGAAAATCTTGAAAAGGTAAGGATTCCGCACAAGCGCATTAAAAATATCGTGTATACAACCGATCATGGAATCAAGGATTGGATAATAGACGATCCCCTGCCTTTTACTACCGTCGATCTCTTGTGGGGTGGGGAAGCGAAGGTTGATGGCATCTACAGGTTAACGTGGGCCTCTATTCATGAATTTAATCTGATCATGGACAATAGAACCTACTCTGGTGGCGTCGCGACGTTAATTATCGAGACTGGCATAACACCACGCTTGCACTTCGTCGCGGTTGATAGCTCCACCATTAGATCAAAAATAGCCTGGTGCATAGAACTCGTAGATAATTTTTCCGGCTGAAGCAACTAGCAATTCCCGCTAACGATGGCGAATAATTTGAAAACACTAGCGGGTTTAAAATAACAATGACATCATTGACGAAGTCAACGAAATCAATTGAACCGATAATAATCCCGTTGACAGAGTCAATGGAATCACAATCGCATCGATATAGCTATGATCAGGTCAGAGAATTTCAAACTAGACTCAAAACCCTCGCCGAGGAGTATCAAATAAAAATTAAAAAATACCGACGAAGAATCACTGCAGTTGATGTTACTATGTACTCGTTGTCAGGCGTTCTCACTGGCGCCGGAATAATACTTGCATCGGTTACAATGATTGCCCCGGTCGTAGTTCCAATTTGCATTTCTGCGGCGGCTACAATCGCGGGTATATTAACCGGAATAACAAAAAGGATATCATCATGCAGCCAGAGTAAACTGCAGGATTACTCGATTAAATTTCATATTGTATCAACTGCATACTCGCAATTATCCTCGATGATATCGTCGTCACTCGATAATACGATTATATCAGATAGCGAGTTCTCAGTGATGGTCGGTATTTATGATTGCGCGATATCTAAATTAGAGCGACAACAACAGTATAGCAACAATGACAACACCGATGGAATTAGAAAACACAAACCCAAAAAAAAGAATGATATCAATAACCTCAACGATATCAGATAGTGAGTTCTCAGTGATGGTCAGTATTCACGATTCCGCGATATCAAAATTAGAGCGACAACAACAGTATAGCAACGATGACAACACCGATGGAATTACTTCAACGAATAGTGGAGAACACGAACCCAGTACAAACAAGCATGATATCAATAACATCAACGAATCCAGAATTCAGTGTGAATTTCCCTATCCCAGTCCCCGTTAAGGAGATAGCGCTAGCAAAACTACGAGTATACCACAGTTGGCCTAATATCAGATCGGTAGCATTCGGTGGTCAACAACCCAATAATTCACTGGTGTTCTCGTATAAGAATAAAGACGACGGGACTCCAGACTGGAACGTTGTTTCGATACCAACCGGATCATACCAAATTGAACAAATCAATGCTGAATTGCAACGTAGAATAAAATCGATTACTGGAAAAGAATCAAAAATAGCTATAACAGTTCATGAGCCAACACTATCATCCGCAATTGAGATAGGCACAGAAGGATACGTCGTAGATATCTATCAGAGTTATATAAGAACTGTACTAGGATGGCCTGAATTACCAGCAGGGGGAAAAACCGTTGAATTACCAGAACCACAAAAAACTGATTATATCACAGACAGGATAAAACCCAATAATCCAATAAAGAGTTATCAAGAGTACAGGATACCTATAGATTTTTTTGGTCTCGGATACCACGCAACTGGAGAAGAGAAGCCAGGGGAGAGAATAAAGGGACATCATTTTGTTGACGAACCTAAAATCGTTAATAATTTCACAGCAATGAATAATGATTTTTCGCTGTTGTTAATATCTCTCAAATCTGGTACTCTTACCCGAGATGAATTTATCAGCGTCGTAGAAATATGCAACAAAATTATCGACGATATGGACACATTTAATTCACAAATTATTCGAGTTATATTAGATGACGATAATCCCCTATCGAGAACAATATTTACATCAGATTATAAAATCCGCGTAGAAGATATCCCCACATTCAGACTACCAGGATATAACGTACCAGAACTAAAAAAACTTCTCAGTGACACCATCGATGCTGGTTTTAAAATAATTCATGATACGTGGAGAAAAACAGCATCACAGGAAATAAAAATCCTCAAACATAATAATGATCCAGATGGTGGCGGTAGGCATATCGCTCCGTTCAACGTGAATATATCCTCAGTGATTGCGCTCAATTTAGTATGTGATGTTATCGAAGGAAGCTATCAAATTAATCTCGAACGATCAAATCAAGCTCAGCAGGGATATATTCTTTATTCGTTTGCACCAACAGCCCCTCCAGGATTTTTAATAATCGAGTCTCCGGTTAATCCAGTCTATATGCAGTGTCATAATGATTCATTAACCAGAATTAATTTCAAACTCACAGATCAGTCCAATAATCTAATTGATCTACAAGAGGAGGTGTTAGCGATTAGTCTGTTTGTGAGATCCTAAGGACTGGATCAAATATTCGGTTAAAATCGTAACCCATAGCAGCAGAGAGGGTGAATGACAACGACGTTGGCGTATATAAGGAAATCTTATTTTATCGAATAGACGCCATTTTTTTTACTATTTGGTAGAAGCCTCAGATTTCCGAATCGACGCTCGGAAATTTGTAGGGTTCACCCTCTCTGCTGCTATCGGTAAATGCATAATTACAGACATGACGTGTGGGATGTTTTTGGTAAATGCTCCATATCAAAATAGTTGCTGCTGCTACCACAGTCGGTTGCATCTTAAGTGTTATTGTTTTTTTTTCCGTGATTTTGTTTTTGGGTGGTGGTGGTGTTTGTTCTGGGCTTGTATAATGGTTTCTATCCTTTTTATTTTGAATGTTGGTTTATGTTCCGTGCACATAGTATTAGATGCATTAACTCTCCTTTTTGGATAATACATTTAGTTTGTCTCTCTTCCGTTTTAGTCAAGAGTAAAGTTTGCAGTTCTTTTATCTTGCTTATAGCTTTAATTGCTTTTAGTTTTTAGTTTACTTGTCAATGTCAATTTACTTCTTATTCCTATATATTTCCCTACATTACCACTCCTTTATATTTCCACACATTGAGTGTCTTTACCTTCTTTTTCTAATACTTTTGGATTCCTCTGGAACATAATGGTACTTAATTTTGAACTCTATACATGTGGCGAGAAGTCGAAGTGCAGATACAAACAGGTTAAAACATCCGTTGTCATGAATTAAGCGATCCTCGCACCAAACCCTCCTTGAAAGCATCGACGTAATTGACGTTGACTGGGTTGGATGTTTGTTTTACTGTACACTCAGTCGTTTCCATGCTCTTTTGGTTTATTGTTGTTATTCATGCAAAATATTATTTGTTTAAATTATAAATCTCACGTCAACCCTTGCAATATCAAAGCTCGCAAGATCTGAAGTTGTTAGAAGCTAGATCTTCCGCTCCAGCTATTTAGACAAACTTAAAAATAAACAAGAAACATCATGTTGACCCTAACCATACGAAATGCTCATTTGTGTCCATGTATCTCCGCGGATGTTTAATTGTTATCTTACAGTTTATTGTTGGTAAAATAGTTCGTAGTTCGAACATGCAAATGTTCCTTATTAATGCAATTTCGACTTCAACAAAATATATATATATATATATATATATATATATATATATATATATATATATATATATATATATATATATATATATCAAGTGCATATGCTTATATTTGTTTTTTTGGGTGGGAGTGTCTTTTAATGTTTGTTATTTACTTTTGTATTTTTCGCTTTTATTTTGTTGTGGAGTTTGTTGTTATTTTTTTAATTATTTTTTTTTTAACTGGAGTAGCTTTCCGCTTAGTATTTTGGGGTGTAGGCTTGGAGAAAAATAATGAACAGGTTCGAAGTACAAATTAGAAGAATACACTGAACTGTTTACAACCATGGGTTCTGTTTTGGAAGAAATAAAGGAAAAACTTGTGGGAAAATGGAAGGTTGACAGAGGAGAAAATGTAGAAGATTTCTTCAGAGAATTAGGTAGTTTAGATCACACTTCAAATGAATTGATAAACATAGCTCCACTGATAGGGACCGAAATATTTAACTACGAAGTAGGTCACTCACTTAGTGTAATAATGAAATACCGATCACGCTCCCGCGCTTTACAGAACGTATGTATTAAATTACAAACTGTTGATGTAAGATATTGAGATAATACTATAAAAATCAACTTACATCAATTTATTATTTAACATACAATTTAATCACAAGTGGTGACACTATTTTATTCTACCTTGCATAAGTAATATTACCAAAAAAGTCTCGAAATCGGAATTTATCAACATTACGATCTACAGTTATGACTGAATCCTGTACTAAATCTGTGCTAGTGGTTCAAAATCACATAATCGGTAGTGTGACATTATTGGCTTCCCCATTAATCAAGTCCTTGTGGTGTACCAGTAATAAAAATATTTTATATTTCAGTAATAATAATATGTTTCTTTTATTCATTTTTTTCTCTCTCTCATTTATTTATTTATTTTTTAAAATATTTATCAATACGTAATTTACTTTGGTTGATTTCTGTATTGCATTGTTCTAACATTTGCTTTTATATCTCAATTAAGGATTAAATTTTATCACTCGGAAATTGGCTGCAAGAGGCAAACCTGTGTCCACCATATCTATAGAAGATGATCAGATCACATTAGCTGTACAGACACCCTTCTGGACAATGAAAGACACGTTTAGACTGGATGAGGAATTTGAGAAAGTTACAGAGGGAATAAAACTGAAGGTGACAATATATTTCACTGACAAACATCGATTCTAAATTTAGATTTCTGTGATTATGAAATTGTTTATGGGTGCCACATCCAAGCCAATCTGATAGTATAATTCCAAACTGCACTGCAACCACTTGGGCACCATGTTTTGTGTCTACTGTAGTTGGAGTTTATAGTTTGCAGAACTTGCGATCTATTTTACATCGAAAAGTCAATAAGAGATCAAACTGGAACTATTTTACATTCCCAAACCATGCTGGGCTATTGCTCACCATGTCTGTGAGGGGTACCGTATTATGAACTTTCCGTTACACCCCCGATTATGCATGTTTTTTTTTTTCAAGGCCTGTGCTACATTGTCTGGTAATGGTATTAAAGGGTCTTATAAGGCATGTGCTACACCCCAAATATGTGCGAGGCCTGTTCTACATCCCTGTGTACTTCAGGGGGCTTATGAGGCCTGTTCTACATCCCCAAGTCTGTAAGGGGTCTGCCACTTGTGGATTATTATAGTACTATTAGACTGCTGCTTGTAGATTATTATAATACTGTTAGAGTGTGCTGCCTGTGGATTATTATATTGGTACAGTATTAGACTGTGCAGCCTGTTATTATTATACTATTAGACTGCTGCCTTTGAATTATTATAATAGTATAAGACTGTGCTGCCTGGGGATTATTAGAATAATATTAGACTGTGCTGCCTGTGGATTATTATAATAATATTAGACTTTGCCACCTGGGGATTATTATAATTGTATAAGACTTTGTCGCCTATGTCTTATTATAATAGTATAAGACTGCTGCCTATGGATTATTATAATAGTATAAGACTGCTGCCTATGGATTATTATAATAGTATAAGACTGCTGCCTGTGGATTATTATAATAGTATAAGACTGCTGCCTATGGATTATTATAATAGTATAAGACTGTGCTACCTGGGGATTATTATAAAAAATTTTAGACTGTGCTGCCTGTGGATTATTATAATAGTATAAGACTGTGCTGCCTGTGGATTATTATAATAGTATAAGACTGCTGTCTATGCCTTATTATAATAGTATAAGACTGTGCTGCCTGTGGATTATTATAATAGTATTAGACAGAGGCATATTAACCATTAAGCAGACTAAGACCGTGCTTAGGGCACCAGGGTCAAAGAGAGCACCACAAAGTTGAGAAAAGGGTGAAAAGAAAAAAAATGAATGAAGATTTTTAAAACAAAATTGATAACACTTAACACAAATTGATTATAATGTTCTATTTCTTGATCGTGGTGCACCCTAGGGTTATCTTCCCAAGTGTACCACCAGAGCATTGCTGGTGCAGTGCACTTTCACCTCTATCAGTCAGTAAGATCATTAACATTTTCACATTTTTCCTTTTGGGGAATATTCTTGACTGACCTCTGTGCCTCAGACATGATGTGTATGATATCCTTGGAAATCTAAGACCACTGCACTGGTAAGATGTCATACAGCTTCAATGATCCTTTATTTAAATAATATAAATAGTTGTCTCTTATCTGTCGATCTTTTTTGAGACTTTTTGTGGAGTCAAATTCAGTTGTCATGACAGTCATTTCAATGATTCTCTCTGCCCCTTTTTAGTTTCAACCCCATATAAACATAAAAAGTGAAGCGTGTTTAGTTGAGTGGTGCGCAAAAGAGAAAACGTGCAAAAGAGAATGAGGGAAGGAATCTGTCTGTTATAACCAAGACAGGAAAGCTGAGGATGTTATCAGTGATTTTGCGAAAATGAAATGCAGAAAAATGCCATTCAGGTCATGATAATTGGAACTTTGATACATTTAACTTGTGAAATATTAAAATGTATTGCATTTTTGTAGAACTTTATGTAGCTTAAGCTTGGCTTAGTTTGTACAGTATATTGTGTTATCATATGAATACATTTTTGTACTGCTGCAGCCTGCATTGTATATCTGGTCAGACAGGTCAAGAACTAAAATGGACTTGATCAGCATGGAAAGGAAGGGGGCACCAAGATTTGTCAGAGCTTAGGGCACATGTGAGCTTTAATCCGCCCCTGGTATTAGACTATGCCGCCTGTGGATTATTATATTAGTACAGTATTAGACTGTGTGGCCTATTTGTTATTATTATACTTGTAGACTGTGCTGCCTGTTTTTTTTTTAAATTAGGGCCTAACCGGAAATCGCCTCGGACATTCGCTTTGGACGAATATCCTTTTTTTCGGTACTACTCGGAAGTATTCGCCTCGGCAAATAATACGCGCACAAATGAATACAAATAAAATAATTCAATAAATATCGAACTTTTAAAAAAAAAGTTTTTTAACGCATAATAATTTTATTTAATAATAAAAATGTCATCTTATGGCCAATATATATGGTAGAAGGTACACAAAAAGTTAAAGCTTCGCATACAATAATGAAACAAATGGTACACTCCAGAGTCGCACCTACTACTCGGTTCGTGCCCGGATCCGGCAAATAGTACATCCAAATACATGGATTCGGTACTTGGCGAAAATTATCTACTCGGTTAGGCCCTATTTAAAATATATGATTAGACTGCTTCCTGTGGATAATTATAATAGTATAAGACTGTGCTGCCTGTTGGTTATTATAATACATGTACCACTAGACTGCTGCCTGTGGATTATTACAGTAGTATAAGACTTTGCCGCCTGTGGATTATTATAATAGTATTATACTGTGCAGCCTGTTTTTTTAAAAAATATACTATTAGTCTGCTGCCTGTGGATAATTATAATAGTAAAAGACTTTGCCGCCTGTGGATTATTATAATAGTATAAGAGTGTACTGCCTGTATTTATTAATATTATTGTTGATCAGTTTTTCCATCTGGTGACATTAGTCCTATATTCGACATTCACTACAGTCAATATACTGATGTTATTGTATACCTCACTATCTGCATAAATATGTATACAAAATTATATTGTGTAAATTGTCTGTCACTTTAGAGAGAGAGAGAGAGAGAGAGAGAGAGAGAGTATCTGAAATTGTTGTCTGTCCAGCAAGCCAAAAGTAGCAATTTTCTAACCGGACCTAGAACTTAATCTTGCAGTTTTTTCAGTAGTTACTAATGTGAAGTCCTGCAGGTCCTGAATGTTAATTTCAGGTCATGGATGTTAATTTCAGATACTGGATGTTAATTTCAGGTACTGGTGTTAATTTCAGGTACTGGATGTTAATTTCAGGTACTGGATGTTAATTTCAGGTCCTGGATGTTAATTTCAGGTACTGGATGTTAATTTCAGGTCCTGGATGTTAATTTCAGGTACTGGATGTTAATTTCAGGTACTGGAGGAGATAGGATGAATCACATTTTACATATTTATTTATATATTAATTTGATTCCAGGCCATAGCAACATACAAAGATGGGAAATTAATTATCAAGCAGACACCAATAGAAGAGGGAAGTTCAGTCAAGCCACAAGAGGTTCACAGGGAGAGGGTAGGAGAGGAACTGCTTCAGGTAGGGGTCTCTATTCAAACCATAATAATTTCATAGGGAGAGGGTATGAAAGAAACTGCAAAGATAGGGGTCTGTTGTCAAACCACAAGTGCATTGGGATAGGATACAATAGAAACTGTTACATGTAGGAGGCTGTAGTCTAGTCAAACCACAAAAGTTCACAGGGAGATGATATGAGAAGATTGCTACAGCTAGAGGTTTGTTGTCAAGACACAAGAAATTCACATGGAGAGGGTAAAGAGCTGATCAAATCTCATAGCCAGACAGCTTGAATTAGTCATTTTTGAAGTTGGATGATTAAAATTTGCCAAAACTGCTAGTCTGGGATAAGTACTTTTTTTCCTATTTAGAAACATTTCTGTCACATTTTCATACTTTAATTATTTTATGTACATTTAGCTTGCCTATCATGCCTAGTTGGAATTCTGAATCCATGAATCTAATTTCATGTTCATTTATTTCTTCCTATCCTGTGATGCCACAAGAAGTGGTCATTGATAACTGTCTCATGCATGCAAGTTCTATTATTGCTTGACTGCTTATTGGGCAAAGCGACCAAATAATTCAATCAAAACACTTAAAAAGAAACACAATGGAGAGGGGCTGGTTTGATGGTGTTGTTGTTGTAAGGTTTAATGCCATTTTCAGCACACAATAGGCTATACAATAGGCTATACATGGTGGCCAGTATTATTGGTGAAGGAAGAACCCAGAAACTCCCGGAAAGAACCACCGACCCACGAGAAGCTACTGGCAAGCTTTCTCACATACCCACATTGGCCAAATCTGAGACTCGAACTTATGCAGAGGTGAGATGGCATTGATCCATAACGGAGAGTGCTTTAGACCACTCGGCCACTCGAGGTACCTTTGATGGTGTTTAACACCATTCTCAGTGCATGATAGTTTATATGTGGTGGCCAGTATAATCGGTGCAGGAAGCACCTGGGAAAATCCTGGTCAGAACCACCAAGCAGTGGGAAGTTACTGGCAGCTTTCTCACAAACCCACAGCCAGATTCAAACCCACATTGACAGCCATCTGGTGCTCTCAAGCAAATCTGGTATGATTAATCAGTAGTGTTTTAATTTTGTTGGACATTATTCTGTTTTTTTTTTATTTAGTAAAATACATCTCACTAAAGTTATGCCAGAAAGAGAGTAAAGTTTTGGGACAAGACATAATATAGGTGGGACAAGCATATTTTGTAAATGGGTGAACTAAATATTTGATCAGCCCTGGAGTAAGAGAGGAACTGTTAAGGGTCTGTATTGGGTGATTTTTTTTGTTACAGTTGATGAAAGTCAGATGGTACCTATCAAAGCCATGGACTATTTCATGTTAAAGTTCTGCATTTCTTTAGTGTATGATAGTCTCTACATGGCAGCCAGTATAACTCCTGGAGGAAAACCCATGACTGAGTCACCTGGTACCCTTACAAGTTCCAGAGCACAATGAATAAACAACAAAATTATGTATACATGTATGTCAGATTATAAATTATGGAATCATTTGGAACTGAGTGCAAGACTTTGTGGATTTCTTGCAGCCTTTATTGGAAATTGCATGGAGGGAATCAACAGATGTTATTTCAAAATATGCAATTTTTTTTTTTACCGAGATTAAGCAGAAAAAACCAGTTGAGTTTTAGCAGAGACCTGAATTTATTTGATTAGTGGACTTTATGGATACATGTGAATATCCAAGTTTTCATACAAGGTTTTTTTTTGGTAAGCAAGTTTTTCAAACAAGATGTTAGAGAATATATTTGTTCTTACATTTATAGCAGTGAATGCATGCTGACACAGCAGAATATGCCAATGGAATTCAATAGAAGTTTTAATGCCACATACCCCAACTAGCTTGAAAGGCTAAATAATGTTATGGAATATTGATTTATTTTATAAAACATATTTGTGTCTATGTTTAAATGAATATTATTGTGCATAAAGTGTTTTTGGCAGTGACAAGTAAGCATGAAAATCTGCCCAAAAACTGAATGGTCAACATAAATACTTGCCTGGATGACTTTTCTTGACTTTAGAGCCAGCATACCGGAAACTCTGCCCCCCAGACTAACAAGTCTACATGAATTTGTGTGTGGATGAATTGGTAGTAGCCAGCAAGCATGCAAGGTAGCCTACTATAACAACAAGTCTACATGATGTTGTGTGTAGATGAAGTGGCAGTAGCCAGCAAGCTTGCAAGGTAGCCTACTAAAACAACAAGTCTTCTTGAATATTTGTGTATATCTGTTGTTTGTCAGTGGTCTACAAGTCCATCTGCTAAACTAGCAGTTCTATATGAATATTTGTGCGGATAAATTGATTTGGCAGTTCCCAGCAAGCATGCAAGTTGGACTACTCAAGCAACAAATCCACTAACTAGAAATAGGTAATCAGATACACAGGAATGTATCTAATCTCTTAACACAAATCTCAGATACATAGGAATATATCTAATCTCAAATTAAACAACTCTCAAATACAGATACGTACGAATGTATCTAATCTCTAACACAACATTCAAATACAGATACACAGGAATGGATCTAATCTCTAACACAACTCACAAATACAGATATGCAGGAATGTATCAAATCTCTAACATTATCAAATACAGATGCATAGGGATGTATCTAATCTCAAACACAACTTTCAAATACAGATACTCAGGAATGTATATAATCACTAATAACTTTCAAATACAGATACACAGGAATGTATCTAGTCTCTATCACAGCTCTTAAATACATATACACAGGATGTATCTAATCTCTAACACAACTCTCAAAAACAGACACATAGGAATGTATATCATCACTAACTTGACTCTCTTATACGTATTTAGAAAAGTATTCAGCCACTAATTAGACTGTTATATACATATGTATATTATGTGTCTAGTCATTAACTAGATGCAAAATCATTTGTATATAAATGAATCTAGTCACTAATTAGAATGTTAAATACATATGTATATTATGTGTCTAGTCATTAACTAGATGCAAAATCATTTGTATATAAATAAATCTAGTCACTAATTAGACTGTCGAAGAAACAAAATTATACAAGATTGACAGATCATGTCTTTTCATTTCTGTTTTACTTTCCAGACCATGTACATTGGGGATGTGGTGTGCAAGCGGTACTGTGTCCGAGTTCAAGAGTAGTACAAATTTCAGGTGGAGAGGTAGTTTAGTAGAACAAAGAGTAAGAATAATTTATATAGCTACATACAGTAGTCAGAGTCTGAAATTATTGAACATTATTTATATATAAAATTTCTAAACAAAGTTTAATATATATCATCATCAATATTGTAAAATATTTATGTTATTGTTAGACTGTTTTATAATGAAGTAGTTTATACTATATACCACTCTCTATGGAAACCAGAATACAGTACACCCCTTTACAGCAAAGACCAGTACACATTATATCAGTCTCCATGGAAACCAGAATAGAGTACACCACCTTATAACAATGATGCCTTATAATAAAGAAAAGTACACATGCTATCACTCTCCATGAAAATGTATTACCTTATACCAATGCTGTCTTTTAATGGAATACAAAATATAATTTTATAACATTTCAGGAAATGAGATCCATGTCTCTTCTTACCTTATAACAGGAACTGTGTTATAATGAAGTGGTTTATTAAAGTGGCAGTGTTATATTGGAGTGACATATAACTAGACCCTTGTTATAATGGAGTGGTTTATAATAAGGGTGTGCTTGTACATTGTATTTGTAACTATTTACTATTTCACTCCAGAATATTAAACAATAGATCATGTATTTTCACCTTTTGTCATCGGTTTTCCAGTCATTATTAAGAATACCTTTTTTAATAAATAAACATCAATCTTTTTGTAAAACAATATTTGTAAATTAAAAATTAAAAGTAAACTTTTAAGTCAAAATTTATTCAAATTGAATTCATGGAATTTGCAATGAAAATGAATATCAGCAACCAAAAACTGCTGACTCTATGACCTGTCTTGACATTGGATTGTGTTATATTGTTATGTGTGACATCATTCCAGAACACGTTTACTATCCTATACTATAGAAGTGTATTGATTCATTGATATTTCAAGTACAAGTTTTTTTGTTGTGCAAAAAATGGTGTGTGATTGGAAACGGTAAAATGAAAATTGGTAGCATTTTTCTCAATTCTGAAAGAAAAAATTGCACGAAATATTATGGGTCAACAGATTATGATCTATTAGGAAGCATCACTATGGAAGTTTTGCAGAATGTCATCATATTAATGGTCATTTTCAAAAATATATTTTAAAAAATCAGTAATGGTAAAAGAAATCTTGAGTCTGATAAAACATTGAACAGGTTTAGGCATGAAAATTTACACAGTCATTAAGGGAATATGGGAGAGAGAATAAAGAAAACAAATTTTGAAAATTATGTCATCCTTTTTAATTAAGTACAGATATTTAAATAGAATTACACATATCTTTATCATGTGATAGAATAGAGAAGTAATTTGGACTTTTTTTAATCATATTGAAGACCCAATGCTTGCATGACTATTTGAATAGTTTTCATCCATTTCTTTGAGATATTTTGTGCAATTTCAGAGTTGAGAAGCATTATTTTGACTAGATCCAAAAATGACCAGATTTTACTGAGTATGGCACATATATTTGTATCCACAATTATTGCAGATTCCACAAAACTTTGCTGTGATCATGGTATATGTATTTTATCGGATTTAATATGCTTTGATATGCTGCATGACATGTAATGTCATTATTGCTACAGTAGCATGTTTTAAAATCAGCTTTAAGGCAGAGTGCATATTTATTTCCCTTGATTTACACTATTTCCATCACTAAAACTCCCATTTCCATCATGGAATTTCGTGTCATGTTATGGTTGCTTAGATTTTTGGTGTTTTTGCATTGGGAGATAAATGCTAGTTTAGATACCTTGATAAACTTTAAACAACATAGTCAAACTGATGCTTTTTAGACTGATTTATTGCCCTAGTAATTAAACCACGATCAATTAATATATTTAATCCTTTTGGATTTACTTCAGATCACACATAGTATAATTTATGTCAACATACTTCAAAAATTGAAAGCAGTCAGCCCTGTTGACTGATTTAAAGGATGTTAATTGTTTGAAGTTAGCAATTAATTATCAAACCTTGCTTAAGCTAGTTCAGTCAATTGATTTTTAGCCATTTATTACCATAAATATACTGTACTGGAACAAATGGGTGCTAAATTGGAAAAACTAGAATTTGTCAGTAATACATTTGGGTACACTGGATATTTTTGTGAGTGATGGGAGGGACAGGAGACCCTCCCATCTTGGGAGGAAGATCCTCCAATTCAGGAGGTTTGCATATATGCTGTATTTTAACATGTTTTATTGACTGATGGAAAGAAAATAAGAAAAGTAAATATGAAATTGATCATCTGTTACCATTTCAGAGAACTTCAGTTTGTTTTGAAAGCGTTATTGTCAGACATTTTGACCAAAAATATAGATTTCATTTTCTTTTTGTCACTTTTATAATACAGAGGTTTAAAATAACCCCATATCACTTAAAAGCTAAAATTGTGCTAATGTATTTCTGTTATCTGTATTGGTTTATATCTATTGGTTTATATCTATTTGTTTTTTTATCTATAAATGATTGCATGGCCTGTAGAAGTAGAAAAAATCATTTTAGTTTTAACATTTTCGCTGTTCTTTTCATAGCCTATTGCAACTTAAGTCAACTATAATCTGTACCTTAATGAATTTAAGGTTCTACTGGAACAAAACCTCAGAAGAGATATCAGGGGAGGTAATATCTGTATCATAATTTGTTAGGATCACATACTTCAAGGTTTGGAAATTTTAACTCACGGAACTTACTGAAGACTACATAGACATTAATGAAGACTTGTTTTCACTATTTACCATAAGGCCTGATTAGGTACAATAAGGTCATGTGGACTTAATTATACTATTTAACATAAGGCCTGATTAGGTACAATAGTCATGTGGACTTAATTATACTATTTACCATAAGGCCTCATTAGGTACAATAAGGCCATGTGGACTTAATTATACTATTTACCATAAGGCCTCATTATATGAAATAAGGTCACATAGACTTACTTTTACTGTGAACCATAATTACTTGTGTACAATACTGCCACACTGATTTATTTTCACTATGTACAATAAGACCATATGGACTTTTTTTCACTATGTACTATAAAGCCAAAGGGACTTAATTGTTTTATTCACTGTGAGTCAAAATGGACTTGTTTTCATTATGCACTTCAAACAGTGTAATTTCCAACTACTGCTTCAGGTAGAGATATATTGTAATTGTAAATTGTGATGTTGAACAGTGCCAACAAAATAGTGCATATTCTGATTTGTAAATTGTCATGTTGAATAGTGCTAACAAAATAGTGCATATTCTGATTTGTAAATTGTCATATTGAATAGTGCCAACAAAATAGTGCATATTCTGATTTGTAAATTGTCATGTTGAATAGTGCCAACAAAATAGTGCATATTCTGATTTGTAAATTGTCATGTTGAATAGTGCCAACAAAATAGTGCATATTCTGATTTGTAAATTGTCATGTTGAATAGTGCCAACAAAATAGTGCATATTCTGATTTGTAAATTGTCATGATAACACTACTCACTCCATTTTGTAAAGAACTATATTTACAGATTTTGCTATATACTTCACTCCATGATACAGTTCTTGTTTACAGATCTTTGTATAGACTTAACTCAGTGATACAACTCATGTTTATATATATTTGTGTAGACTTCTCTCAGTGATACAACTCTGATCTTTGTGTTGACTTCACTTATTGATACAATTCATATTTAGATATCTTTGTGTAGATGTTACACACTGATACAGCTATTTTTGGGAGATCTTTATGTAGACTTTCCTCAGTGATACAACTCAAATTCAGAGATCTTTGTGAAGACTTCACTCAATGATTCAACTCAGATTCAAAGATCTTTGTGTAGACTTCACTCAGTTGTACAGCTCAGTGATACCAAATCCAGATCAGAGATTTTTTTGTAGACTTCACTAAGTGATACCAAATCCAGATCAGAGACGTTTTTGTAGACTTCACTAAGTGATACCAAATCCAGATCAGAGATTTTTTTGTAGACTTCACTAAGTGATACCAAATCCAGATCAAAGATTTTTTTGTTGACTTCACTAAGTGATACCAAATCCAGATCAGATTTTTTTTGTAGACTTCACTAAGTGATACCAAATCCAAATCAGAGATTTTTGTGTAGACTTCACTGAGTGATACCAAATCTAGACCAGAGACCTTTGAGTCAGTGATACCAACTCTAACTGAAATACTCACCCTATAATACAGTGAATTATTATCAGTATACTTGTAAGGTGCAATATAATTTATTAGCCTGGCTAACAATGTATGACATTTTCACTGTTATAGCATGGCTAACAATGTATGACATTTTCACTGTTACAGCATGACTAACCATGTATGACATTTTCACTGTAACAGCATGACTAACCATGTATGACATTTTCACTGTTATAGCATGACTAACCATGTATGACATTTTCACTGCTACAGAATGACTAACCATGTATGACATTTTAACTGTTACAGCATGGTAACCATGTATGACATTTTCACTGTTATAGCATGACTAACCATGTATGACATTTTCACTGTTATTGCATGACTAACCATGTATGACATTTTCACTGTTACAGCATGACTAACCATGTATGACATTTTCACTGTTATAGCATAACTAACCATGTATGACATTTTCACTGTTACAGCATGACTAACCATGTATGATATTTTCACTGTTACAGCATGGTAACCATGTATGACATTTTCACTGTTATAGCATGACTAACCATGTATGACATTTTCACTGTTACAGCATGACTAACCATGTATGATATTTTCACTGTTATTGCATGACTAACCATGTATGACATTTTCACTGTTACAGCATGACTAACCATATATGACATTTTCACTGTTATAGCATGGATCACCATGTATGACATTTTCATTGTTATTGCATGACTAACCATATATGGTTTTGGCATTGGAATAGGTGTCCAAGAACATTTTTTCCCTCAGTTTTAAACGATTTATAGATTATTTGTTTCATATATATTAACATTAATTTTTTTTAATGTTAATCATATCAATAATTGATAATAAATAATTACTTTAATCAGTAACTCAGATTACAACAGTTCAACTTTTTAAAATGTGGTTTATGTACCATCTGATTAAAATTGAGATTTACTTTAATATAGCAAGTAGATCTGACAGGTGCTGACATTGGTTCATTTCCTTGTGACAATTAGAATTCTCAGTCAGCTTAATTTTGGTTGCCTATAAGATAATGCACTGCATTTCATATTAGAGATTGTTGTCACTAGAAACATTCCAAACGAGATTTTTCACTTTTGTAAAGTTGTAATTTGATTGGTGGATTGTAAAGTCAGTAAAACATGACCTTATATTGGTGTCCACCATATCTCTCCATTATGTCAGAGATCTCACTTTAAATCAGATTGCTTTTATGTCATACATTGTTTGCTTTAAAGATTGTTTTCTTGTTCAAAGTTACTTAATCTGTTAATTATTGCAATAATAGGTATAAAGCAGATAAGTCCTAGTCTTGCTTTATGGTTTTTTGTTTCCATATTTTCTGTTAGTTTAAAAAATTTGCTTTTCATACAATTTTCAGGTGTACATACAATTGTAGGTAAAAGTTTTAAGTTCTAATTTTCATTTATGCAAAGAATTGATAATTTCTCTGTGTAATTAAAGTTAAAATTGTGTTCTTTTTATTGATTGATATTGTACCAAAATTACAAATATTTATAGACAATGTGGTTGATGGTGCTTCTTGTTTGCTAGAATCCTCCATATTGGCTTCCTAGATAATTATACATTTATTAATAAATATGTAATATTCTTTTACAGGTTTTACTGCTTTTCTGTAGATCACTAGATTAATTTCACTTTGATACTTTTTTACATTTAAAATAAAATTGTCCAAGGAAATGGTCTTCTGTATCTTGTTTCTGATGAACAAAAAAATTATTGTTACAATTTATTTTTCTGTATTGAAATACTTTTCAAGTATCTTATGTGGCTGCCAATTCTTTTCCAATTTTTAACATTTTACTAATATTGGAAGCAAAGCAGTACGTGTCATAAATGTGATCTATAATGCAAAATAGTAATAAATTCTGATTGACAAAGAATGTTTTTGAATTTCGTATGTTGTACTAGTGTTAAGACTGTATGAATCAAATGGTGATACAATAAAACGATTTAATTTTTTGTGCTACACAGAGATAGAGTTATCACTTTATATACAGTGAAATACATATTGTAGCATCAGTTTATTTAATGTCAGGATATTTATGATTAAAAATAAAAAAAACCTGGATAAGATATATCAATTTACATCAGAGGATAAAACTGTTATGTTAGTGTCTGGTCATGCTTAAGGTGGTACCCTACAGTTTCTTTTTTTGTGTAGGATTTGATTTTTAAAGAAAAAGAAATTTGCAGGTTTTTATCACTGAATATTGTGACTATTCAGAAAAGACCTTGTATTTTGTGGGTGTTCGTAAAAAGAACTTTTAATTCCCAGTATTTGTTGTGTGATTGATGG
Organism: Unio delphinus; assembly: GCA_029339505.1. Lineage (NCBI taxonomy): Eukaryota > Metazoa > Mollusca > Bivalvia > Unionida > Unionidae > Unio > Unio delphinus. The sequence goes on along the minus strand of JAQISU010000229.1, from coordinate 2,092,442 downwards.
CTGTAATTTGGGTTATAGAGTATAGAGTTTGGCCTTACTTCAGATGTGAACCTGTCAAAACCCTGCTATATCCACTTGTCATTGGATTCAAATGTAAATTGTATTAAAAAAAGGTGATAATGTTTTATAATTTTTTAAAATTTTGTTATTTATTGATAACACTTTCACAAGCAGGTATTGCCTACACTGGCAAAGTTTGTTTTCCCTATTTGAATAACTGCTAAAGATACTGTACTTTAGACTAATCCAGGCTGACTTTTAGCCTGTAAGGCGAAGCCATTTTGGTTAACTCTTTGCTTAGATTATGTACAATATTCACAGGTACAGTATGTAAAGAAACTTTAGAAACATTACATGACAGTAATATTGAAGTATGCAAACATTCTTTCCACTGTACATGTTGCAAGCAACTTCACCATACACCTGTCAATCACTCAAAAGTACATACTATCTAAAGAGCACCCCTTAATGTATTAGGATGGTAGTAATTTGGAACAAAGGTCAGATGCCCACTTGTGTCACTTCTTCCAAATACTTGTAGTTCATTAATTCATCAATAAATCCCTTCATTCCATTATCCTTCCCCACTTATGTCCAGCTATTTCCCTTCCATGCTTATGTCCAGCTATTTCCCTTCCCCACTTATGTCCATTGATCAAACCCTTCCACATATACATCGGGCAAAATTACTCATCCATATTTTGTTCAGCCATGAAACCAGATTGTATTGTTACTATTATTCTATGATTTTTAGGGAAATACATCTAAAGGTTACTTTGTTTATATGTCACTTTGTGCACCCTGACTGACTTTATATCAGAAGATTACCTTTGTCTTTGTTATGCACCATGATTGGCAGTACAACTGAAGATAAATTTGGTCTTTGTGATGCACCATGATTGGCTTTATATCAGAAGATTACTTTCGCCTTTGTTATGCACCATGATTGGCAGTACAACTGAAGATTACCTTCATCTTTGTTATGCACCATGATTGGCAGTACAACAGAAGATTACTTTGGTCTTTGTTATGCACCATGATTGGCAGTACAACAGAAGATTACTTTGGTCTTTGTTATGCACCATGATTGGCAGTACAACAGAAGATTACTTTGGTCTTTGTTATGCACCATGATTGGTAGTACAACAGAAGATTACTTTGATCTTTGTTGTGCACCATGATTGGCAGTACAACAGAAGATAACTTTGGTCTGGTTTTTACCCCATGACTTGCAGTACAACCAAAGATTACTTTGGTCTGTTTGGTTCTGTGCAATTAAAGTAGAACAAAACTTTCAAAACATATCAATAATGTTTAATGATAATTTGAGATTAATAATTATTGACATAGGTGTAACACAGTTTTTAAACTGGAAGATAAACATTTTGCATTTATATCAGCATAATATTTACATTGTTGTTAATCTTTGATCATAACAAGGAACATAGAAAAACAAAACAAACAAGTCTTGTACAACAAAACAATACTTTAATTTATTTTAAGATAGAGCAATTAAAATATATGGGGAACTTACAGAATTATTAATTAAATCCAACAATAATGCCTAAATGTCCTGTGTATTTCCAAAAGAATAAAGTGTTATTAATGTATCCCAGGTCCTCAGATGTATAAACATACCATCTGTCTTGTTGTTTTAATATGGCATAATCCAAAATGTCCTTAAGTAAAGACACTTAAGTTCCAGAATACTATTTTAATCCAGAGTAAATGAGTTCTTTGTACATCCAATGGTTCATCTCAAATTATACATTAAACACATTGGCAGATAAGAAGACAAAACAAGAACATATGAAATGGGAACCAATTTAATTGTTCAGCTATTCTTCTTTTAAATATAGCCATTTGGTCCTAAAACACAATTGTTTTCTTACTTGATTTGTGACATTCCACAATACCCACATCATGAAAGAACTCACCTGACCTATCCAAATTCATTTCTCTAAGAGCCCACCTGACTGTCCCATCCGATGGAAAATAACACCAAACTCATTAACTTTGTTATAAATATTATTATTAAGGATTGTAAACACCTATTTACAGATCTTATGCAATATACAGGGCACGATGCCCCAGTACTAGACATCACTATAAACTGCCTCACTGCAGACAACTTAGCAACTGAAAAAATGATAAAGATATGTTAAAAATCCTAATCATTCACACACACACAATATACAGGTATGTCATAAAAGTAAAATGCACAACATAAATATACATAGCAGTATGTACCTAGTCAAAACTGACTCCATGTTCATATTTATATATCTTGACTCCATGTTCATATTTATATATCTTGACTCCATGTTCATATTTATATATCTTGACTCCATGTTCATATTTATATATCTTGACTCCATGTTCATATTTATATATCTTGACTCCATGTTCATATTTATATATCTTGACTCCATGTTCATATTTATATATCTTGACTCCATGTTCATATTTATATATCTTGACTCCATGTTCATATTTATATATCTTGACTCCATGTTCATATTTATATATCTTGACTCCATGTTCATATTTATATATCTTGACTCCATGTTCATATTTATATATCTTGACTCCATGTTCATATTTATATATCTTGACTCCATGTTCATATTTATATATCTTGACTCCATGTTCATATTTATATATCTTGACTCCATGTTCATATTTATATATCTTGACTCCATGTTCATATTTATATATCTTGACTCCATGTTCATATTTATATATCTTGAATCCATGTTCATATTTATATATCTTGACTCCATGTTCATATTTATATATCTTGACTCCATGTTCATATTTATATATCTTGACTCCATGTTCATATTTATATATCTTGACTCCATGTTCATATTTATATATCTTGACTCCATGTTCATATTTATATATCTTGACTCCATGTTCATATTTATATATCTTGACTCCATGTTCATATTTATATATCTTGACTCCATGTTCATATTTATATATCTTGACTCCATGTTCATATTTATATATCTTGACTCCATGTTCATATTTATATATCTTGACTCCATGTTCATATTTATATATCTTGACTCCATGTTCATATTTATATATCTTGACTCCATGTTCATATTTATATATCTTGACTCCATGTTCATATTTATATATCTTGACTCCATGTTCATATTTATATATCTTGACTCCATGTTCATATTTATATATCTTGACTCCATGTTCATATTTATATATCTTGACTCCATGTTCATATTTATATATCTTGACTCCATGTTCATATTTATATATCTTGACTCCATGTTCATATTTATATATCTTGACTCCATGTTCATATTTATATATCTTGACTCCATGTTCATATTTATATATCTTGAATCCATGTTCATATTTATATATCTTGACTCCATGTTCATATTTATATATCTTGACTCCATGTTCATATATATATATCTTGAATCCATGTCCATATTTATATATCTTGACTCCATGTCCATATTTATATATCTTGACTCCATGTCCATATTTATATATCTTGACTCCATGTTCATATTTATATATCTTGAATCCATGTTCATATTTATATATCTTGACTCCATGTTCATATTTATATATCTTGACTCCATGTTCATATATATATATCTTGAATCCATGTTCATATTTATATATCTTGACTCCATGTTCATATTTATATATCTTGACTCCATGTTCATATTTATATATCTTGACTCCATGTTCATATTTATATATCTTGACTCCATGTTCATATTTATATATCTTGACTCCATGTTCATATTTATATATCTTGACTCCATGTTCATATTTATATATCTTGACTCCATGTTCATATATATATATCTTGAATCCATGTTCATATTTATATATCTTGACTCCATGTTCATATTTATATATCTTGACTCCATGTTCATATTTATATATCTTGACTCCATGTTCATATTTATATATCTTGACTCCATGTTCATATTTATATATCTTGACTCCATGTTCATATTTATATATCTTGACTCCATGTTCATATTTACATGTGTCTATCCAAACTGATTCCATATTCGTATTTACCTGTATCTATTGTCATGACTTTAAGGTCTTAAGCAAAGGAACAATAAAAGCACAACCCAAAAGTGAAATACCACAAATTATTAATTATCTAAAATACAGTGAAAAATGTAAAAGAGTTTACAAATAATCCTAGAATTTCTAACACAAGTCTTAATAAAGTTTTGAATAAACGTTAGTGGTATTCCAAAATAAATTTAATGTTGGAAGGATTAATGTGCATGAGATGGCATGTCTCATAATGATGTGCCAATAGTTGTTTGTTGAATCAACATATTACAATCCAAGAGTATTTACCTATTTGAATTTCACTATAAATCCAAGTATATATTTAAATGAATGTTATTTTTTTTAGCACTTTGTATTTCCAAAGATAGATCATTTGAATTAAATACTTTGAATAAATAAATTGCAGCCCAAATTAAATACTGGACACAAAAATAATACAACTGATTCTGTTTATATCTTGCAGTAAAAGTGAGTAATTTCAAGATAAACAAGATTATATCGTCCTCTACTTGACCTCGGGTTACAATAAGCAATTTCCATTTTAAAAAAACAAACTATTTTCGAATGGAAAATTTTGTTCTGTGAGACTCCAAATATTTACAAGGTAAATATTAATTATAAGTAAAAGGTCTGTTACTAAACTTAAAAAAAGTGGCAAACAAAAGGTATACCCGGAATTCCATGGGGAATCTCCAATGTCCTGGATACAGATTGACATAAACGTGTTGTTTCCACACTAAGATAAATGATTCAGGTCAGTTACTTGATTTTGCAAGTTAAATATGCATAACACTTTCAAATTGACCCGATATTCATGTTTTCCATGAACTGGGAATCCAAATTAGTATTTGTACATATATATCCAAACGGAGCCCATATTTTCATTATTATTCAGTATTATATAGTTAGCGCTATTGAGGAACACAAGCTAATTTTGATCTACTTAGCAATACGTGTTATTTTATACATAAAGCATACTTCTAGTATGTTATTATGCAGTTAGAGTGACTGGTTTAGATCTACAGGACAGCACGACTGTTAATTCATATAAAGTTCTTTCTTTTGAGCTATTGCAGTATTCAGAAAATGTCCAGCATTTTAATAAATGTGCCACAAAGTGTTCATCTAAGGACAATTTAACAATACAATCGGACCAAAAGCGCATGTGGAAAGAAACAATATTGAAGAAAAAATGTATATCCAGACAAGGGACATAAAACAAACCATTAAAATGCACTTGTTTTTCCTGCCACAATAATATATTAGAATAGGAGCTTTTCTAAATTTCATATAATAATTGCGTTTTGTGCTGGGAGCCTATTGAGAATAATGCTGAAGCTGTCAAACCACTGCCTGTCAACTGTGTGATGCAAAGGTGTCAAACCGCTGCCTGACAGTTGTGTGGTGTAAAGTCGTCAATCCACTGCCTGACAGCTGGGTGATGCAAAGGTGTCAAACCGCTGCATGACAGTTGTGTGATATAAATGTGTCAAACCACTGCCCGACAGTTGTGTGATCTAAAGTTTTCAAACCACTGCCTGGTGTATGTGCGATGCAAAATTGCCAAACCACTGCCCTATGGTTGTGTGATGTAAAGGTGTCAAAGCTCTGTCTGACGGCTGTGTGACTCAGTCAAACCAATGCCTTTGTTTGCGTGATGCAAAATTGTCAGATCACTGTCTGGTGAATCTGTGATGCAGAGAACATAGGGGCACATTTTTTTGTTGCTCTCATATCTAAATACAGCAAACTAGAGTTGATCTACCATTTGGTTCACTGGGCATACTTGTCAAATTCCCTAACAGTATTGGGCGATTTTTGAGACTGAAAAGTGTGCATGCATGTCAAAAGAAGGTTATCACGCATCACTCCCCCCCAAAAAAAATAAATGAATAAATAAAAAAATAAATAAATAAATAAATAATCTACGTCTACTTGGGAATAAATTGTCTTTTGAGATAAGCCTATTAGAAATGGCTGGAAATTCAAATCTGAATAACAGAAACTAGTTTATGTTTACTTTCAAAAGTTTTAATACACTTACAAACAACGTATAGTTGGTAAACTTAGCATTGTCAAGTATCATCACCACACATACGCACATGTTCACACACTCCTTATGACAATCACATTCAATAAAACATACACAACCAGTTTTTATGAATTTTAAAATCAGTTGGATGGTGAACTATAGTCTTAATTAGATGTAGTCTTTGCAGCTCCATAGTTAGGAATGGGGTAGTTGAAGGAAAATGCATTCGCGTTCCTCTTTAAACTCATCAGAGACTGGACGGTACAATTGCTCAAACTTCCCTGTTGAATTCTCTGGGTAATCCAGGACAGAACTGAATTTTTCTTGCCGACCATAATGTTGTCATTATTAGAAATGTATATGATGCAGGTTGACAAAGACCTATGCTTGTTTTTATAGAATAGAAAAGAAATATATCATATTAGAACTAACAATTTAATTATAGGAGGGTTGCATAATTTCAATATTTTATCAAGTTTTTTGTCTTTCGGTCAATCTATTTCATGATTAAAATTACCCGGAAAAGTCTGGTTGCTTCACAGTTGCAATTTAACAAGATTAAGACAACGAACGCAAATAAAAATAATTCTTCGAAATGTTCAATTCCGTGTGTCGAATACGTTCCTACTTGTCCCACTGTTTTGCACACGTGATGTTCTATTAACGGATATTGTACACTCTAATAAGGTTGATATTTGCTGTTGATATAGTGAATAAAATCCAACTTCAATAAACTTTACCCCTGTTCATAAAAATGCCAAAATAACGTGTTGGGTATGTGTGTGTGTGTGTGTGTGTGTGTGTGTGTGTGTGTGTGTGTGTGTGTGATTCAGTTTGTTTAATAATACAACCTGATTACAAAAGTAGGTCACTGGGATCCATATATTATGCTTTGTTGGTTTCGTTCAAATTTTGTTTAAACGGTTCATTTCTGAATTTGTACACTAGTTAACTATATACATTTATCAAACCTATGCAAAAAACAAGGTCACTTGGACCCATATTTCACTGTGATCTATTAAAAAAAAGAGTTTGTATACAGTAACATCGGATCAGTATTGCATACACCTAGACCTAACCTTACAGATGGCTTAAACTTCTGGTAAGGAAGAAATCTATATTTTACGTCATAAGGTCCATGATCAAGGTCAATGTTGCTGAAAGAAGAAATCTGCAGAATAACATTGGATATATGGCACTAACCTCGACCAAAATTTGTGGGAAGAAATCTGCAGAATAACATTGGATGTATGGCACTAACCTAGACCAACATTTGTGGGAAGAAATCTGCAGAATAACATTGGATGTATGGAGCAGCAGAGAGGGTGAACAGACCAAGTTTTCAAGCAAAAATAAGGCTTCTACGGAAACCGAAAATATCTAACAAAATGCAGAGGAGGTGAACAGACCAAGTTTTCAAGCAAAAATAAGGCTTCTACGGAAACCGAAAATATCTAACAAAATGCAGAGAGTGTGAACAGACCAACTTTTACAGGCGTCAATTTAGCAAACTGAGGCTTCCTCAAAAATGCTTAATAGAAGCCTCCATTCAGCAAAATAGCAGTAAAAAAAAAAGACGCCATTTAGTTGACGTTCACCTCCTCGGCTGCTAATGCGCTAACTAAATATTTGATCAAGTCCTTAAGATTTCACAAACAAACTAATTTGTAAAACCTCACCTCGTAAATCAATCAGATTATTAGATTGGTCAGTGAGTTTGAAATTAATTCTCGTTAACAAATTATTATGACATCGCATATAGACTAGATTAGTTGGGTCTTCAATAATTAGAAATCCTGGAGGAGCCGTTGGTGCAAATGAGTATAAAATATATCCTTGCTGAGCTTGATTTGATTGTTCGAGATTTATTTGATAATTTCCTTCGATAACATCACATACTAAATTGAGCGCAATCACCGTTGAAATATTCACATTGTTCGGAGCAATATGTCTACCGCCGCCTTCTGGATCATTATTAAATTTCAGAATATTTGCTGTAGGATTCTTCGATTTTTTCCAATTATCGTGGATTCTTTTGAACCCAATATTAATAGCATCGTCAAGTTGTTTCTTTAGTTTATCCGGATTATATCCAGGGATTTTAAAATCTTTAATCTCCGTTTTATTAATCTTATATAGATCCGCAAACTTATCATGTAAGATTTCTTCATTTAATACTTCTTGAATAATTTTCGAGTGAAATATTTTCATATCGTCGATGATTTTATTACCCGTTTCTACGACGTTGATAAATTCATCCTTGGTGAGAGAGCCGGATTTAATAGATATTAGCAGTAGTGAAAAATCGTTATTCATTGCTGTGAAATTTCCGTTAATGAGAGGAACATAAATTTCTTTATTCAAGAATTTATTAGGAGTATAATCTTGATAACTCTTGACTTCATTGACGGGTTTTATTTTGTTGGTGATATAATCGGATTTCTTAGGTTCGGGTGGAAAATCCTTCGAATTTTCTCGCGAGTTATCCGGTGGTAATTCAGGCCATCCTAACACTGATCTTATAGAACTCTGATAAATATCTACAACGTATCCTTCTGTATTTATCTCGATAGCAGATGATAGTGTTGGTTCATGAACTGTTATAGCGATTTTTGATTCTTTTCCAGTGAGAGATTTTATTCTGCGTTGAAATTCAGCATTGATCTGTTCGATTTGATATGACCCAGTTGGTATAGAAACAACCTGCCAATCTGGTGTTCCGTCTTCACGATTCTTGTTTGCAAATACCAAGGAATTATTCGGTTGTTGACCACCAAATGCTACCGATCTAATATTAGGCCAGCTATGATACACTCGTAGTTTTGCTAGTGCGATCTCGCTCACGGGAACAGGAATTGGAAAATTAACACTAAATTCGGGACGTGTTGAGGTTATTGATATCGTGCTTGTTTTCACTGGTGTTGTATTTGTTACTATTTGTTGAAGTAGTTCTTGCGACGACATTATTATTATTATTCTGCTCTAATTTCAGCATTGTTGATTTATACAATTGAGCCATAGTTGAAAATTCGCTATCTGATATTGTTGTGTCATCCAACGACGATGATATCAACGAGGATAATTGCGAGTAACCGGCAGATGCAATATGATATTTAATTAAATAATCATGTAGTTTACTCTGGCTACATGATGATAGTTTTTTTGTGATCCCAGTTAATATACCCGCAATTGTAGCCACTGCGGAAATAGCGATTGGAACTACGACCGGAGCAATCATTGTAACCGAAGATAGTATTATTCCAGCAGCAGTGATTACTCCTGACACCGAGTACACGGTGATATCAACTGTGGTTATTCTTCGTTTGTATTTTTTGATTTTTATTTGATATTCTTCACAGAGAGAATTGAGTTTAGTTTGAAACTCTTTGACTTGATCATAGCGATACTGATTCGATGATGGAGTCATTTTATTTTAAAAGCGTTAGTATTTTTAATTTAACTGTTTACTTAAATCCGCTACGAATTCTACGTACCACGTTACTGAAACCCTAACTAGATTTTTATCTCTATTCGTTATCGTGAATTGTTCAATTGTATCCTTGTCGATTATCGTTGATATTGTATTATTGTTAACTTCAGATGAACTCGACGATGATATATCAAATTTAATCGGTGATACTATTGTTAATCGATAAATACCCTTGACTGCTGCGGCTATGTTTAAAATGTTATCTGTAGGTGTCCACGTATATGATCCGTATTGAATCGTGTATACTACGTTGATGACAGTAGATTTATTATGAGGAATTTTTACTTTTTCAACAACGTTTATCATTCTCATTGCATCATCCCTTATTGCGTTGTTGAATGTTTTAAGTTCATCGATGGATTTTTTAATATCGGGAAGTGTTATTTCAATTTTATCAAATGGGCTCCCAATAAACTTGTCCATGAGGTTTTTACGAAACGTCATAAATAGTTTCGTGTGTTTTTCATATTCGGATTGAAGAGTTGCTAGTTCCAATATAGAATCTTTTATTGTGGTGAGTTTTGGTGTGGTTACTGGTGGATTTCCAAAAAATTCTAGCAGGGGTTTGTCAATTTTGTCAACTATATTTCTTTGTAATGCAGTAAACTGATCAAATGCAACTATATGATCGTCATACTTATCATTAAGCGATTTTAATGAATTCACCGTGTTATCATATGTTGCTAATTTATCCGTAATTGTTGAAACAAGTACACCTGGTTTGAGTTTACCCTCATCAGAAAATAACGCGATAGTATCCTCTACTGCGTCTCGTTGTTTAACCAAAATATCATTAAGAGAGATATTACTACTTTTCAATTTACCCTGACGATCTTGAAATACAAATATTTCACCAGGATCAACATTTGCTAGGTTTAATATTTCGGATATTTCATCTTCGATTAATTTTTTAATATCCTTGTTATCAACGGTTTCAACTTCACTATCAGGTTTCTTCAGCGATGATAAAGGTCGTCCCCAAATATCAATCATTATTATAGAAATCTTTTTATTATTCAAATCCTATGGATTTCTAATCCGAGAAACGCTAGCGTTTCTACCGCTAGTATACTCATTTACTACTATATGAGGTGGTTTCGAAAATCTTTTGGATATAGCATCAAGTACGTTTAATACTTCATTACCACATATTGGTGGATCAAGCATTGTTTGTGTTGGTAACGTAGAATACCAAGTCTTCATTGGAAGGGTTTTAATATAACGCATAAATTCTTTCGGCGGCGCTAATCCATATGAGTCAAAATAAATAATCCCACGTGGATCAATTGCGTAACAAACCCAGTGAGTTCCAGGTCCGGAGTTGTTATCTAAATTAATAATACCGGTTTCAACATCATTTGGTTGTGCCGGTAACTGATCTCTCATAAAAACCCCTCTGAAATTTTTTATTTTTAATTTTTTAGCGGTATCAATTAAATCAAAATTGGACATAGGAACTATATCGTTCCTGGAATTCGAAGATTTCGGAACTATATCGTTCCTGGAATTCGAAGACCCTTTCCGCTGTACCATGAACTCGGGGTTCCTGGTAGTCTTAGACCCTTTCCTTTTTTTTTATACCCCTTTCCAGTTGCCTTTTTCAATGCCATTCCTGCTGCGGTACCAATAGCTCCTAATGCTGCTGCCTTCGCTACCGCTGGGGCTGCTGCGGCAATCAACCCTGGAATCAACCCTAACAACGGGAATATACCACCAGTCTTTTCCATGTTTTTAATCGCGCTCGTAGAAAGAGTAACCTGAACTCCTTTCTTTTCTTTCAGCGCTTTATTAAAATGATTAGTTTGAGTTTTCGTCAGCGATAGTTTATTTCCTCCGCCATTCATTTGATTAGGTTTCAGCGTTATTGTGGTTCCACATTGCTTAGCTGATTTGGATTGTAATTTTTTTATTTGACCAGGTGTCAATGTGACATTGATATTACTATACGACATTATACAAAACAGGTTGATTCTAAATCGCGAGTCATTTTTAAAGAATTTTGGATTAAGAAAATCTTACAGATTTTCCACTGGTGCATCTACTAGTCTCATTCGTCCACCAACACCTTCGAGTATCATTGATTTATCACTAAGAATAACAGCAACTGCTCTGTAATTAACAACATCACCAGCAACAGCACCAGGAGGAGGAGGAGCAGGGTGAACACCAGGATGTACACGAGCTCGGAAGTGTATATCAACTACGGACTGTTTCATCAAGTCAAGATGTTCTAGGGAAAAGTAATAAATCGGATACAGACCTTTAAAATCCAATTGTGATATTTGTAGACCAGTATCTACATTTTGATCACGTCCCATAAATGATAGCAATCGATGATAAACTCGTGCAATGTGGTTATTTTCATAGTTAAGTTGTATATCCTCTGCTGGTTCTTGTTGTCCGTTTATTTTCAGCGAGACTTCAATACATCCTAGTTTATCAAATATCATATGACTTCTTTCTTGATTGTTTAATCTCGTAATATCCTGTAGAGCAACAAATATATGCCGTGGAGCTGAAACACCCTGTCGTGCTGCCAAATGCCATGTAAATGTACCATCAATACTAGAATCCATGGTATCTGTGGACGTTGTCAACCAGCTTAATAATCTCTTCCCCCCTTGATCCATAAATGATAACAGCCGCGGTTCTACTGACAATGATGGAGTCAACACTGGCATCCACAGTGATAGTTTTGATAAAATGACTTTACCAGCGGCAACGCCAGCACCGCGCCAGATTGCATTATTATCATTACCCTTTCTCACTAGTGCTACAGTATGTTTTACTCCGTAAATAACCTTTCTGACGTTTCTACAAAATCCAAATATGTGATGTAATGGGATTGCACATGAAAATTGTCTGTGATCTCCTTGTAATGTTGCTAATCGTGTTGCAAATCCTAGATTGTAATTGGGATTAGCGTCTACAACTAAATCTTCAATACCACCAGCACCATTAGCATCAAGAGCAGGAGCAGCAACAGTACCAGTAAGAGCAATAAAGTTGGCAGCAGGATCAACACGATTTAATGGTCTTCTTCTTATATATGGAGTACCATTAGGATGATCAATAATATCTTTCGTGAACATCATAGATGGACCTGCTGATCTAGTATAGTCATCGGAGTATCTTGCTAACCCGATTATTCCCGTAGCAACATCAACCTCACGTTCAATAGATTCGATTTCTTTTCCATCAATGAGATATCTTGCGCTTTCAAATAATGCCATGATACCATTATTGACAAAACCAACTTGGATATTAGCTGCATATGGTGTATTAGCTACAACATTTGTTACGAGTTCACCTTCGACTTCAATAAAGGCTTCAGCGGGTAAAAAGTATTTACTGGTATCATGAACCTGGAGTTCAATTCTTCCACGAAGATCAGGTTGTACTGCGTGATAAGCAAAAAATTGATAATCACGTACAGAAGTATCTTTAAGCACTGGGGCTTCCATGTCAAATGCAACATCAGGGTTCTGTTTGAACATTTTTATTATATATCCGATGGTCTAAATCAAAAATTCTGAAGAATTTTGAAATTATTTTAAAATAGTTTCATATGAAAACCCCAGGAATTCATTTAGAGAAAATCGATTTTCATGAAATTTTGTCGACGGATTAGCCAAAAAACAATACAAAATCAATAAAAAAAACATCGAAAATTCGATGACAACAACATATTTTAGCCTCACAGGATAAAAAATCTGATCAAAATCGATTTTCTCTAAATGAATTCCTGGGGTTTTCATCCTCGATTTTCATGAAATTTTGTCGATGAATTGCATAAAAACACTAGAAAAATGAGTAAAAACACTAGAAAAATGAGTAAAAAAAGTAAAAAATCTAACAAAATTAGCAAATTATAAATATTTTATAATATAAAAATTCTAAAGAATTTTGAAAAGAATTTTTAAAATAATTATTTAGTTGGGTGTATTTTAATAATGATGATGAAAATATCTGATAATGAAGATAGCGTTAGTAGAATCACAAGTGATTCTGACATTAATGTTTCTGATACAAGTGATTCTGACACAAATATTAGAAACACTAGTGTTTCTACAATAACCATAACAACTGAGCATCCTATTCAAATAAATAGAATCACAAGTGATTCTGACATAAATATTAGAAACACTAGTATTTCTACAATAACTATCATAATTGGAAATCCTGTTCAAATAAATATTTCTAACGTTTCCGGCGAATCTTCTTAAAACCACTTCCCGAAAGCCCACTTCCGGCTATCATATTTGCTGTTATATTATCCTGGGCGTTAGTCATTAACGACTGTAGTTTTTTATCCACGGCGTTATTTATTATTTTACTAACCTGTGTAGGCATTACTGCAGTAGATGGTAGTGAAGTCATTCCAGAAACACTAGTGTTTCTAATGCTAGCATTTCCAGGTTTTGATTGGAAATTCGAAGAATTTCTACGTCGAACTAGCGCTGTTAGTTTATCCCGAGCGGCTGAAAATGCCTTACTAGCAAGATCACCAACAGTGTTAATACCCTTATCTCGGATAACATCAATTGCTTTCATTGCTGCCTGTTTTGCAAATGGAGCCACTTTTGGAGCCATTCTTGAAAATAATCCCATTATAGTATTACCGAGACCATCTCCATAGTATACTCGGTATTTTGGTAATCGTGAGTTTACCACGTAGACGTTAGTTGGTTTATCATGGTTGTAGTGTATGATCATTCTTCTATATACAAAAACACTAGTGTTTTTCCAAATGCTAGTGTTTCCAATTATCTAATCGCAGGAAATTTTCGATTTCCCACCTACGGATTTCCAGTGACATTAGTCACTATGATAACCATGAGAATTTTCGGCTAACTCCTCAATGAAATCTCTATATGTTGCAATATCCATGATACCACCTTGAAATAACCTCCTACAGATATCAGCTGCTTCATTGATTATTTCCAGTGAGTTATTTCCGGCTCGTTTTCCTCCTACAAGTATTTCTAATCGTGCTATATCACCGAGAATATTACCAGGACATGTTACACTAGCGTGAAAATCTATAGGATTTTTACCAACTAAACCACTACCCTTTTTTTTAGTTGTACCAGTTGCACCCTTCTTAGAATCAGCCTCTGCCATTATTTGTATTTCATCAGGGATTGGGTCTGCTGTGTATACTGGTGGTGGTACTGTGATCCCCTTTACCATAGCTAGAAATTGGTCATAATCAGGTTTTATTTTTTTGTTGATTTTATTTTCCCCGCGGTTTGCTAAAAACACCTTATTTGCCCAAAGGTCTTTACTGTTTATAAATTTTTTAGCCGCGTCGTCTATTAAATACTCATTTCTCTTATCTTTTTTAATGTTGTTATTGGTAAATTTAGCTAAACCATTGAGTGTTGGGATATTTCTGATTGTATTTAACGCATCAACTGTAAATATATTTTCAGGATTATAGTCCCCCCTTGGAACAGCTCCCACTTCTTCTTCTTGTTGTTGTTCTTGAAATTCTTCAGGTGGAAATGCTTGCGTTTCTAGTGAGGAAATATCAACATCACCTAATCGTTCAATTTCTTCCTGAAGTTCTCGTTGTTGTTCTTCTTGTCGTCTTGCAGCAGTTATTATATCACCAGGAAGTGTTTTTAATGATTTTTTCGTTTGTTTAGTTCGTTTTGATATTTTCTCTAACACAGGGAGAAAGGACTCTTTTTGCGAGCTTTCTTGTTTAGAGATTGCTGTTTTCACACCCTCAGTTGCACTAACAATAGGTTTGAAGAGTTGTTCTGTATCCTCTGTGAAGTCAGTCTGAAATAATTGCCGCTGTTGAAGTTTTTCGCGGATTCTATCACGAAGGGGTAATATTTTCTTAAGAGCTTCAAGTCTTTCTCTAGCTAATCTCGTTGTTAATGATTCTCCTATCATTATTAAAAGAGTATCACTAATTGTTAAATTGCTTTGCAATTTTTAATTAAAAAATCCAAAGCATTTTAGAAATGCAAATCACTAACCTAAAAATGCAAATCATTTTAATACTTCCCCCTTACACACATAATTTTACTTCCTCATACCGTACTGGTTATACAAACAAAGGAGGCTCTCTACGCGTGGGGTTCATCACCTTCAGAGTTTTCCATTAACATTTTTAATTGTCTCACTTTACAATTAATAAGTCTCTTTTGTTCATATTCTAATCCTAATTGCTTACGTACACGTTCAACGATGCTACATAATGGTACGAAGACATTAACATCTTCAGTATTTACTAAGCTCTCACGTATAAGCTTTTGTATATTTTTGATTAAAAAATATTTCTTAGATAGAACATATTTTCCTGTCTGTTCTGCAAATTGTATATCCTCGAAATTGGTCATAATTTGATCACAATCCAAACCTGAACATAATTTTACATTTTGATCCTTCAACTTATTGATTTCAATAATAATCAATTTGAGATTTTCAAGATTCATATATATATATATATATATAAAAATATATTTGTTTAAATGCAAAGTATTTTAAATACAAAGTATGAAAATTCTTTAAAAGTATTTCAAATACAAAGTATTTCAAAATGAATTCTGGATACACTAAGGTGTTGATCATCTTAGTATACCCAGAAGCTTAATGCGATTATAGGTGATTATGATTATATATAATGAATGACGACGGCACATTTACCGTTTTAAACCCCCTTGGTGTTTTATACATCAAGCAGCGCGCTCAACGGTTAACCGACAAACACATAACAATAGATTATAGGTGAACAATGAATGAATTGATTTCAATGACAATGACGACGGTACAACAATAGATTATAGGTGAACAATGAATTGATTTCAATGACAATGACGACGGTACAACAATAGATTATAGGTGAACAATGAATGAATTGATTTCAATGACAATGGATGACGCGGGCTATTCTACATTCAAGTGTAAACAAAACCACAAAATCGAAACTTTGGTTTTGAATGTCAATAATAACGTTAGAAACACTAGTGTTTCTTTACCACGTGTGACGGTGTGGTTTTGTTTACACTTGAATTTCGGCTAATGCCCAATTATAATAAAGACGAATTTGTATATATACACTCATTACGACGAGGTGATATAAAATAGGTGTAGTGATTGTAATTATTTGTTTGTTTATTAGCGATCACTGACAACGTTGAAAACACATATAATACTTGAAACAGACATTAAAAAAAATGTTTAAATACGACGTGTTTATAAAACAGTTCTTGAAATTCGAAGAATTTTAGACTTGAAAAAGACAAAATTGATTGTGTTTTGTTCGGATTTATTTAATTATAACAGCCAATGAAAAATCGAAGATTTTCCAATCAATGTTAGAAACATTAATATTTCCATGTTTAAAATCCGTAACTCTGTCATTGATGATTTGTCACACGAGTTATACCTAACGGAGTTATCTCCCGTAAAATCCGTAGGATTTCTATTTACGTATTATACATAAATAAACCGAATTTTATTTTTAAAACGCTTTGAAAAAGCGGTCTTGGTTTTATTCTCAGCAACGCATTGAATAGAATACGGATAAATATCGAAATACCTACCAGCTTCTGTCATTGATTGAAATACCATCTCCGTGTTATCTTCAGTATTAAACGATCTTACAGGTCTTTTCCCAATTGATTTATAAGTACCAGTATTTCCAGATGCAGTATTCTCACTTTGTGTAACAGCTCGTAAATTATTCAAAGAATTATTAGTCCTAATACCATCAATATGATCAATAACAAGACCATCCTTGATTAATCCATTATACACTTCGAAGACGAAACGGTGATTATAATACTTCTTCCCTCCAGTAGTAAACGTCAAATACCCCATACCATTATCCCACCCAATAGATTTCCTATTTTTACAATGTCTAACAACACCATCACGAGAAGCTTCGTAGTTTTCAATAACAGAATGTCTTTGAAATTCTTGGTTCATTATATATAATATATCTATTTGTCTAATTCATTAATTGGCTGAATTATAACATTGGAAAATCTGCCTAAGTAATCTTGAGCAGTTTTTATGATTTTGTCATTGACGTCGTCAGGATTTTTGATTCTTCGCTTGTCATAATAACGTTTTAACTCTCTATAACGCTTACCCCCGCAATTAATGCATAACTGCGACTTGCCTCTTACACCTACCCCACAATGCAAGCATGGTAGAGGTCCCTCCGAACCGTTTCTCACACTCTGCATATGATACCCACAGAATTCATTTCTACATGATTTGTTACACGGAGTCTTTGATCCAATCATAAGCCATTTGCAATGATTCATTATATAAAAATTTTCTATTTAAATACTTGTTTTAATTATTAATATGAAAGGATTCAAGAGATTATCGAAAATTAAGCCTTGGAAAAATGTTAGATTTAATCTCGATAGAATCTCTGATATACCTAAAAGTCTAGTAGATGATAAATCACTATTGAGTAAAATCAGCGACTGTTTTAATGAGTTTAAGCGTGATGGAGCATCTCATACGTGGTCGACATTTCGAATTATTGATGAAGATGTCAATGTACCTGTAATTGATGCTACTATGAATGATATAAGAGCAGCTGAGATACTTTCACACCTTGGTGAAATTGCAAAGCAATTTCTACGGAGGTATTTTTTTAGAATAAAATTCATTATCGAAGAGGAAGGTGAATGGATTATCAGAGATAAATTTGACCCAATCCTTAAGGATAAAAAAACTGTTATTGTGAGTAGAGATTCCAAACCAGGAATTCTAACTGGAATTGACAAACCATACTATGAGAAATCTTACCCTGTAACAGCAGTTGTGTATGGGTTATATCCAATAAATAATAATCCTAATATTACAAAACTAGCTCCGATGTTTTCATCATCAGTGGCTTTGCCACTTAATTGTGTAGCAACACGGTTAATAGAACACTTCAAAAATGCATCCCGGGGAAACAAATTAACTGATCTACGAAGAAAAAAAATAACCGAATGGGAATTGACAGTGAAACAGCGCGGGGCAACGATTTCTGATATAGCTAAATTAGAAGCATTATTAAAATTTCCAATATCGGTAGCGACAATAACCGGAGAAGTATTATACGAACCGAAATATCAATCGCGAGGAGCTCCAATTGAAATTATTGATCATAACAAACACGCGTGGACACCAGCGGTAAATATATTTCCACGAGAAAGAACTGTTCGATATATCCCTAAAGAATTTTCTAGGGATGATTTCTATGAAGAGAAATTATTTGATGCTATTCACGCGTTAACCAAAGACGACCCTGTGTCAGTATGGTTACTCAGGAGTAATGAGGATCCGGAAATAGGATTTGATCAGTTTGTAAAACCAAATGGTGAATTATATCGAACTGAAGAATTAGATACTAGAATGAGAAAAATCGCTAATGAGTATTTAGAAAATTCTAAAGAATTTTCAGAGGGAAACACTAGCATTTCTACAGAAAAACTACTGACGGATAGCTTCACAATTCCATCAGTGGTAGCTCACTTCGCACGAGAAAAGAATTCATGGCGTCCAACACGAAGTGATTTTCTGGAGGACGTGAAGTTGAGTTGCGTCGAATTTGGTCATGGAGGATTGTGGAATACGAAATACTCACGTGATGGTATGATTTCAATTGATATATCCGCGTGTTATCCTGGAAGTTTTCTCGGATATGGAGAATGCTCTGAATATTTTAAACGATTTGGACACCCCACGCATGAAATGACTCGTGTTGCGATTAATGGTCCATTGCCTGATTTTGATTTAACCGGGTTCGCTCGTGTGATATCATTCGAATTAGCTACAGGGTTACATCCGTGTAGTTATCTTTGGCTTGGTAGACATATGTATGAAAAAGCGTGGATGCCAATTGTGCTATTGCGATATATGATCGATTGTGGTATGCTAATATCGTTAATTGTCAGTGAAGCGATTATTTGTTATAACGCTCAGAAAGATGTTTGGTTACCAAAACCCGATCTCGAAAAAATAATTAACGAACAACGAAAACAATTGGGAGATTGTGAAACACTTATGGATTGGTCTAAGAAATTATTCGAAGGTAGTAATAGAGAGGCTAAAGATCTCGGACGAAAAATAATCGGTAAATTCACTCAAGGTGGAAGATTTGATAATGCAAAATACTCTTCGAGATTAATCATAGACGATGAAGAATACAATTTCATAATATCTGATTTAATAAAAAAAGGGAAATTTGTAACCCGTAAGAACGCTTTTCTATCAGGGGAATTAGATGAGGAAGCTTACAAATCTGCGAGCGGAACTAATAATGTTTGGGTAGATGATGTCCTTCGAAATGGTAAGAAACTAGGTACGGTTGTTACCTACTGTGATGGAAAAAGTTGTCAGTACACACATTTGAGAAGTTCTATGCTAGCCTATTCTTGTATTAATCTATTCTCGATGATAAATAGATTTCCTAATACCGCGGTTAGAGTAGCTACTGATTCGATGTATATCCATGAAAAATACAAATCAGATGTAGCTAAATTCACAGATCCTAAGGAAGCGTGGGGAAATTGGAGGTTTAAAAAAGAAACACTACATGAATATTGTAAATCCGCAGACGTTGCTATGGATGATAAATACTTGAAAAGTAACCATAATATCTCAGAGATTAAATCAGAATTTTCTACTGCACCGCCCGTATCCGATCCGATTTGTAGATACAAGACAGTTTATTTAAACGGCTGTGGTGGATCAGGAAAGACAACTCGTGCAATCGAATTATTCCGTAGAAACGCTAGCGTTTCTAACATGATTGTGCTAACACCAACTCATAGACTCGCCAGAGAGATGATAACGCGGGGGGTAAAAGCCTGTACTTATCACAGCTTCTTTCGATGGAAAGGCGATACATGGACTCCTGATCGAATGGGCGATAAATTCATTCCTGATGTAATAATCATTGATGAAGTATGTACTATATCGTTGACAGTATTACAGACATTTCTATCATGGTTGTTGACAAAAAACACAAAAGTCGTCATGTGCGGGGATCACGGCCAACCGCAGCCATTTGTTGGTGGATCTCCACATGAATGGTTAAAAGGATTTGTAGATTATTATGAAGAGATTAATACCGACCATAGATCACTTGATGAACAATTACGAGAATTCAAAGCGCTAATTAGATTACAACCGGATAAAATCCAATGTGAAATAGCGCGTGAAATAATCTCTGAAACTCCCATGAATGATTTTTGGGAAATGTGGAAACCAAATGATTTAATAATCGCGAGTAGAAAAATAGTCAGAGACGCACTTCAGATGAAGTTGTTTGCGCTACATAAAGAAAAATTTGCAACACTTCCAGTACCACTCTGTTATAGACCTAAGGATACACGAAAGCAGAATATCGACGTTGACATTCCTGGACAACAACAAAAGCAGAATTTAGTATTAAATGATATTGTGCTGGTTGATATCAGCGTCGTTAAAGATGCATTAGGTGCTGATAAATCCCCGTGGACGCTAGGTTATGCAGCAACAATACACTCTTCACAAGGATTGACTATATCCGATACAACTCTTTGGATAGTAGATAATCATATTGAGTGGTCAAATTTAGTTTATCTCGCAGTATCCAGAGTACGGCGAATAAACCAACTTCGAAGAATTGTGGTTAATGATAATGACAATACAATAAGTAATATACACACCGATGATAATATAATCAGAAAAAAACTCTCTGGTTATAAACAACAGGATAAAAAAAATAAAAGAGAATTTGACATTGATGCTGAATTAATTAAGACACTAAAGCAACAACAGAACAATCACTGCGCGAGTTGTAATTGTATAATGAGTTGGAATTGGTCGGATAAAGATCCTCGCCAATTCACCGTAGATAGAAAAGATAACAATCTCGGTCATGTCAGAAACAATGTGAGGTTGACCTGTCTTGAGTGTAATAGACGCCGGGGTGACAGCACCTTAGGTGCTAGTTAAGACCACGCGGTGGCAATTGAGTATCCTCGGGAATCACTTGTAATTGTTTGCGTGTAAATCCTCGCTGAGGAGCAGTTGAATCCAGTTTATAGACTGGAGGTCTACCAGTTGATCGTGTTATACCGGATATATTATGCGTAGTGACACTCCAAATAGGATCAGTAGCTCTTTTTTTACCACCCTCAAGCTCTCCTGGTTCGTATAAGTACCTTACAATGACATTACTACCAAGAATTGGTTCTTTGAAATCTTTTTGTGAAATTCCTTGGATTTCCATTTTGATAGACGCCTTCTTAATAGCGTTGACAGGTTTCATATTAATTGTTCTAGTAATCTCATTATTGATTGCGGTAATCACAGCTGGTAATCTCTTGACCCATTCACGGGATCGTTTATCCTGGATGAATTCTTTTGCGTATTGATATCCGAATAACCGCTCAGCAAGGGTTTTATTAAACCGTTCAACAATTGCCTGATCGCGATGTAGCGCAGTGTGTCCTCGTCTGATGGCGACATTATGATGTTTCATCGTAGATGTAACAACACCTTGAAATTCCTTGCCAGGATCAACTTGTAACAGATTTGGCCAGCGCAGAGGACCTCGTCGATAAATCCTCTCAAATGCAGAAGCTACTTCAGTAGATGATTTTGTTTTTAACGGTTCTGCTTCTTTGTATCGACTTGCAATATCAACTAACGTTAACGCGTATTTGTAACCGTTGTCATGCGGCAGAAATAGTATATCAGCTTGATGAACTTCATTAGGTGTTGTAACATCAAAATGCGAATAGTTAATTTGTTTAGGCGCTGGTAGATAAATTTGCCATATTGCCTGTTTAGATAACCAGTTTGCCGCTGTAGTTTTTTTCACCTTTGATGCGCTAGCGAGTTTATTAATTGCTGCGTAACCTCTCCAGTATCCTCTCGGAGAATAATAAATAGATTCCATATTAAAATGCTAGCATTTTCAATTACCAGCACCTAACATCAATTTACCCTTCATAGCAGATTTTACCAACCAAGAAGCCAACTTTTCTTTGAAGGATTTATCAGGAATAGCATTTAACGCATGAATTAATTTTACATCTGCGAGATGTCTATGTTGAAGATTGCTGCTTTTATAAGCGACATCATGAGCATGACACGCCTTATCAATAGCGTTTATTGGATACTCGCCGGGTCGGGGCTGATTTTGATCATCAAGTCTGATATCTAATCGTGTTCCCGGTCCACAGTAGCTATATCCTGGAAGGTGCTTTTCTCCTGGATACTTTGCCCACGGTGTTCCTGGGAGTTTTGTCAATTTGGCTGCAATATCACCTCCTCGTTTTTTTTTAAAGGTTTCGTGGAAGTAAATCTAAATTTCTTTGTACTACATTGTACGCATTTACCAGAAAGCGCTGATCGATTATTTTTCGTTGTAATCGTCGTCAAGTCATTTGTGCCAGTACGCGTCCTACACTTCACACAATATAGATCCATAATTATATTATATAACGGCATGAATGTAATTGATTATTCAGCTACTCGACGACGGGAACCTATTAGACACCATGCAATGTTACCAAATTCTATTCGCGCGATTATCATCGGACCATCTGGAAGTGGTAAAACACAATTGCTACTTAATTTGATAACGAGATGGATGAAGTGGGATAAATTGTACATGATTGCTCCGAGTGTAGACGATCAACGATGTTATGAAGTATTAAAGGATTTTAATGATGCCGCGCAAGAAATTAACGGCGATGGTGTTATTGAGTTTATAACCGATATCGAAGAGGCACCGAATATTGATGATATTGATGGAAGTATTAACAATTTAGTCGTATATGATGATATCATGTTAGATAATCAAAAGAATCCTGCTAGAATATTTTCCAGAGGCAGACATAAAAACACCGATGTGATATATATCACTCAACGTTACACTCAAATACCAAAAGTGATCAGAGATAACTGCAATATGCTGTGTGTATTTAACGGAGTTGATACTCATACTCTTAGAAATATTTGGCAAACTTGGTGCGGTGGTGATATGGATCATAATCGATTTAGAAATTTCTTTAGCCACGCTCAGACAATCCCACACGGATTTGTGACGATAAATTTATCAGACCCTCGGACAAGATATCGTATCGGACTTGATCAAATATTTAGTTAGTGAAATCCTTCGGATTTCCAATCGAAGATTTTCATAGCAGCCGAGGAGGTGAACGTCAACTAAATGGCGTCTTTTTTTTTTACCCGAAAACTCCACGAATTTTCCAAGCATCGTAGCAGCAAAGGGGATGGTGACAACAAAAATGGCGTCGTTTTTTTTTTTAATTTTATTTTGATGAATGGAGGCTTATATTAAGCATTTTCGAGAAAGCCTCAGTTTGCTAAATCGACGCCTGTAAAAGTTGGTCTGTTCACACTCTCTGCATTTTGTTAGATATTTTCGGTTTCCGTAGAAGCCTTATTTTTGCTTGAAAACTTGGTCTGTTCACCTCCTCTGCATTTTGTTAGATATTTTCGGTTTCCGTAGAAGCCTTATTTTTGCTTGAAAACTTGGTCTGTTCACCCTCTCTGCTGCTTATGGCACTAACCTAGACCAACATTTGTGGAAAGAAATCTGCAGAATAACATTGGATGTATGGCACTAATCTAGACCAAAATTTGTGGGAAGAAATCTGCAGAATAACATTGGATGTATGGCACTAACCTAGACCAAAATTTGTGGAAAGAAATCTGCAGAATAACATTGGATGTATGGCACTAACCTTGACCAAAATTTGTGGGATGGCTTACACTTTGGTTAAGAAAAAATAATTTTCATTATGAAGTTAAAAGTCAAGATCACGTCTACTGTATGAATACAATTTGTTGGTGGACACAAAGTTCAGTTACCTGCATAGAGAACAATTACAATTATACAACTTCTGTAATTTAATTCTTTACGAATTATTGTATGAATATATTTTCCGAAATAGATACATTAGCATGTATCTTTGTTCATATTAAAATTCACACAAGGAAGAGCTTATTATTTAATACTTTTAGGTAAATGTATATTGACATTCTTTAAGTTTAGTATCTTATCTACATTTGGAAAGTATAGAAGATGAAGCATGCTGGGATTGGCTTTAGATAAGACCTAAAAGTAGATTATTTGTAAAAGAGATGTTTATTTATAATGTAATCGTACGATAAATGAATCCGAAACCGTACTCGTACTTATTAAGTTAACAATGGATTTAACAGAAAGGTGTATACAGATATTGCACAACTGATTCAAGTATATAATATTATTCCTAACTGTAACTTATCAGAACATTCATTTTAATCTAGTAATCAACAAATATCAACGTAATGAAGTTATAAGCGAATATGATTGATGTATTTATCTATCACCATGGATAAAACATGTTTTTCAATTTACACAGAAATCTGTAAAATTTATTATCACAAAGGTTATAAAATTATATGAATGATATACAACCATGATCAAAGTATCTGCCATCAGCCTTTTGTTATTCTTGTTTTGCGTATTAATACCATTTATTTGCACAAGATAGGCTGCACATGCTAGCCACCATAACTGGTGGAGGAAACCCGGGGAAAGCCCATGTAAGAACCACCTAAAAAGCTATATAGATATAACACACCCACCCTCGTCCACAGCAGCGTACGGGTTAGACGAAAGTCCACACTTCTATATCAAGTCTCCCCCTTCCCATTACAATCAGCTATAAGTATGGTGCAAAAGTCAGTGTAGTACACGAGATATTCTTAAATACAGATGTAATGGTAATAGGCTACTGCATTTATATGGGAAAATGAATCCAGGAAAAAAAGTCACAGGAAAAAAAGTCACAGGAAAGAAAGTCACAGAAAAAAAGTCACAGGAAAAAAAGTCACAATGAAAAAGAGCCCTAGGAAAAAAAGTCACAGGATAAAAATAAGTGAGAATATCACACAAATTTAGAAACCATAAATAATATATTACGATGGAGATAATTTTAAATAAAATTCAAATATATACACTCCGAAAAATTTCAACTTGTAATGAAAACTAAATCCAATAGAACAATTATCTAGCTTATAATAACATTAAACGTTTGGCCGAAACCAGTATGTTGAATTGTTTAACAATCCCAGGCTACAAAGGGACATTACATCATAAAAATCTTTTGTTCTGCCAATGTAACAAATTAGTGTCTTACTTGGCTTCAGACCTATATTCATCTATTCCATATTGTATTCAATGAAGCAAATACAATGTTTATTTCATTATTTGTTCACATTAGGTTGACATTTTTTTGCATATGTATCTATTTGATTTTTATGTAAAGTTTTCTCTATAGTAATATAGTATGTACTGTACGAAAATTTGTGTTATATTCCCGTTTTTAACCTGGAATATAACCTGACTTTTTTTCCGCGCACCGGTATGAATCCAGGAAAAAAAGTCATTGTGATTTTTTTCTATAACCCTCGTGCGATGACCAAAAATCTATTATCATGCATTATTATGTGAATTTAAAAATGAAAATTTGACTTTTTTCCGCGCACCGGTATGAATCCAGGAAAAAAAGTCATTGTGATTTTTTTCTATAACCCTCGTGCGATGACCAAAAATCTATTATCATGCGTTTTGTGAATTTAAAAATGAAAATTTATATATTTACTCTGAAATATAATTTAGTCCTACCCAAAACTGTGACTTTTTTCCTACCCAAAACTGTGACTTTTTTCCGCAGAGTGTGACTTTTTTTCCTGTGACTTTTTTTCCTAGCCGAAATTGTGACTTTTTTTCCGTGACTTTTTTTCCTGTGACTTTTTTTTCCGCGCACCGGGAAAATATGACCTTGGGAGTCAAGTATATCCATCTGACAAAATTAGTTTATATTTTCCCATACAAATGCAGTAACATTTTATTATATATTCATTTCATATTCTACCTAAGGCTTAATTATATAAACAAAATACACGACAAGAAACAAAGTAGTTGAATTTATGCTATTTTTCAAAATAAATACACAGGCGCATATTCACCAGTATACAACAATATTAATGCGCACATAACATTGTCTATCAAAATCTGACCCAAATTGCGCGCTCGACATTACATGTACTTTCAAAAAGAATTGCCACTCTTTGTCTAGTTAAACCCGAAATTTAGAGTGATGTTGTGAATGAATGCGCATTGCAACATCTTTTCCAGTTGGTCTGGAATGAATGGATTTTTTTTTATTTGTGTTGCTGTTGTTGATTTCACTCAATTCCGCTGTATTTATACCTTCTTTCAATTCCACACAAAATGCACGTGTCTGTGATTTGAGCAGGGAGCTTGGGACACGTTTTGGTTCAGCTGCAGGTGTTTCCGTTTTGTCATTGAATGTTTGGAATCCTAATATATTGAAATATGAACTCTTTCGATTGTAATTATCAAAAAGACGCTGTGGAATTTCGTGTTCATTTAATTTGAGTGCAGTAAGTAGAATTCACTTGGAACTAAGACGAAATTATAACAAAATTTCGATAAATATGTAAACAAGATTTAGAACCCATGGCATAGCTCATGTAATTCGGATTTGGAGAACAAAGAAAGGTACATTCTGAGGAAATTCAAGATGCAAAATGTAAGTATATTTTGCCATTATTATTACATGCTAAAGAAGATATATTTATGCGTGGTCACTTGCAAGCTTCCTCAGCTATGTTATGACCTGTATTTAGTATCATGGCGTCTACGGTCTAAATCACACGAATCGGACATCTTTTGTTATCAAATTAGGATAAAACCTCTGACAACAGGAAATCACCGTTTAGGTACTATAAATTAACACAATGGGTGCAAGCGTGACACCAACCATCTGCTCGATTTGACCTTTCTCACGTATCTTTTATTGCTTTAGAATCGAAAGAAGACTGAAAAAGCTATCCATTCCAAAGACAATAAGGTACCAACGCATAACTCTCAGACGTCCATCCCCTGAACCTAATCCGGCGAATTAACTTTTATTTTCACCATTATAGTCACAAAGTCTTTCTACGGGGGGTGGGGGTGGGGGACAACCGAGAATATAACCCCTGGACTTGGGCCCGTAACAGGGCTCTGGTCGAACAACACTTTTTAATTTTTTAAATTTTTTTAACAACAAAATTGAAGAAGAAATAGGAGAGGCCTGGATTTTAATTACCCCAGGGCCAGTGATCACCCATTAAGGCTTGGACAGGACTCCATCGGGCGGAAGTAGCCGATTCTGCCTACGGGATGAAAGTAATTTCACAAAATGAATTAACTTTACTTTTATTTAGATTGTATCATATTATAATTATATATAAATTTCCTGAATAAAAATATCTAGTTAAAATAAGGATAGTAGATATGACGTCATCGTACTTTAAATATTAAAGCCCAGATGGATGCTGTTCCGGGTTGTATTAAAAGAATCTAGCGGATGGTTGGCATCACGCTTGCACTCCTTGAGTTAATTTATTGTACCAAGAAGGTGATTTCGTGTTGTCAGAGATTATATCGTACTTTACTGATAAAACGTCATACTCATGTTCCTAAATCCGAAACACTGTATGTTTTAAAATTGCATTTGTGAGTCTCATCCACATCAATTTATCATCTTTACTCTCAAATACACATACCAGCTGTTTTAGTTCATTCGCAAACAAATCTAATATACTATACCCTAAAGTCTAATACATGAGTGTACACGGTTTGTTTACAATGTAGTTCTCTTAGCCACATGTGTCGTACACGTCATTGCAGTATGAGTGTTCGGTATCGTAAAATACTGCACAATTGTGAAAATGTCAAGTTTATGGAGAAGAAAAGGAGTATACAATAATGTACATTACGCAAACCCTCACATGAATTTGCTTCACTATATATTAAGGGCTATAGGTAAAGCGAATATGATTAACAGTATGGGTGGGTGTGTTATAGCTATATATTATGTATAGTAGTGAAACGTTGTAAATTGTGAACTTAAAAAGCTCATGTTGATGTTTCCACTGCATGTTATTTTTGGAATATTAATCCACAAACATTTAAATCTCTAGGTACGATCAGAACTTCGTTCTTAATACTTGTCTGAAGAAAAGAAAAGTACTCGCCATTTGCTACTTATCATAAAAAACACTTATATGGAGTTATTAGGACAGAATTTTTAGTAAAAGTAATAAGATTGACATTTTCTCTAAATTGTATTAAAGTAATTTTTCAATAATATATATATATATATATATATATATATATTTTTTTTGAAGTAATTTTGCTACTAAAATATATTAAGAATAGTTTCATTTATTTCTATATCACAACTATATACTATTTTAATAAAGTTGCGCCCTTATGAGCAAAGGCGGTTGGATTTGTACATTTCTCTTGTGTTGCAAAGTTAGCAAGAAAAATACTCTCGGCAAGCTACATAGGTTACAGACTACACATTCGTAGAATTCCAAATTAGTTACTACTTTGGTAATTGAGCAAACTTTCTGTCGAATGATGTAAAAACAATATGGCCGAGTTTGTGTACTGGAGAAGAGAGCCTCTTTCTGGCCCGAATGAGACGACACTAGTATATCCATGGATAACCATATTTGGTCGTGTGGTTACGTCCGGATTACACATAAAAGCGGTGCAGACCGCGCACCATCAAGTCCTTCATCATGAAGCGAGAAAGATTCGCCTCTCTAATTACAGTACCCGTACCTCATTCTCTAGACGTAGCTGTGTTTCATCATCGTAGTGACACCTCTTTTAAGGAGCTTCTTCTTCTTCCTCTTCTTCTTCTCTCTCTCTCTCTCTCTCTCTCTCTCTCTCTCTCTCTCTCTCTCTCTCTCTCTCTCTCATTCTGTCATTTAGTACAACCATGGGTTTATGAGAAACACCCACCTCATAAAAGAGTCAAAAGCGGGATATTTATTGAGTGTGATTCAAAGTGAGAAAATAGGTCAAATTTAACAAAATTAGCAGTAGAGTAGGTCTGCCCACCATTTTTATACAGGCGTCATTTTAACAAAATAACTGTTATTATTATTACTTTCTGCTTGTATAAAAATGGTGGGCTGATGATCTTACAAACTTCAATCGGGTGTGATTCTTGCTAATGGTGGTGGCATGTTTGAGGTCTAGATCGTGCGCGATTAGGCTGCGATTAATTAACAATACATTTTATCTAGTCCGATTCGATAACGTGCTCTAGGATCGCATACATTTATTGTTATAAATCCATGAGGGATGGCATGGGCACGACTAAAGAAATTATTAAATTTATTTAGGTCCATATCACCGCGGCACCAGGTTTGATGAACATGTCTCAACGTGTAAGTATCAACGGAATTGAACATCGCAGGGATATTACATCTGCTTCTGATCACGTTTGGGACTTGCGTATAATCTTGTGTAGCATACATTATGTCAATATTTTTATGTCTACCTAGTGAACATATCCTAGCTGGATTTTTTTGATTATCAATCATTACATCGTCGTATACAATTACATTGTTGATATTCTTGTCAATATCATTGACGCTAGGAGCTTCATCGATATCGGATTTCGCGCTCTCGTTATAATCTTTTAATACCTCATAATCTTCCTGGTCATCTACGGTCGGGGCTATCAAATATAGTTTGTCCCATTTCATCCACTTCATGATCAAATTAAGTAACAGTTGTGTTTCACCACTTGCAGACTGTCCAATTATATATTTTATTTCTGCTGTATGATACTGTCAATAAACGAGTTTATAAATACCCGTTAACCGTAGTTGATATTGCGAGTAGATATAGGGAAGTTGAACCTTTATCAACAAATTCCTCATCTGAAGTAGCTTTTGTGTTTAAAAGAATTTTTCGACGATGTTCTCTACGGTGGCCAAACCTGTTACAGGTTGATCCCGGCAAGGAAGTTCAAGGTGAAGTATCGTCAACGATGAAGCAACATAATGTCGCTAGAAGACGAGGACATATTGCAATACACCGCGATCAGGAAATTGTTGAGTTGTTTAACCATACACATGCAGACAAATTATTTCATTATCACTACCCGAAGGAATTCATCGAGGATAAACGATCACGTGAATGGGTCAAGAAATTACCAAGTGTAATCGTCTCACTTAACAATGAAATTACTCAAACCATCAACATGAAACCTATTATCGCAATCACAAAAAATATAAATTTACCCCGCCATGAATTCTCATCGCAATAGGTATTAGGTAGCAATATCACTGTAAGATATTTGTATGAATCTTGTGAACTAGAAGGCGGTAAATAAAGATCAACTGATCTTATTTGGAGTATAACCGCACATAAAATATTCAGTGTTGTCACATCTAAAAATAGACCGGCAATCTTTAGATTATATTCAACTGCCCCACAACGTGGATTTACTTGTGAACAGTTGCAAGTTATTCCAGATTATACTAACTTACCACCGCGTGGTCTTAATTAACGCGATGATTTCGATTACACTCTAGGCAAATTAATGTTACATTATCTCGGGTATGACCACGACTATTATCTTTTCTAATCAAATTCTCTGTTATTTCTTATCTTGTTGTTAATATCCCGCTAGTGTTTTCTTATCTTGGTATCATTATCCACATCAACGATATATTTTCCGTTGTTGAAATCGACGTAAACTCGTTGAAATTGATGTATTCTTCTTACTCGTGACACCGCCAAGTAAACTAAATGTGATCACTCGGTGAAGTCATCGATGATCCAAACAGTTGTATCAGTGATAGTTAATTCTTGCGACGAGTGTATTGTCATCGCGTAACCTAAACGCCATGGGGATTTATCGGCGTTTATTGCATCTCTGAAAACAACGATATCAACCAGCACAATATAATTTAACACGAGTATTTGTTTCTCGGTACCTGACTCTGCCAGTCGCCCAGGAATATTAAGTTCGATGTTTTGTATCCGTAGGTCTATAGCATAGCGGACCAGGATCCGTTTGCAAACTCTCTTCGTGTAGATAAAATAATTTCATCTGAAGTAGATCTCTTATTTTCTTTCTGCTCGCGATTATCAAATATGTTGGTTTCCAGATAGTCCAAAATTCACAATCGATGTTTCAGGTATTGTTTTACGTGTTATTTCACCTTGAATTTTATCCGGATGTAATCTTATCGCGGATTTTAACTCGGTTAACTCTACGTCAAGTGATCGATGATCGGTGTTAATTTCTTAATAATAATCTACCGTCTTTTTCAGGTATTGATGAGGTGATAATCCGGTAAATGGTGGTGGTTGACCATGATTGTCACGCATTATCACAGCGGTGTTTTTTGTTCGCAACCATTCCAAAAATGTTTCTAACAGTGTCAATGGTACGTTACATATTTCATCCCAAATAGTTATCCTGGGAATATATTTTGTGGCCATTCGTTCAGGGGTCCACGCTGTCCCGTTAAACCGAAAATATCTATGATATGTACAGGAGTTTACTCCTCGCGACGTCATTTCTAAGGCAAACCGATGAGTTGGTGTGAGCACAATCATTTCACAATTCTTCCCGAATAAATCTATTACTCTGGTTATTTTACAGCATCTCCATGGACCGTTCAAATATAAGTTGTATGTCGTGTTATTGGATCGTGTACAGACGGCGATGATGATATTTTCATTATTGTATCTACGCGGTAATTGTCTTCGATAGGAATACCAGCTGGATCGCAATATCCATGTAATGTTTTCTGTTTTTTCTCCATGGTCCCCATTGGCTCAACATCGTAATAAATGGTTCTACTATTCTCCAATACTCGCGATTAAAGTAAAATGAATCAGCAGCTACCCTAACAGCGATGTTAGAAAATCTGTTCATTATCGAAAGTAAATTTATTGAAACATAAGCGAGCATCGATGATATCAAATGAACATATCGTGGTGATTCACCTTCGAAATATTCAACGATAGTTCCGATCTTTGTTTCATTTGACAAACAAGCGGTTTTCTTTGAAGTAAATATCTGATTTTTGTTGTATCCGCGATTATAAAATCTAGTTCAGTGTCGTCGAGAATCAGTCACGTACAACGTCATTTATGATCACATGCTCCACCCTGCGTAAATTTTCCAATTATACTTCTAATGAGATTCTTTGCTTCGCTTTCTTAGTTGCGATTTGTATCCCAATCATTGCATTTTTCTGGAGTTGGCAACCAAACTTCGGTTTGTTTCCGATATGATATAATTGCCTCGGAGATAGTCAACGACATTAACATCTTTTTATCTAGCATGAATCGCAATAATACTATCGGAACCCTTCTTTTCCTTGAAAAATGTCTTCCAAACCAAGTGTAAAATATCGGATGAAGATTTTCAGCAAATCTAAATGATGTAATACGAGCTAATCCCGTCAAATTAAAATCAGGTAAAGGTCCATTTATGGCGACTCTGGTTATTTCATGTGTAGGATGACCAAATCGTTTAAAATATTCACTGCATTCATCATGACCAAGAAAACGTCCGGGGTGGCATGCAATCATATCAACGGTGATAACATTTTTCATGATTGTATTTTGTAGTCCACAATCCACCATGACCGTATTCGGTACAGCTCGCTCGTACTTTATCGAGAAAATCATATTTGGTTGGTTTCCATGAATTCTTTTCTCTGACAAAATGAGCTGCAACCGATGAAACAGTAAAAAATAATTATGTGTTATTTCTTCGATGTTGTTTGTGTATCGTCTCGCGAAATGATTCGTATATCCTTGAAGTTCTTCTGTTTGATATAATGCTCCATTAGGTCTTACAAATTGATGGTATCCTCATTCTTCATCACTTTAAAATAACCATACCAATACTGGATCGGTTTTACTGATTTTGTTGATGTAATCAAATATATACCCGGAGTAATATTTTATTGTTCTCTCCCGAGGAAAAAATCGCACATAACTTCTCCATGCATGTGAATTATGATCGAAGATTTCAACTGGAGCTCAACCTTTTTATAATGTAATTTTTTCCCTGTGATAGGTTTTACAATTATTGTAATTTGTTTCTTTCTAATTCAGCAACGTCTCTTATTGACGCTCCTGTGTTTTAAACTGATTCCGTCCATTTGTTTATCTTGGATTTTCTTAAATCAGCTAAACCATTTCCTCGTTTTACATTTTTGAAATGTTCGGTGACTCGTTCGGCTACACAATTTAACATCGATGAAAGCCTCATCGGAGGAAGTTTATTGATATCTGGTTGATTTATTAAGAAGATTCCGTAAATTGTTACTGTTACCGGATATGCTTGATTGTGATATACGCTATCGATCCCAGTTAGTGCTCAATGTTTGGTTTTATTGTTATAAACACTTTTTTCCCTTTGTTGTCATTACTCGTTCATACTTGTCATATACTTTCCAATCTATCTTGGAAACTACCATCGCGATCTATCTTTGATAATACTTCAGCGGCTCGCGAATCCGTCATAATATTATTATCGCGAGGTGTTCTGTATGTCGGCTATACATAATCAGCTCTATCTGTATGAAATTCATATTTTGCTTTGTTGCTACTTCCTTTGATTTGTAATCTCTATGCGTGTGGTTTTATTTTACCATCGAGGTTAAAATCTCCCCCTCGTCTCTTCCCAGGGTATAATTTTATGTTGGTAATGTTGGAAATATATTCCATATGTGTATTAGACAAATGTATATGTTCAATTAAATTTATCAATGATATATTAATATAGAGGTGGAGCAAAATTATTGCAAAAGGATATTTAAAGGAAATGCTGGTACATGTTCAAGAAAATGGGTAGGAGAGTATTCTGCGAAGCATAATCAGTATTTCAAACGTGGATCTAAGGACATCGCTGTTTGTATTAAATGTGGTCATGGTGTATGAGGCAAAACTTGATTATGCTATGATGGCGGTGGTAAACGATATCGGGAGCTGGTTAGACACTACGCAAAGAAATATAATGTTATATTTGATGAACA
Organism: Unio delphinus; assembly: GCA_029339505.1. Lineage (NCBI taxonomy): Eukaryota > Metazoa > Mollusca > Bivalvia > Unionida > Unionidae > Unio > Unio delphinus. The sequence continues at coordinate 2,057,913 of JAQISU010000229.1, read as the reverse complement.
GGACTATATTACTGGAAATCATCTTGAAAAGTACTTAACTAGTTGCCTTGCTTTGGAAATATATTGATCAGATTGAATTTATTTCTCATCCCATTTACAGCGATTACGAAGCTTCTCGATGTGGAATCATTAGGCATTGCAAACTAAATAAAAACATGGGTATATCGGTAGAAGATGTTATATGTTGATTGGTTTCTGGAATGACGGACAAATAAAATCATATCGAGATCATCGATTTATTTGTGAGTGCTGTAATGGATTGATCGATGAAGGTCTTCTTGTTGATCACATCATTAGAGATCCTTTGGATAATCGTATAGAAAATAAGGGCTATAACTCAACAAGAAAATTGTTTAAATTCAGCTCAAAAAATTAAATCTCAACAACGACTGCCGGTTATAGCATTTATAGATAATGAAATCAGATATTTTCCGTCAACACACTCCGCTGCTAGGCACTATTGTATCTTTCAGCATTGTACACAACGTGTCGCCGACGATATACAATTGGCAGCGTTTTCAAAAAGTAAAAACAGTGGGTATCATTTCTTTACGAATAAATTATTCACTTGATTGTTATATACGGATGATAGATCACAAGCAGAAATAATCTTATCAGTGCAGAAAAATCTCCACAATGCAATAAGAGAATTCGATCGAAAAATCAACGATGTATCATCGGCTCCACATCTCGATAAAGAATTTGTTTTAAATCATTATATGTTAACCATACAGGAATTCATCAGCGGGGTTGAACACCAGCTCGATATCCTTACAAGTAATTCGATTATTGTCCCGGAATATAATTTTAGTTATAATTGTTTTATTGCTACACTTCATTTTTATGACCGTTGAAGTTGTGTACGTTGGTGTTCCGTCAATAGAAGATCATCATTGCCAACTTCATCGATGACTATGATAGTATTCGCGAATGCATTTCTGATTGCGTTTTCGAGCTGTTGTTTATCATGGATGTATACTCGTGCTTGTTGATACATTATTGTTATCATGATTTGATAATTCTGTATTTGCGTTGCAATTCCCATCGATGATATCACACGAAAGTTTTACAGCGATTACAAATGTTATATCAACGTTGCCCGGTGAGACATGTCTTACGGTTCCATCAGGAGAATTATTATATCTGAGATTCCTATCTGGGACTGGTATATCATCGATGGGGCTTAAAGCATCCTATTTAACTTCATTTCATCGCTCATTTAACTCAAAATGTATTTTCAAATATTTTAATAAATTCTTCCTTCTTTGAATAGGATGTTATATATGTCAAAAAGCTAAATGTTGGAATATCTTCTACACGTATATTATTTCCCTTTGCATATCTTGTTTTGGTATGAACATCAGAAGCTAATACAATTTGAATAAGTTGTAAATTAAAATTTTCCATATCGGTGTACATTTGATAACATATTTCCATGTATTTGATAACTTCCTTTGGGGATCCGTCGATAAATTTATAGGATCCATCGGGTTCTTCTCATATTTCGAAAATACACATCCAGTACCTGACTTGATTTGCAGCGCCAGCTGGAAGATATTTTGTATTACATGCATTCTGTTTGTTCAGGAGCCGTCCATAAAGTGGACAGCTCCCTGACCAAAACGGGGTGATTTGTGTGGCGAAATCCGCGGTCAGATGGCTTCTCAATGCAGGCATTTTGTTCGTGCAGCAATATGTAAATCGAATTCAGTACTTTGAAGTTGTTAAAGGCTGAACAAAACAAAACAAAAAGAAACATGAGAAACAAAACAACTCAGGTACATCTTTTTGAGGTAACGAATCCCAAGTGCATTTTTGTTAAAATATTAAGCTGATACGAATCTAGGTCGTTACCTTTGTATCCTAAATAAGTGAAACCAACAAGTTTTGTACAATCAAAACTAATTTATCTTTCGAATTACCAAATGAAAATTTAGGAGACACATACTTAAATGTTTAATCACAAGTTCAAGAATAGAATGTTTCGAATAAATTCAAATAGTCTTGAATGTCTTAAGTTACCTTAATGATACTATCCGAATTTTTTGACCGAGTTCTCAATATTCCCAAAGTAGTGTTTTCGTTCTAAAAGTCGATATGCCTTGTAATGAATAAGTTTTAAAATAAATTAATCTCAAATTATATCTGAGCACAAATAACAACTTATATTACCAAATACTGATATGAAATTGGAATGGAATAAATGTTTACCTGAACTAAGCCCCAATAAATTGTTCAGGAAATTTCCGACGCAATCCAAAATGACATTGAATGAATTCACAATAATCACAAAATAGTTATTTAATCTGAAAACATTGAGTACTTTATACTTTCACGGAATAATTTAGATTAGTAAATCCTATCGAGTAGAAACTGAACAAAACACTAAGACTTATTCAAATTTGAATGATAAGATTGGAATGAATATTTCTAATATAATCAACTTGAATAGAAAAACCTGACATCATTAAAGGAACCGGATGAGGGTCCAAATTTCATTTATAGAACATTCTAAGTTATATACATTCTTGTATAGATTCACACTACTCGGTCATCTGTTATGTATACTTTATTTAATTTATATTTGATTTACTTAAATTGTGTGTTTGTTAGTTTAAAATTAATTTTTAAAAATTCCAATTACATGTTAGAGTAATGTAATTTAGTTTACTGGAATGTGACATTTTCCAGAAATTAGTTTGACCTAACTGTTTTGTCGTAAACAATGAACTTTGTATCTTTATGCTGACCTAGTTCCTGACCTTGATTCTAAATTAGTAACAACAGTTCGAGAAAACAAATTTTTTTTTAATATTCATTCTTACTGTGTGATTTATAGGGTGGAATCGAAGCCATACTGGGAATACATGAACAAAATCATGATCAAGTAGCGTTTGCCAGTGGATTGATCCACATCCGGGCATCTATTTTACGCAGTAATCAGGTTTAAATCGATGTTTTGAGAAATAATCTGTTTGGGCGTTTTACCTTCGACACTGAAAGGTGTTCACTTTGTTGTGACGCATTTGAGTTATATTTTAAATGTTTTTCAAAATATTTGGATTCTAAATGATTAATTCGCTTCTCTGGAATATTTAAGTGCCATATATTATTCTTGGACAAAAACATGTATTGAAATTTTATTCGAAATTAAAACATTATTATTTTCTGTGGTTCAACAAAGAACTGTTGACACTTCAGCGCTATACAGGTTACAGTATACGTCATCGCCTTCCAGTTTGGATTTTTCGTCGGGACTCGAACTCAAGTTCATTAGAACATTTTATTAATAGGACTAATAATTTTTAATTCTTTAATTATTCTTAGATTCTTTTTGGATTTGATTCTTAAAACGGTAGGTTATATTTTCCATTTTTACCTTGTCTTTCCAGGCAAATAAATTATTTGTTAAATTTTAAAAAGCTTGTTGTCTTCACTCTTTTCTTGTTACTGTTTATTAGAGTCTAAACACGTAACACATTTTTCCATCAACTGTTACTGAAATTAGTATCCCGAACTTAAACATAGGAAACATGTTTACCCTGCATGATATTATATTTCAGACATGTAGGCCACATCAAATTTATACCGTCTCACATGGGGAAAACTATTACATCCAACAACATCACAATTATTCTATCTCGCAGGTTGAAAAGTGGGTACTTTCAGCAAGAGTGTATTTTAATCTGAAGGTAAATATAAGTTGCATGCGAAATGTGCTCGTAAATATCGTCAGTCATATGTACCATGAGACATATATACCATAATACATACGTACCATGAGACATATATACCATGAGACATATATACCATGATACAAACGTACCATGAGACATATATACCGTGAGACATATATACCATGAGACAAATGTACCATCATACATATGTACCATCAGACATACTGTAAGACTTCCGGAAAGATGGCCACCTTCGCCTAACTGCTTGATGAAGGCTCTTCCGTTTTTGTGCTTTAATGATATATGTGCTTGTTGTCTATCTTAGTCTACTTTATTGTGTGTAATCATCCATTGGCTGTTCAGTTCGTATGAGTTTCTTCATCTCCTTGCTTTGGAAACGAGAACAATTAGAATTTTTCTCAGCTTTGTTGTTTAATAAACCGCCATCACGAGATCGCCAGTCAACACGCCTACGCTATGATGGACTCTCATTAATTGCATTAAATGACCACACCTTGGCTCTTGATACTACATTGTGCTCAAGACTAAACGAACTGGGACTACATTCATCATTACTTAAATGTAAACGGAAGCGAAAAAGGAAACGTTGTTTCAAAGCTGGCAGGCGTAGAACAGGAAGAAGAATTCCAGTTATCTCCTTTAGCCCGTTACAGATAAACAAATTAATAATTCGGCCGTTAATTTTAATAACCTGGTTCAAATTCATCTTAAATCGTCAACCGTTGTGTCATCTGTCCCAGGGATACAACTACGTATTGCATTATTCAAAGTCCAATCAGTAGGATTACCGCAAAAGCGTACAGAAATAGTTAATTTTATCAACGAACAGAATATCTACATCTTCTTTCTGACAGAAACATGGCTAAAAACATCAGGCGATGAATCCAAGTGCGCGGATTTAAATCCCACTAATTACTCCATCATGTAGTTCCCCCGCAACTCTAGCGGAGGTGGAATTGCGGTATCACAAAGAATTCCATGGTAAAATGCCTTAAATACAACACAATCTTCAAATTTCTGCCACACATCGTTGAACTAGTCCAAACAACACTCACACTGGAACAAATGTTAGTCCATTTATTTCTGTCTCTACCGCCCTCCTCCTAGCAGAAACAACAAGCTGACTGAATCTCTCTTTTTGGAGTAGTTTATGAATCCTCTGGAGTATGACAATTCGCATGGCGGCCACATAATTATTCTTGGAGATTTCAACTTTCACTTTGACTGTCATGGAAACCCATACACGTCAAAACTCCTAGATTCTATTCATGTTTTCAACCTTAAACAGTCAGTTAACCAACCCACCCATAAACTTGGCCACATTTTTGACTGGTTTCTTCATAGACATGATGATAATATTCTGCAATCCACCCTTGTATCCCACGAACGTGCATCAGATAACCTCTGCATTATATGCCATCTCGATGTATCAGTCCCTAACCCACCACCTTTATTTGCTACTAAGAAAAATCTCCGTATGATAAATAGAACCAAATGAATGCATGACATCCAAGAAAACCTAACAACGTACTTACATCCTACAGCAGAACAACTCGTTTACTGCCTGCGTTCATTGCTTAAAAAACATACCCCAGCCACCAAATGCAGAGTATAAATGAAAAAAGTGTTCTACTGGTATAGCAATGTTAGGGACCAGCTGCGCACTGCTAAAATACATCGCCTAAAAGCAGAGAGGCTTTGGCTTTCCACCATATTCACTATTCATAAACAATTCTATGAAGCCGCTAAGAAGAACGTCACAAACATAGTTTATTTAGCAAAAGTATCCCACTACAGTACTAAGATCAAGGAGAGTTCCAGCTACAAAGAGCTATTTAAGATAATTAATAAACTAATGTCAAGGAACAAATGTACACCACTTCCAACATTTTTCTCTCAAGTAGATCTTCCCGACCTATTTGCAAATTTCTTCCGTGACAAAGTACAAACTATTTGAGATTCGCTTGACAACACAATTTGAACTGAATCGTCACCATACAGTTATGATACAGAATTTCAGCCACATCTATTAGGAGCATTTGAACATGTCTTTATTGATTTAGTACGGACAATGGTAATGAAGAGTGCACCAAAGTTTTGTGAACTTGATCCAATTCCAACATCACTGCAGCTTGAGTGCTTAGACCCAATATTTCCTTCACTAACTGATGTTATTAATATCTCACTCATCGAAGGAATTCCCATCATTTTTCAAAACTGACATCGTAAAGCCTCTGCTGAAGAAATAATCACTTGACCATAACAATTTAAAGAACTACCGCCCAGTTTCTAAATCTCCCATTCATATAAAAAAATCTTAAAAAAAGTTGTTCTAACCCAACTTGTATCTCATTTGAATTCAAACAGTCTTTTGAGCAATGTACAGTCTGCATTGCGCCCTTGCCACAGTACTGAAACTACTCTTCTGAAAGTATTTAAGGACCTTCTCTCTGCTTCGGATAGTGGTAAGATTACAGTTCTCACCCTCCTTGATTTGTCTGCAGCATTGGACACAATATACCATGATATATTACTTCACCGTCTCCAGCATGTATTTGGCATTCAGAATATAGCAGCCTTACAGTGGTTCAAGTCCTATTTAGTCAACAGGACATAAAATCTCTCTGCGAAGGAAATACATTCCAGCCCAGTTGATCTAGGTTGTGGTGTTCCACAGGGGTCTGTTCTTGGACTTGTTCTCTTCATTGTATACTCTCAGCCGCTCTCAAGTGTCATTGATCATCACCCAGTATCTCCCCAATTGTACGCTGATGACACACTACTATGCAAGTCTATCCACCCAACTGAAGTTGATGCTATCATCCATGGAGTAGAGAGGTGCATTTCTGATGTGAAATCATGGATGACATTCAACCAGCTGCAGATGAATGATGATAACACTGAGGCCATTCTGATCAAAACACAAAGACTTTCTCATTCACATCCTTTACCTCAAACAATAAATATCATAATAAATATTGGTGTTCAACATTAAATTCTTACAGTCAGTACGAAACCTACGTGTTACTCTAGATAGCACTCACATTGCATCAACGTCATGAACATATGCAAGGCTGCATATCTTTGACTGAGACGCATCAGTTCCATTCGCAAATATCTTTCAGCTGATGCCACTAAAACACTTGATTGTTTATTAGTACTTTCAAGACTGGATTATTGTCTAGTTCGTCACAATATCTACTCCAGAAACTTAAAAAAGTTCAAAACACAGCTGCTCGGATCATCTTTAAAGTACCTCGATCAGAGCACACCTCACCACTGCTCTGTACCATACACTGGCTATCAATTCGATACAGAATGAAACACAAAATTTGTTCTTTGTGCTATGTTTCATTAACAGACTCCAGTCCAACATACATATCCGGCCTCAGCCATGTGTATAGACCAGCAAGATACTTACGCTTCTCTTCTGACAATCGTATACTCATTGTTCCCACTATGAAAACAAAATTATATGGACAGTGTTCTTTTGCATACCAGGGCCCAGCGATGTGGAACAAATTGTTTATTAAAATTTTACACAAAGACACAGTGGTCCCTTTTAAGGGTGCTCTTAAAAGTCACTTTTGTCGACTGCAGGAACAAACTTAAAGACCTAATAATGTTTTGTATCTTATAGTTTCATCATATTTTTATGTTTTCCATTTTGATGCTTTTTGTTATTTGTTTTTCTGTAGTGTAGTCATATCATTATCCATGTTGTAATTCGCTTTGAACTTCTAAAAATTAGGCGCTATGCAAAGTCCTCATTATTATTATTATTATTATTATTATTATTATTATTATTATTATTATTATTATTATAATTATTATTATTATGGTTATTATTATTATTCTTATTCTAATTATTATTCTTATTCTTCTTCTTCTTCTTCTTCTTCTTCTTCTTCTTCTTCTTCTTCTTATTATTATTATTATTATTATACCAGGAGACATATGTACCATGAGACATATATACCCTGAGACATAGGTACCATGAGACATATATACCATGAAACATAGGTACCATGAGACATATATACCATGAGATATATGTATCACGAGGTATGTATGTATCATAAAACATATATATATATATATATATATATATATATATATATATATATATATATATATATATATATATATATATATATATATATATACGTACCATGATACATATGTACCATTAGAAATATGTTATATAGAATGAAATATTCTGAGCAAGGCATTTAAATATTTATATAGTCATTGACATTTGTTAATGTATATGCAATTGACTAAGAATTGTGAGAAGAAAACAGAATGGATTTATATGCATATGTATTTTTTTCTTTTGTATTATTCTATATTATGCAGGTCTCAGACAATGTGGACGATTACCGTAACAACTGTAGATTGCTGTGTCACAATATTACATTAAGACGGTGTGTGTGTGTGTGTGTGTGTGTGTGTGTGCATTACGAAACTTCTTTAAGCAATGCTATTTGTATGTATTACATGGATTGTATGGAATAAGTATGTGTTAGTGTTTGATAAGGACTTGGTAAAGTATCCGCCATTTGTCCGATTAGAAGTCTGCAAGAGAGTGGTATATTACGAGTGTATATATAGGGTGAACAGTATTACATACCATGTAAGCTCCCAGGGTATATCTAAGAAGATGCACTTAAACTCTCAACAGAGATAAGGAGGAAATACGAGACTAGTGTAGAAAGGGTGCGGAAGGAGGAAGTACAAGCGTAGCACAGGAAGAGTGTAGGAGAAGAAGAAATAATACAAAGAGCGACACAGGAAGAGTGCAGGAAGGAAGGTAAAGGAAGAATAGAAGGGAAGAATAGAAGAAGAGAGAAGCGAATATAGATGAGTACAAGGGATTACTCACTGAAAGGAGACTCTCATGTTAGGATGTTAACACTCGTATGATGGAATACAGATAGGCTTTTGTTAACAGGCCAATTGATGTGAATGTTTTTTTTTATTATTAATATGTATTAAATTGGTACATATTTTACCATGAGTTGTTCTTGTATTTAGGCTATCGGCATTTTTGACTGTTTCAAATTTTCAAAATGTAAATGTCCACCTGTCTTCCATATTAGTCCTAATACGGTTGAGGAGTTGTAGCAGTTACTTAGCGATAATTACAAAGGTTAGATTTTATTATTATTATTATCATTATTATTATTATTATTATTATTATTATTATTATTATTATTATTATTATTATTATTATTGTTGTTATTATTATTATTATTATTATTATTATTATTATTATTATTAGGGATGTTTACGTTTTGAAGACCACTGACGTCTTTTGCCTTCGACTTTATTAAACGGTTGTAAGCTGTCGACAGTATTGAGGCATGAAAGAAACTTATATCATTTCATCAATGACCAAATCAGTCCACCCAAATATGTGGTAGATCTATTGTCAGCCATAAAGAGAAATTTCAAAGACTCAGCAATATACATTAAAACATGAAGATTTGACACTGACCTTTAATCGAAACTAACTGATAGGACACACAAATGTCCAACTAAAATCGCCATCACCTGAAAATTTGACACCTAAGCAAAAGCAAGAAATCGAAAACAGAATTAGACCTACTGGTTTTATCGAAGGTAAACGGCGGAACCTTTTTCGTTGCATCTTTTAAGAAGAAATGATGAATCTAAGTTCACGTTGGTCACAAGGCTTAAATAAATAGATACATCAGCAACGAAACTTTAAAATACAATAGTACAAAGTAAATTATTAAATTATTCACGTGTTGCATATTGGCATTCTAGAACAATAAAGATACGCGTTTCTTCAACATAAAGTGTTTGCAGAGAAACATACCTACTTGAAAAATGCAGAAATTTATACAAAAGCCTTCGCTCAAAGCTCACACTGTTTAGAGAAGACATTTGCGAAGCTGAGATTTATTTGATTACGTTAGTGTTTGGAAAGGTATCAGGTTATTCAAGACACGTGCTTTTTTAACATAAAAATGTGTCTGACGAGACAGACCAACCTTAAAATGCTAGCTGATATCACAAAAGCCGTCACTCAAAGCTCAACATATTTCTACAAGACATTTGTTAAAGTGAGATTTACCCGATTACATTAGTATTATGAAAGGTATCAAGTTATGCTTTGTCATATTCAATTCATGGTGACAAAGACAACATTTAGGAAATTACTTGCTTAAAACTGTATACTATGCTAGGATTGTTATGAAAAGAAAACATTTTTCAATAGCAAAATGACAAACACGTGGCGCAGATTACTATCTATTAGATGATAATGCATGTTATGCTCCGATACCTTATCTTGTGTAGTAATTGTTTTCTAATGTTATCAATTTTCAAGAGAATAAAGAAATTTTAAAGATTTATTCATCTTTTCACAAAGCAAAAATCCAAGCAGCTTTATTGCCACACAATATGCACATGTTATATATATATATATATATATATATATATATATATATATATATATATATATATATATTGAGTGCTGTTATGGTTGGGGTGGGTGCTCCCAATATTTTATTTAAATTATTATAAGAAGTCCCACCAACGCTCGATTTTGGTTGAAAATTAAATTAATGAAACATAAATGCAAAGCTCCGATGCACCATTCAGCAATGCCGACTGTTACATGACTGGATATACAAAAAATGTGAAATTCAATGAATAACAAATTAACAATTCAGTAGTCAAATGATTCACATTTAATAAGTACTCTCCTATATTTTGACCTTGTAATAACCTATTGCATCACTTAATTAGTAATGTGAGATAGATTTCAACCTGTCCTTGTTTTCTACTCATCTGTGTATTCTTCTCTCCTATTCCCTTCAATTCGTCCTCTCTTCCTTGCGACTTTCTCAAAATTCATACATCTCCTCGACTGTTCTATATGCCTTCTCCTCCTTTAGTTCCTTGTAGATACACAAGAAATGACACTGCGTCATTTGAAATCTGAATAAAAAGTTTAAGAAATGTCTTTGTCCAAGAACTGAGCACTCAAATATTTCCAGAAAAACGACTTAATCTTTGAACATCCAAATAATCTGAAGAAAACTTAACATATAACTCGAAAGCGTGCTACAACAGAAGAAAATGACTTGGCATAAAATGGTTTAGCAAAAACTGATAAATTCTTATCATAGCATCTGTACTAAGCCATAGCAACTGCATAAAACTGATGCCCGATTGAGGGTCACGTAATCATTTTTACAAATAAAAACTAACGTACGCACTCTATATAAAACCCATATTAATAACGAATTGAAAAAAGGTCGTTTTCATCTTAAATCACGTAGTCCAATCATGACCTAAGGCTGACCTAGTGCCTGGACTTAATTCAAAATTAGCAAATGCCACGTAAAAAAGATCTTTTTTGTTTATTTTAATTATGAGAATAATAAGAGCGAGATCGAGTCTGTATTTGATACGTGACCCTAGACTTGTAAATAGTTTTGGTGAAAATTTTTATTCTTAAAGTATAATGATTGGTAGCAGCAGAGAGGGTGAACCATACAACTTTTACAAGCGTCCATTTAGCAAACTGATGCTTCCTAGAAATTGCTTAATAAGCGTTAATTTAGCAAACTGAGGCTTCCTTGAAAATACTTAATTAAATTTTTCAGTAATAAAAAAATAAAAAAAAAAAAAAACCCACCTCTGTTGCTGCTTGGAAAATCTTTGATTTTCGCTTTCAGTGGAAAATCTTCACATTTCGGGTTAACCGAATTAGCTATAAATACGGTCTAATCCAATTCGATATCGTGTCCGAGGATCGTGTATAGTTATCGTTATAAATCCGTGTTGGGTAGCTCTTGCACCACTAAAGAAATTTTGAAATCGATTATAATCCATATCGGAGCACCACGTTTGCCAAATATTTCGTAACGTATAAGTATCAATGCCGTTAAACACGCATAATAGATTACAGTTATCTCTGATTACTTTTGGTATTTGTGTATAACGTTGAGTTACATATATCACGTCAGAGTTTTTATGACGTCCTCGAGAGAATATCCTAGCGGGTTTTTTTTGTTGGTCTAGCATTACATCGTCATACACAATGAGATTATTAACGGATCCATTTAAGTCCTCCACGGATGGTGCATCGTTGATATCTGTGATAAATTCAATTACGCTTCCACCGTAAGCTTCTGAAACGGTTCCATTGTAATCTTTTAACACCTGATAACAATGTTGATCGTCTACGCTCGGAGCAACTAAATATAACTTATCCCAAGTTAGATACTTCATTATCATTGTAAGCAGCAATTGAGTTCGACCACTTCCGGAAGGTCCAATGATGATCATTCTGATAGAGTCTGGTAACATCGGATGATGTTTTACTGGTTGTTTTTTCTTTAGCGCTGAGAAATCAATCACTTCCATTAGATATAATATAAATATATTATGAATCTATATTGTGTGAAATGTAAGGCGCGTACTAATACAAATAATCAAGCTGTAATTACTATGAAAATAATCGAAGTGCACTTTCTGGGAATTGTGTACAATGCGGTACAAAAAAATTTAGATTTAAAAAAAAAACTCGGAGGAGATGTCGCCACTAAGTTAGCTAAATTTCCGGGAACACCGTGGGCAAAATATCCAGGAGAAAAACATCTTCCCGGGTATAGTTATTGTGGACCGGGAACGCGATTAGATATAAGACTTAATAGTCAAAATCTTCCAAATCCTGGAAAATCGCCGATAAATGCTATCGATGAAGCATGTCGGATACATGATATAGCGTACCGGAGTGATGATTTACAACAACGTCATCTCGCGGATGTAAAATTAATTCATGCGTTGAATGCCATTCCCGAAAACACTAGTGTTTCGTTCAAAGAAAAATCAGCTTCGTGGTTGGTAAAATCTGCCATGAAAGGCAAATTGATGTTAGCTGCTGGTAATTAATAATATGGAATCTATTTATTATTCTCCAAGAGGATACTGGAGAGGCAAGGCAGCAATCAGTAAACTCGCTAGCGCTGCAAAGGTAAAAAATATCACTGCAGCTAATTGGTTATCTAAACAGGCAATATGGCAAATTTATCTACCAGTGCCTAAACGAATTAACTACTCGCATTTTGATGTGACAGTTCCTAATGAAGTTCATCAAGCTGATATATTATTTTTACCACATGACAACGGTTACAAATACGCGTTAACGTTAGTTGATGTTGCGAGTCGATACAAACAAGCAGAACCTCTGAAGACAAAATCATCACTTGAAGTAGCTTCTGCATTTGAAAGGATTTATCGACGAGGTCCACTACGCTGGCCAAATCTATTACAAGTTGATCCTGGCAAGGAATTTCAAGGTGCTGTTTTATCAACGATGAAACATCACAATGTCACCATCAGACAGGGGCATACTGCGCTATATCGCGATCAGGCAATTGTGGAACGATTTAATCGGACTCTTGCTGAACGGTTATTTGGATATCAATACGCGAAGGAGTTTATTCAGGATAAAAGATCCCGTGAATGGGTCAAGATATTACCAGCTGTGATTACCGCGCTCAATAACGAGATTACTAGAACAATCAACATGAAACCTAACAACGCGATTAAGAAAGCGTCTATACCAAAAATGGAAATCCAAGGGATTTCACAAAAAGATTTCAAAGAACTAATTCTTGGTAGTCATGTCACTGTTAGGTATTTATACGAACCAGGAGAGCTTGAGGGTGGTAAAAAAAGAGCTACCGATCCTATTTGGAGCGTCACGACGCATAAGATATCCGGTATAACACGATCTACGGGTAGACCAGCAATTAGACTGGATTCAACTGCTCCTCAGCGAGAATATACTCGACAACAACTGCAAGTAATCCCCGAGGATACTCAATTATCACCGCGTGGTCTTAACTAGCACCTCTGCGTCTGTTACACTCAAGACATATCAGCATCACGTTGTCGTTGGTATGACCGATGCTGTTATTTTTTCTATCTACGGTAAATTGCCGAGGGTCTTTATCCGACCAACTCCAACTCATTATACAATTGCAACTCGCGCAGTGATTATTCTGTTGTTGCTTCAGCTTAATTATTAATTCAGCATCAATGTCAAATTGTCGTTGTTTTTTTTTTATCCTGTTGTTTATAACCATAGAGTTTTTTTCTGATTATATCCTCGATGATATCACCAGTGACAATATTACTTATTGCATTATCCGTAGAATTTTCAAGGACAATTCTTCGAAGTTGATTTATTCTCCGTGCTCGAGATACTGCAAGATAAACTAAATTCGACCACTCAATGCGATTATCTACCATCCTAATAATTGTGTATGTGATAGTTAATCCCTGTGAAGAGTGTATTGTTGCTGCATAACCTAACGTACATGGGGATTTATCAGCGCGTAATGCATCTTCGACGACGCTGATATCAACCAGCACAATATCATTTAACACTAAATTATGCTTTTCACGCTGTCCTGGAATATCAACTTCAATATTTTGTCGCCGTGTATCCGAGGGTCTATAACATAATGGTACTGGAAGTGTTGCAAATTTTTCTTTATGCGTTTCAAATAATTTCATCTGAAGTGCGTCTCTGACCATTTTTCTCCTCGCGATTATCAAATCATTTGGCCTCCATGTTTCCCAAAAATCATTCATTGGAGTTTCTGAAATTATTTCACGCGCTATTTCACATTGAATTCTATCCGGCTGTAATCTATATTCGTTTCTTAAATTCTCGTAATTGTTCATCAAGTGATCTATGGTCGGTATTAATCTCTTCATAATAATCTACAAAACCTTTTAGCCATTCATGTGGAGATCCACCAACAAATGGCGGTGGTTGACCGTGATCCCCGCACATGACGACTTTTGTGTTTTTGTTTAACAACCATTCAAGAAATGTATGTAATACTCTCAACGATAGAGTGCATATTTCATCCCAGATTATGATTTCAGGAGTGAATTTATCGCCCATTCGATCAGGAGTCCATGTATCACCTTTCCATCGAAAGAAGCTGTGATAAGTACAAGCTTTTACTCCCCGCGCTATCATCTCTCTGGCGAGTCTGTGAGTTGGTGTTAACACAATCATGGTTGACCGACGAAATAATTCAATTGCACGAGTTGTCTTTCCTGACCCACCACAACCGTTTAAATAAACTGTCTTGTATCTACATACGGGATCAGAGACAGGTGGTGCATTAGAAAATTCTGATTGAATTTCAATACGGTTACAACAAAGATATTTATCATTCATTGCAACGTCTGCGGATTCACAATACTCATGTAGTGTTTCCTTTTTAAATCGCCAACGTCTCCAATTTTCCTCGGGATCCGTGAATGCCGCTACTGCTGATTTGTATTTATTGTGTATATACATCGAATCAGTAGCTACTCTAACCGCAGTATTAGGAAATCTATTCATCATCGAAAATAGATTAATAGAAGCATAGGCTAGCATAGAACTTCTCAAATGTGTATACTGGGAATTAGATCATCACAGTAGGTAACAACCGTACCTGATTTCTCACCATTGGATAGAAAAACATCCTTACGGGATACAAGTTTTCACTGTTTCGTTAAATCCGCTACAATAAAATCGTATTCTGCGTTGTCTATGATCAACCTCGAAGAGTATTTTGCATTGTCATATCTTCCACCTTGAGTGAATTTACCAATTATTTTTCGTCCGAAATCTTTGGCTTCTTTGTTTTTAATTTCAAATAACTTCTTAGACAATTTCATGATTTCTTCCTCGCTGAAATCTGGAAAATGCTCTCGCTGTTCGTTAATTATACGATCTAAATCGGGTTGTGGTAACCAAACATCCTTCTGCGCGCGATAGCATATAATAGCTTCACCGACAATCAACGATTGTAACATCTCACAATCAATCATATACCGCAAAAACACAATTGGCATCCAATGTTTCACAGATAGGTGTCTACCAATCCAAAGATAACTACACGGATGTAACCCTGTAGCTATTTCAAATGATATCACACGAGCGAATCCGGTTAAATCAAAATCGGGTAATGGTCCATTAATCGCAACACGAGTCATTTCATGCGTGGGGTGTCCAAATCGTTTAAAATACTCAGAGCATTCTCCATACCCGAGAAAACTTCCAGGATAACACGCGGATATATCAATTGAAATCATACCATCACGTGAGTATTTTGTATTCCACAGTCCTCCATGATCAAATGTGACGCAACTCAATTTAACGTCCTCGAGAAAATCACTTCGTGTTGGACGCCATGAGTTTTTTTTCTCTTGCAAAGTGAGCTACCACTGATGGAATAGTAAAACTATCCGTGAGTAGTTTTTCATGGAAACTCTCCGGAGAAAATCATTAGCGGTTTTTCTCATTCTGTTATCTAACTCTTCAACGCGATATAATTCACCATTTGGTCTTACAAATTGATCAAATCCTGATTCGGAACCAGCACTACTAAGTAACCACACTGACACAGGATCATCTTTACACATGAATAGCATCAAATAATTTCTCTTCATAGAAAACATCCCTGAGGGATTCCCCGGAAAATTCTCGGGGAATATATCTCACGATTTGTTCTCGTGAAAATATTGTTACTGCAGGTGTCCACGCGTGATTGTTATGATCAATAATTTCAATTGGAGCTCCTTGTGATTTATATTTCGGTTCGTATAATACTTCTCCGGTTATTGTCGTTACTGATATTGGGAATGTTAATAATGCTTCTAATTTAGCTATATTATAAATCGTTGCACCTTGCTGTTTCACTGTTAGTTCCCATTCAGTTATTTTCTTACGTCGCAGATCAGTTAGTTTATTTCCTCGGGATGCATTTGTGAAGTGTTCCATTACCCGTGTTACTACACAATTCAACGTCGACGATAGTTTCATAGGAGCTAGTTTTGCAATAATGGGTTTATCATTTAACGGATATATTCCATAAACGATTGCTGTTACAGGATAAGATCTCTCGTAGTATGGTTTGTCAATTCCAGTTAGAATTCCTGGTTTGGAATCTCTACTCACAATGACAGCCTTTTATCCTTGAGAATTGGATCAAATTTATCTCTGATAACCCATTCGCCTTCGACTTCGATAATGAATTTTATTCTTAAAAAATACTTCTGTTAGGAATCGCTTTGCAATGAAAATCTTTTGGATTTTACACCCTTGGATTTCCAGGCCCTTGGCCCGCCAAAGTGTGAAATTATCTCAGCTGCTCTTTTATCGTTCATGGTATGAGATGCTCCATCGCGCTTAAATTCATTAAAACAGTCTCTGATTTTACTCAACATGGTTCTATCGTCTATTAGATTTTTTGGTATATCAGAGATTTTATCGAGATTAAATATAGCATTTTCCCAGGGCTTAATTTTCGATAATCTCTCGAACTCCTTCATATCGAGATTAAATCCAGCATTTTCCCAGGGTTTAGTTTTCGATAATCTCTTGAACTCCTTCAAGCTATCGTCTATTAGACGTTTTGGTTTAACAGATACTCTATCGAGATTAAATCGAAGATTAATTTTCGATAATCTCTTGAACTCCTTCATGCTATCGTCTATTAGACGTTTTGGTTTAACAGATACTCTATCGAGATTAAATCGAGGATTAATTTTCGATAATCTCTTTAACTCTTTCATATTATAATTAAAACAAGTATTTAAATAGAAAAGTATATTATATAATGAATCATTGTAAATGGATTATGATTGGATCAAAGACTCCGTGTAACAAATCATGCAGAAATGAATTCTGTGGGTATCATATGCAAAGCGTGAGAAACGGTTTGAAAGGTCCTCTCCCGTGCATCCATTGTGGGGTAGGTGTTAGAGGCAAATCAGAGTTATGTATCAATTGTGGTGGTAAGCGTTATAGAGAGTTGAAGCGTTATTATGACAAAAAAAAAGAATAAAAAATCCTGACGCTGTCAACGACAACGTCAACGACAACGTCAATGACGTTGCCAACGGCAAGATCATAAAAACTGCCTTGGATTACATAGAAAGATTTCCCAATGTTATAATTCAGCCAATCAATGAATTAGACAAATAAGTATATTGTATACAAATGAGCCAAGAATTTCGACGACATCCTGTTATTGCAAACTATGAAGCCTCTCGTGATGGTGTTGTTATACACTGTAGACTCAAGAAGCCGGTTGGGTGGGATGATAGTTTCGGGTATTTAAGGTTTGGTGCTGGAAAGAAATATTATTGTCATCGTTTCGTATTCGAGTGTTTCTTTGGATTGATCAAAGATGGTCTTGTTATTGATCATATTGATTCCGATCCCGGGAATAACAAATTGAACAACATTCAAGCTATTACACAACGCGAAAACACAAAACCAGGAAGAGCTGGTACTTGTAAATCGATTGGGAAGAGACCCGTAAAATCAATTAATACTGACAGCGAAATAAAAATATTTCCGTCTATAAATAGCGCTGGTAGGTATTTTTATATTTGTTCCTCTTCAGTACGATTTGTTGCAGAAGGAATACAAAATTCGGCGATTTCCAGAAAAAATGGACAAAAAATTCGATTTTTTTTACGCCTAACTGTATACACGCATTATTCAATAGCATTAGCGGAGACAACTCGCTTGGGTATCTCCGTGTGACAAATCACCAATGACAGAGTTATCGTTGAAACACTGTTGTTGTTTCGTTAGTAGTTTTTGATTGACTGTTATAATTGTCATAAATATCAACGGGGTATAATCAATTATCCGTTTCTAAAATCGTAAATTGCTTTGCAATTTCAAAGGATTTTCATAGAAAGCAAAATCATCATAGTGTTTACAAATAATCGTATTCTTTTTTTTAGTGTTTGCTAAGTAGCGACTGTTAATTCAGCGCTGTCAATAATCAGAATTATACACAACAAGGAATAAAATCACACAATTCTTTCTTTGACACTTCCTTATATTTAACAGTTTATATACTACCTCGTCTGCTATATACTTGGGCTTTATCTCGAAGTTCAGATGCAAACTCAAATCACACCGTCACACGTGGTGTGAATGTTATTATTGACATTCAAACCAGGTTGATTTTATGGTTTGATTATGCACCTGAATCTAGAATAGCCCGTCATCGTTTGCATTGTACATACCATTATCATTGTCATTGTTCACATACCATTGTCATTGTTCATTGTAAATACCATTGTCATTGTTCATGGTAAATACCATTGTTATTGTTCATTGTAAATACCATATCACCTATAATCTATTGTTGTGCCGTCCTTAATTAAGTATTTCATCGTTTGCATTGTAAATACCATACACCTATAATCTATTGTTGTACCGTCCTTAATTAAGTATTTCATCGTTTGCATTGTAAATACCATACACCTATAATCTATTGTTGTACTGTCGTCATCCATTGCATTGTAAATACCATATCACCTATAATCTTTTGTTGTGCCGTCGTCATCCATTGCATTGTAAACCCTGGACGCCGCTTGATGTATAGATACACCAAGGGGGTTCCAAAGGGTTTGCATTCATCATATACCTATCACCTATAATCGCATAAAGCTTCTGGACGTGCTAAGATGACCAACACCTTAGAGAGTCCAGAATTCATTTTGTGGAATTAAAAATCCTTTGGATTTTCAAAGTAATTTCACTCAAAGCAATAAGTAATTCAATAATTGAAATTGCAAGCAATTTAACAAACATATTTTTATATAATATGAATTCTGAAAATATCGGATGTATTATTTTTTGAAATCTTTAAATTACAAAATAAAAATATTCAACTATGTGCGGGGTTAAATTGTGATCAAATAATGACTGATTTCGAGGACATGGAATTTGCACAGCATAATGGAAAATATGTCCTCTCGAAGCAGTATTATCTAATCAAGCGCATTCAAAACCTTATCCGTGAGAGTTTAGTTTATCATGAAGATGTTAGTGTGTTTGTACCATTATGCACTGTTGTAGAAGATGTTAGGAGGCAATTAGGTGCTGAGTTTGAACAAAGGAAACTTATCAATTCCAAGGTGAAACAAATAAAAGCTTTAATCGAGCAAAACTAAGTCCTACCCTTAGAGAGCCTCTGTTGTATAACTTCCGTGTACACAGGTACACATGTATAATACTACCTGTGAAGCGCGAATACTCTACTAGAACAAGTTTACAGCATACAACAAGTAAAATTTGTGAATACCCGTTACAACAATAACAGGGAAGTATAATGGGTTTTTATTGATTTCCTTTTTTTTCTCGTGAAATTCCAAATATTATGGATTTCCATGAAAATTCTTTCAGAATTTCAATATCTCTTTGAGATCTTGCACGGATAAACATGAATGGGTGTATTGCATTATTTGATCACGGGTTAATCTTACTACGGTTATAACGTTTTGCTGAAGATTTAACATTTGATAATCCGTCAACAGAAACTTCTCTGATGGAAAATTAGAAGAATTTCCAAGATTATCTATGACTATATCCACGTGGCATTCTCCTGTTGTTGCTCCACTAAATATCTCTCTGATAGCTTGTTCAAGAAGATCCTTGTCGTGAACTGATACTAGCACGTGTTGATACATTTATATAAAATGAAAATCTTTTAAAACTGAAATTTCAAAGCAATTTCCATTGCAAAGATTTCCATTGAAAAATCCAAAAGATTTTCACGATGAAAGTCCTTGAAATTGCTTTGCAATTTACGACGAAAATCGTTTACGATTTCACATCCAGCGTTATTTGGAATGTCTCCCCGCGAAGGTCAATCAAGTTAAATTCCTGGTCGGTTATTCTAAAATTCATTCTGGATATGAACTGATTAGCGGTTTCCAAGTAGATTAAATGAGGTGGATTCATCACAATGAGACTCCACGGGGAAACATTCGGAGAGAACGTATATAAGATGTATCCAAGATCAGCATTGTCTGATTTTGAAACGTTAACTGAGAAACTTCCCAAGGTTGCATCACAAATAACGTGTATCGCAATAACAGATGATATATCAACGTTCCCGGGAGATCTGTGTTTGTTGTTGCGATACGGTGAATTTGTTGATGTTAAAATTGCTTCTGGAGGAATCAGTTTAAACCATAACGCGTGAATCCGAGGAAAGAATTCGTCAACGATTTTATTAGTTGATGTTTTCATCGCTGGTACATCATACCCTGGAGCTTTCCAATCAGGCAAAGTTTTATCTGTCAGTGAAAACACTTTTTGAAAATCTTTATCGGATGCTACCACATCAAGTAATGTCTTCGCTAACAAATTCATATCAGCGATAATTTGATTTAGTTGTTGTTGTTGCTGCTTGATTGAATCACGTGTAATTGTTACACTTGAAAAATTTAAATAATTTCCGAGAGATCCTTGAATAAGATTTCGAAGTTCTTCTTGATGAATTTGATATAATTTTTTCATATTGTTGAATCTCGCAGATATATTATTGTACGTGATTGTGAAACTTTTTCCTTGAGACTGTGATGTAAATGTCCACGTGACCGGACCCTCTGTTATATACTCGGAACTCTGGTTGTTTGTTATTACACGATAATGTTTTATTGCATCTGCTGCCGTTACTGAACGAAAAAGGCCATCATCGGAGTAATCTAATTGTGGATTAACAGCTGGTAATTTATCATCGAAGAAGTCAACGCGTTTAGGTTCTGGTAATCTCGGATGAAACGCAGGAAGACTATCCAAGCATGCTTGATGAATCCGTGGAAAGAATTCATCGATGGTATCACTGAGTTTTCCTCGTATCCATGGTACGTTATATCCTGGAAACGTAAACGTGGGAATATCCTCCTCGCGGATTTTATAATACGCTGCAAATTCCATTTTCGTTGCAAACAAATTAAAAGGATTAATCATTATAGATATTTTACTAGCGAGAGCCGCTTGAATCGATCCATAATTGTGAATTTCCATATCAGCGATAATTTGATTACATATTTCCATGTACTTGATGACATCGGATTGGTTTGGTGTAATTGTACTAATTGCTATTATCAAAAAACCTAGAAATCGATTAAAATTGTTATTAGTAAGTTGGAAAAATTCAGAAAAATCGCCTATAGTATATCCACGATCCGCTTTCTGTAAGAATAAACGAAATTCATCATCAGAGTTTAAATTATGTGTTAACTTAGGAATATCATCAATATCACCATGACTAAACCCGTGATAATCTGCTTTCGTGGAAATAAAATCGGATTTCAATGGTTCTCGTGGTAGATCTTTTATGTCGACGGTGCCTGGAATAAATTCAGGATACCCCAATAGAGTTCTAATTGAGCTGTTGTATATATCTACGGAGTAATCCGGCGAATTTATTTCGATGACCGTCGATAACAAAGGCTCGTGTCCTTTTATCTCAATGGGGTATTTATCAGGTTCATCTTTGACGTCGATGATATTTGGTCCTGTGATTGCCTGGATTGATTATATTATCGCGTCATTGATATCTTCGATATCGTATCCACCCGTTGGTAGATGTATTGTATGTGTTTCTGGTTCGGATTTTGTTCCATCTGGGTTAGTTTTTCTATACGCGAATGTAAAACTGTTATTGGGGGGTTTATCATTGAATGGCAATGATCTTACATTGGGCCAACTGTAATAACATCTTAATTGCGTTAACGCTATCTCAGATGCTGCCAACGGAGGGTTAAATTCAATGCTGAACTCTGGTGTTTTCGTTACCAGCGAGATTAATTTTGTTTTTGTCGTGGTGGTATTTGTTGCTATTCGTTGAAGGATTTCTTGTGACGATGACATTATTATTATTATCACGCTCCAATTTTGAAATTGTTGAATCATACAACCGGACCATCCTTGAAAACTCATCGTCGGATATTATTTGATGACGAGATCAACATTGATAATTCCGAATAAGCGTTTGACGCAGTAATAAGTTTAACAGCGTAATCGTGTAATTTAGCTGAGAACACGAAGATATTTTTTTTTGTTATCCCGGTGAATACTCCAGCGATTGTTGCAGCCGCGGATATACAAATTGGAACAGAAACTGGAGCTATCATAGTCACCGATGATAATATTATTCCAGCGCCGGCAATTACACCTGATACCGAGTAAACACATATGTCAATGGTGGTAATTCTACGCTGGCATCTTTTCTTTTTTATTTTATATTGTTCAATCAACGTTTGTAGTTGTTTTTAAAATTCTTTAACGGTATCATATCGATATTGAAATGTGGTCGTCATATTTACTTAAATTCAATTTAATTGAAACCGTTAACTTTTTAGTTGTTTACTTAAATCAGCTACAAATTCCACATACCACGTCATTGAAACCCTAGCTAGGTTGTTGTCGTTTGATGTAATCGTGAATTGTTCAATCGTATCCTTGTCGATGATCGTTGATATCGTATTGTTTACCCCGGTTGAACTCGACGATGATATCGTAAACAACGTTGGTGTTACTAACGTTAATCGATAAATTCCCTTTACGGTTGCAGTAATATTTAATGTATTATTTAGCGGAGTCCACGTATATGATCCGTATTGAATCGTGTAGACTACGTTGATAGTTTTATCATGAGGAATTTTTATTTCTTCAACTATTGCTATCATCCTTGTTGCATCCTCTACGATGACATTTGTGGTCGTTTTAAGATCATCGATGGATTTTTTAATATCTGGAAGTTTTATCTCGACTTTATTAAGTTCGGATCCGAGAAATTTATCAACGATGTTTCTACGAAAAGTTGAAAACGCTTTTACATGTTCTTCATATTTGGATTCAAGTGTTGCTAGTTCTAACATAGAATCTCTTATCGTTGTGAGATTTGGTGTGGTTACTGGTGGTTTACCAAAAAATCCTGTCACGAGTTTATCAATGGAATTTTGTAACCCAATAAATTTATTAAATTCTATCATATGATTGTCATATTGTTCACGTAGTTTTTTCATATCACTGGCGGAGTCACCAGCGGCGACTTTAACGTCATGGATGGTTTTTTGTAATCGTGTTATATCTTTTATTTGATCATATAATTTTTTTAATTCATCTAAGTTTGCTATCGATGAGATTGCTTTATTGATTTTTATTTTATCTGTGAGATAGTAACTGTTTCTGCAGAAGGACGTGATAATGATCTTCCAAAAATATCTGCCATGTTATATATCACGTTTTTCTTTGTTAAAATCATTCTTTGAAATTCTTCGAATTTCCAATTGCAAGTAATTTATGATTTTTCATCATCGTGTATTCATGGATGGCCTTGTGAGGTAATTTAGAACTCGTTGAAATAACCATCAGCGCGTTAAGGGTTTCTTGTCCGCATATTGGAGGATCTGTTAATGTCTGCGTGGGCAACGTTGAATACCAAATTGGGATTTTCGATGAAATCATCGAAGTATATTTGACAAATTCAATCGGAGGTGGTAATCCATACGAGTCAAAATAAATAACACAACGTGGATATATCGCGTAACAAACCCAATGAGTTCCAGGTCCAGTGTTATCATCAAGATTAATTATTCCAGTTTCTGGTATTTGTGGTTTTGCTGGTAATTGATCTTTCATGAATAAACCTCTGAAATGCTTTATTGGAAGTTTTTTTTACAGCTTCAAGTAAATCAAAATTTGACATTGGTCAAAATCCTACGGTGAAAATATCCTTGAGATTTTCCATTTCCACTAACTGGGGTAATGTCTTGTAAATCTGCTTCCTGGTAGTCTGAATCCATTTCCCTTTTTTTTTCGCGATTTTAGACCTTTACCAAGTACTCTATTGACAACATTAGAAGCAAGTGCTCCAGCTGCCCCAGTTCCAAGCGCTCCAAGAAGTGCTGGAGCTGCTGATGCAATCAATCCTGGAATTGCAGCTAACAGCGGGAATATACTACCGGTTTTAATCATATCTTTGATAGCCGTTTGTGAAAAAGTCAATCTGACTCCTGTGTTACCTTTTAACGCGCTATTGAAATGATCAAGTTGAGTTTTAATCAACGATAACTTATTTTATCCACCTATCATCTGTTGTTTTTTTAGTGTTATTGTTGTGCCACACAACGTACAATTTTTCGATTGAAGTTTCTTTACCTGACCGGGTGTCAGGGTGACATTAACATAGTTATACGACATTTTATTTAGATAGTGATCATCTAATTATCGTTAAAATCTGAAAGAATTTTAATTACATATTTGGAAAACATTACATGTTTTCCACTGGTGCATCAATAAGTCTCATTTTTCCACCACCACCTTCAAGTATCATGGAGTTATCATTGAGAAGAACAGCAACTGCTCTAAATCCTGCAGCAGGAGGAGTCTCAACTCGAGCCTGAAATTTTACATCAACGGTTGAGTGTTTAGATAGAGATGTTGCAATGAAAAGTAATAAATCGGGTATAATGTTTCAAAATCCAATTGCGATATTTGGAGTCCAGTATCAACATTTTGATCACGACCAATAAACGACCACAATCGATGATAAACTCGTCCTATTTGATTGTTAACGTAATTAAGAATAAGTTGTTCAGCGGGTTCTTGCTGATTGCTTATTCGCAATGATACCTCACTGATTCCACATTGATCAAATACCATATGAGACCACAATTGTAAACTGTCATTTGCAGCTCCGGGTATTTTTTGAGTTCTATTAATATTTTGTAATGTAACAAAGACATGTCTTGGCGCGGAGATATTTTTCGTCAACGCAAGTTGCCAAGTAAAACTTTCAGCAACGGTACTAGTTGTTGTAGCAGTTGTAACATTACACCAACTCAACAATGATCTTCCTCCTTGATCCATAAAAGATAGCAACCGTGTCTCAACGGTCAACGATGGTGTCATAATAGGCATCTATAACGCCAGCTTTGTCAGGTCGACTTTACCATCTTGTACAGGATTAGGACCATGCCAAAGAGCATAATCATCAGTTGATCTCCGTGATAGAATTACAGTATGACTTGCACCATAAATCACTCTTCGGACATCTCGGCAAAATCCAAATATATGTGACAGCGGAATCACACATGAAAATCTACCAAGATCATCTATGTTCGCTTTTCGTGCTGCAAATCCTGCGTTATAATTATGATTAGTATTTACAACAATAGCTTCAACATCAGCATCATCAGCAGCAGCTGAAACCTTTATGGTCGTCTTACCGTAAATGTATTATTATCCGCGTGATCGGTAGTATCCTTTGTAAACATCATTTAATGACCCGCAGATCTACTAAAATCATCAGAATATCTAGCTAAACCTATTATTGTAGTTGCAACATCTATATCATTATCGATGGAGTCAATTCTATCAGAATTAATCATATACTGCGCGCTGCTAAATAACGCCATTATACCATTGTTGACAAACCCAATCGGGGTAGTTTTAAGATTATCAGCGGCTGCAAACTCAGTACTATCATGTTTCCTTAATCGCCCCTCTACTTCGATGTATGCTTCACACGGCAAGAAGTATTTAGATGTATCATCAAATCTAAGTTCAATTCGTGATTTTGTATTTGGATTTTGAGCTTGATATGAAAAATATTGATAATCCCGTATAGAATTATTTCTTCCTACAGGAGCATCTATATCAAAAGCATCATCGATTTCATCCTTGAACATTTTATATTAACGTAGTTGATCTAAATGTTTAACCGTTTCAAACCAGAGCCAATAATTGTTCTCAATCTTGCTCTTGCTATTTTATTAATCGCGCTACCTATTTTAGGTGGAATTTGTTCCGTAGACTGTAATTGAAAATTCTTATGTTTGTTACGTCTTGCCAACGATGTAAGTTTTTCTTTTGCATCACCTAACATATCAAATGCTTTATTACCAATAACTGTACCAGCTCTATCACCGAAAACCCCAATAGCTTTTGACGCTATTTCTTTACCGATCGGTAACAACTTTGGAGCAACTCGAGTAAATAATCCAGCGACAATATCACCAAGTCCATTACCGTATGTTAGTTTATAAACTGGCAACCTTGAGTTTACAACATAAACAGGTCTCGCTCTATTCATACTACGATGTATTATCATTTTATTTAAATGTTATATATCTAATCGCTGTAATAATCATCAGTAAGTTCATCGATGAAACTACGGTATAATTTTATATCCATTATACCACCTTGAAATAACCGTTGACAGATTTCAGTTGCCTCATTAATTATTTCCGGAGAATTATTTCCAGCTCGCGTTCCTCCAATGAGAACTTCTAACCGCGATATATCATCGAGGACACTTCTTGAACAAGGCATTAAATTACCACCACGATAACCCTCACCGGATTTTTCTTCTTCAAGTTCAAGTTCTTCTTGTTGAGGATCCAAAAGATTTTTCAGAGGATCTTCGTCAACAGGTTCTTCTTTTTTTCGTGGTCGTCCTCGTTTTTGTGGAGTTGATTTTGTGCGTTTTCGTTCTTCTGCTCGTCGTTGTTGTTCCTCTTTCTTTCGTTGTTGCTGTTCGGTTTTTAGTCGTTGTTGTTCCTCTTTCTTTCGTTATTGCTGTTCAGTGTTTAGTCGTTGCTGTTCAATTGAAACCGCGTTTGATTTGTCTTGATAATCTGAACGTTTTCGTCCAACAGAAGCCATAAATAATTTATATGTTGGATCATCCTTATTAACTTGCGATAATTTATTTTTAATTTTATAAACTGCTTTAGCAAATTCATCTGCGTTTTTGATATAACCTTTTTGTTCAGGTTTTAAATAATTTTCTTTAGTGTAATATCCTAGCGCAGCAAGATCTATTAAATCTATTAGTTTTTTTTATCATCAATCTCCGTTAAAACTGCCTCGGTAAATCTATCTCGGAGGTTTTGAACTTTATCATCGGAGGTTTTCTCAAGTTCAACAACGGGTTGTGATTCTTTTATCGCAGTTACAACCTCTTTAGTTGCTGAAGTTATAGGCTTAAATAATTGTTCAGTGTCGGTGGTAAAATCTGATTTTGCTTGTTGACGTTCTTGTAAATTATCTCTAAAAGAATCTCTCACTGGGAGATATTTCTTAATCGCAGCTAATCGTTCTCGAGTTAATCTAGTTATTTGTGCTTCTCCAATATTTGTCATTATATAAATCGATTGAAGATTTTCAATTGCTAATTCATCATCGTATTTATAGCTAATTCGGTTAACCCGAAAAATGAAGATTTTCCACTGAAAGCGAAAATCAAAGATTTTCCAAGCAGCAACGGAGGTGGTGACAACGACAACATCGAATATGTCAGCGTCGTTTTTTTTGTTTTTGTTTTTTTTTACTGAAAAATTTAATTAAGTATTTTCAAGGAAGCCTCAGTTTGCTAAATTGACGCTTATTAAGCGATTTCTAGGAAGCATCAGTTTGCTAAATGGACGCTTGTAAAAGTTGTATGGTTCACCCTCTCTGCTGCTTTGGTTGTTGTACACCAAACATGAAACGCGAGTACATGTGTTTAATAAATAACAAGGGATTTATACAATTCTGTGGCAAGCAAAATCAATCAATTACTTCTTCAACATCTTTAACAAATGATGGTTATAACCTTAATTGTCTGCTGTTTTAGAAGTTATTAGTTAGCTTGAGAATTATGTTCGTTATGAATAGCTTGTAAGTAGTCCGATATTTTAAATTACATATGCTAAGACTAAACAATTTTTGAAAATTTTAGTTCTAGGATAATCAAGAATAAAACAACAAAAAACATCCATCGGAATCACTTTCTACGATTATATGTAGTTTTCCATTTCTCAAATCAGGCATACGATTTTCTTAGATTTGTCATGAATTCGAATAAAGTGTACAATGCCACTTGCTTTTATTTGAATTTATCTTGCCGTATATATGATTCGGCATGATGCTTGATGCCTTTGTTTGAAACATAGTTCTTCGATGATAGAATTTAGCTTTAAATATTATTGAATGGATTAGGATCTGAATTGTTACGGAACACACCTTATGTACTGAGATACCTTTCCCTTTCTTTTCAATTTATCAATACGTTATCAAAGGGGCCGAGTCGAGGTGTTCCAGATCTTTTTTTTCACATGCGTGATTCGTCTTGAAAGCTGCTGAGGTACACAAAGCAACGTTTTACGTGTACAAATGTATGTGTAAATTCCTGACACTTCCAATAAAACATATGAGAAATGCTGCTAACGATTATCCACTTGCGCCATCAAATCACATTATTTTTCATAATGTTGGTGAGCCTCTTGTTTTCCTGGTGTCATACTTGTATTTGTTTAGCTAGTCCCTAGATTACAGAGAGTTGATAATTTGCTTTGGTTTTACTTTGACGTCGTTATTGGTGGAGTTTTTCAAAGCAGCATTATCCAATTCATTTTGAAAGGGAAGTAAAAGAAGCCGCACGCCTCCAATTTAAGTCTCTTTGCCACACGTTATCCTAGTCGGACACTTGAAGACAAGGCTGAGAAAGTCAAAACTGCAATGTCGTGGCTGGTTTGTACAGGTAAGATCGCACAGAACAATATGAAAGTACGTCGATTACTTTGAATGGCAGGGTTTATTATTACGTCATTAGATTCAGGTGATATCAGGGGTTTTAATTTTTATCTCATATTGTTATTAAAGCATTGGTAGCATCAATAGTAGTAGTAGTAGTAGTAATAATAATAATAATAATAATAGCAGTTGCTGTAGTATAGTAGCAGTAGTAGTAGTAGTAGCAGCAGCAACATTAGTAGTAGTTGTAGTAGTAGTATTAATTATTGTTGGTGTTATTTAAAACTCTTTCGACATCGTCTTGCATAACAGTTTTAATGTTCCTAGTTCTTCCTTTCCATTTCCTCTTTCATCGTCCAACATATCGAAATGTTAGTAATTTATTTGCCATATTTAATGACCACACTAAAGCTGTCAAATGTTGATTATATTATTTAATGTCGTTTTATACCTTTTTATGGCAGTGATTAGATGCATAAATCATAGTTCAAATTAAGTAAGAACACCTCTTTATTTGAAAAATTATTTCTCTATGTACACGTTGATTTGCTAGGAGATTAATTCGCTAAATTACTTAATATGTTTTGATCCGAATGTCACCTTAGTGTATGATTCCATTTGTTATTTTATTATACGTAATCGTAAATTACAACGTTACTTTATCTATCTATCTATCTATCTATCTATCTATCTATCTATCTATCTATCTATCTATCTATCTATCTATCTATCTGTGTGTGTGTGTGCGTGTGTGTGTGTGTGTGTGTGTTAAGAGCTCTAAAATGAGAAACGTAGCATATATATGCTGTTTAAGAATAGGAAGGAGTGATTAAGATTTAAAGAAATGAATGTTGCCCGATCATGCATTTGAAGGTTGTATTATCGGTCTCATCTTTGCTAGCCATGGGTCGTCGATGCTCTTTGTTCAAAATAGAATATTGACATAGCTCAAACAAAGTTTTAGAACACATGTCGCCTTTCTGTTGTGTCGGGTATAAAATTTATAGCTCAGTTTGCCCAATCGGAGAGCTTCTTACGCAAATCTTGCATTTAATATCGTGACTTCCATTGTGTTTTATCACACCATGGCGAGTAAGAAGAAAAGCAATAGCGTTTGAAGTATATAATTTTATAACCTCTCATGCAACGTTTGTCCTTCTCAGCAAAAATCACATTGATTATACCAATTTTTCTTCTTTTCTAAATATAGTTGGGACAACGCAGATTCTATTTGTTTCGTTCAGTTGCATTCATTTAGAAGGCGAAACTTCGACATTATTTCCAATAGTTATATATGACAAGGATTGATGGGAACAAAAGAGATCACCAAACTTGGCAGCAAAGATGCTTCGGCACTTAGCTTCAGTTTTCATTCGAAGTACTAGGATAGAACCTATCTCCAAACTCCCATCACTATGCAAAATAGTATTTATATTTTAAATACGCAATTTGTTCCTACAGTACTCACAAAATAATATCGGTGTTTAGTTAGTGTCAGAGAAGGGTGGCGAGTTGGTCATGGGGACAGATTGAATCGGGAGTGGGAGGAGAATCTCGGCAGAGATGGTAGGCCCTAAGGAGCCATCTCCCGCTTCCCTTCAACATGAACTTAAAATGGTGGCCACTTCGTAGCCCCATGGTCTGGTACAACCCTCCTGGAGTCTTAAAATGTATTACGTGTAGCAGATAATCGCCCCGATGGATCTAAAACGGTGGTGAAGATCCATACAAATAGCCTTCGAAATTTATTATATGTTATCCAGATGTTGTTTTCAAATCAGTCAGTCCTTCGCATTCTAAACTTATCGATCAAACAAGGCAGAACCATTTATTATATTGACTCGGTACACATGGTGCAAACGATTTAAGCTGTGTATATAGTCTGCTAAGTAATCCATCTGCTCAATGTTAACATGTTGATTATCGTCAAAAATCAATCATTATGAAACAGTAAACACATCAATGAATCCTAATGGGTCAGTAACACGACGTTGTCTAACTCTAGAATCTGCCGGTGTCTGCATTTCGCCAATAAAATTGCTTTCGAGTTAGTTTAAAGGCGGGGGTTGTAAAATCATTTTCTATAAAACTGTGACAGTCTTCATTTGAATTCACTCGGCAGGTTTTAATCCAGTTGTATGTGGTTTCATTATTTAATGCCTGAATGACATATGGAAATCTTGTCATCGACTCATGTGATCGAGTTTAGCCGGGTCTGAAGCCTTAGTAATAGTTTTTTAGCGTTCGAATAAACGTTAAGCAAGTGTGCGGTTACATCGACCTATTGATATTGCATGCTGGTTATGTGTCTTACCTAACACAAAACCAGCACCTTTCAGTAAAGATACAGCAATGAGTCATATAAATTATTTGCCCATATCTATTCACAATAACGGTGGCCATACTAGCAGTAAACGTGCGTTAATTTAATACGTTTAGTCACATCTGCGACACCTCCGTAAAGACTTATGTCATTGACGCTCGCTAAGCCTAACATATGGATCAACTAGCATGATATATACAATAGTATTGGTGGGGCCGTGATGCAGTACCATCCCAATGGGTTGATTTACGTAGCATAGCCTTAATCAGGGATACATACTAAATGAGGACTTTCACCATTCAGAAGAGCTGCAGGTCAAGTTTTAGTGATTTTCCAATAGCCTCTACGAACAATGGACTGGCTATCCTTCTACCAGCACTGCCTGATGTACAAGCTAGGAGACTGATGCACAAAATATCAAGTACCTAGCCTGTTACGAATAGGAGCGATACGCCATTTACTGGCGACACTTATAAGTCTTCTATAGCATTGGCATACGCATTGATATTCATAGGGCGCCAGGGTTTTACCAGAGATGGCACCTCAGACCAAGAATAACACAGATCTGGAGTCAAAGGACAAAATTAATTTCGGGAATGACTTTAAGCTGCGCAGAAATTTCTCCTTCCTCTGGACCATTGAAAATCTGCAGAAGCGCATCGACATTGATCTAGTCCGTCCGGAAGGTTCTCGATGACAGCTACGTAAGACACCAGATTGGTGACAAGCCTTCCAGACCCGTATCTTTGAGGATACCATCTTTACTGTTCATTCCACCAAAGCATGACTCAATATTGTCCGCCCCATCGACACATGTCAGGCCATCCTTAATGTTTGTAAATAATTAATGTATGACTTTTAATGCAACTACATAAATGCAAGTTGCAATGCTAACGCCCAGCTGGGCTAAACCGATACCGACAACCAGCTAAAAGAAGACACCAATCGTGATATGGCAAAGGACGCCAACCTCTACGATACGACATGCATCCCACAAGGTCATCCACAATATAGTGACCTGTTTGGAAGGAGTTAGAAAATTTAAGGACGAATAAAACGGAGTCCCTATGTTTATGAGTCTTCTCTACTAGATGTACTCTATGCCGCGAATAGAAAGTGTTGAGTCCCATATTGCAAAGCGTTAACCTTTCACGATACGTACAAGATAAGGACAAAACTGGAATGACAAAAATGGACCAGACCGGTAATAATCGCGACCAGATCCCATAACATTTGGAAAACACTTGAGATCTAAGTATTTGTGAATAAGACACCGGATCAACGAACTATGACAAAGATAAGCATGATACTACTCCCATATTCCCATATCATGCATTGATCGAATCTTCGCTCTCTGCTCGATCGACAGGTGATCGTAAAACATACCTTGAGAACTTCAATTGAACTCAAAGAACTTTTTACTGGGTGAGAATATCCACTCACGCGGTCCATACTTGTCTATTGTCGTGCAGTAAGAAGATGTCTCGGCCTGTTGCATCTCATTGGAGTTCTGTAATACGAGATCGTGCGTATAGCCATGAGGGCTAACGGAGTCCTGGATAGTAATGGTGCAACACTTATGGACCAGATGAGGAATGGTGCCCGGCCCCGCGTGGCTTCAGTTTCTAAAATGTGACAACACCATTCGGAAAACATTTTGATAGCCTAGTTCAAAGGGAGCATTCGCAGACGAATGGGCCGAGGACGACCCAGAATAGAAAGGCGCAAACTGTTTGCATGCGAGTTCAAGCGATGGAAGCGTCTGACGAACGCGTCGAGATGGCTGCTGAATATAATAGGTTTCTTGGTGCTTCCAAAGAAGCAAAGGTTAGCCCAAGGCAAGAATGAAGCTATTAAAAATGTGAGGGTGTCTATTATAAATCTTATTTAGTGTCATCAACACTCAGAGATGGGCGTGCCTTGCATTTAAAGAGACCGGTGCAGGCTCTGCTGTGGAATGAAACGGCATTTTGGACGCAAACAACGAGATCGTCACAAGCTTGGATGAGACAAAGAAGAAACTAATGCAGAGTAAGACGCCATATATGCAGCCACGCGTGGGCAAACGCCTGCCATTTATTGAATCAGCGTTTAATTTTTCCGACAGGGTAAACTAAAGTGGTCAGCTGCGATGTACCTCTTTAGGATATATATGTGCTTGCAGAAAATTAATGGAACTGACCAAAGAGATCAACTTTATTTGCTATTTGCTACTCTATACCAATGCCATAGAGAAACCGACCAACATGTTGTTAATTAGATATATTTCGTATGATGTTTATGCTAAGGTGGAGACATGGACATACACAGTCTCGGCGAAAACCCATAAGCCCGGATGCGGATAATTCACAAAGAGGCCACATCGTCCACAACCACGAAGATTTCGGAGAGATTGAATCAGCCTTGATTCGACATGCTTTTCCTATCCATTACAATTCGTCAATCATTCTCGCTAGGCCCATTGGTCAGAGATGGATGTACTACGGCTGCTGTCGGTCTCTTACGAGATCATAGCCATTAACAATTTGTTGAAGTGCAAGCGGCACACACATGATTAGCGCTAATGATCATATCCATCTTCTGGACATCTCGCATTCAAAACTTCAAATGTTTAAGCATAAAACAAGGTTGTTCTCTCGTTTGACTATACATTTTTCCAGGTCTTTTGTAGATCACTACCACTTCATCTGAGACACCATGAGTGGCCTCTATGTGGACTCAACGCATCAACCGGGACATTCCAAGATAAATCTTCTAAAGCCGTCACCGAAGCACATGACCTTTACCTTGTCACTCCAGGTTAAGAGTTCCTGTCGATACCCTCGCATAAACAACCGCGTTTCACTGTCACCAACTAGAACAGCCACTTGCTGAAGTTTCAAGGCCAGACGTTCACCGCTGGCCTCAACATGTTGCATATGATAGCACCAAAGCGCGTGATCAGGGTATGTGTGCAAAGTAGCTTAACGAAACCTTATCTTCTCTGGATCTGCCTAGCTTTGGTGGCAGTGAATATCCCAAGAGTGGAGGCACAACGAATCTGCCCTGTCGAAAAGACAAATTCAGCAGGTGCTAGAAGCGAATATTAGGCGCAAACCCGACCTTTTCCATGTGGAATATAAGTGTCCAAGATGTATAATATCACTGTACGCGATCTAGTTCTACACAGTAGACTATGGTTGGTATACCGTGACAAACGCATGTTACGAATGGAACAGGCCAACGTTGGCCGCATAGTTAGAAGATGCAGGTAAAGGCTGTTACCATATTGCCGAATCTCTGGGCACAGGACAAGCAAGTGAACCAATTCAATACTAATACGGTTTCCTAATGATCTCTGCAGCTGTCAAGGCCAGAGAAGCAACTTTTCTGGTTGTAACTACATCTTCTCTTAGATACAAATTGTAATGAAAGAACAATGAAGTTGCCATGAGAAATTCACTCAAGAACCCCAAGCTGAGCAGGCTGAATACCAATGTAAACGCAACGAAAATCTCGATTACATCAATGAAAGAAAACGAAACATAATCTGACTAAATTAGGTTACCAAGGGGTTGAAGCATCTGCGTACGCATACGAACGGATGACGAAAAGACTATCCACAGCTCCATGATGACTTGTACAAGCACTCGCCAAATCAGAAAACATACGAAGTGCTGTTTCTCGTTGGATGGATTGCCCTAGCTACGAGGCTTATACATATTCATAATATGACCAGCATGCAACTGGCTAATAGTTCGCAGACCAATAGCAGATGACGCCGTCAGGAAAACGCGACGAATACTAATATCGCTTCTATTTAACACAAAACCCATGGCTAGTGAGAGGACGTAGCAGCTATCAAAATGCTGTCAAAAGCTCCCAAAACGACTCAAGATGTAGGCACGGAATGACTCACGACGGAAAACACACGGTAGATTTACCTACCCGCACCGAGATAAATTCTCCTCCCACACTTTGGTGTTGCAGTTCCAAACGAGATACACCAAACCGACCTCTTGTTTCTGCCTCGCGGCGACATCGGGCGAAACAGTTACAAGTATGTGTTGACCATGTTTGATGTCGCCAGTCATTCAAAGGAGACCGAGTCATTGACCTCAACGCATGCTTCCAAAGAAAGCATTGTGTGGGTATGACGGTGTAAGGGCCATAAACGATACAAAAACACGGTTCACAGATAAAATGTCTTTTGATGTCATTCGTGACAAATTTAGGTACGACTGATAATGCGCTGGAGTGATAATGTAAGAAAGTACTTCCTCCACTTATTCGCGACGTTGCAGGGTTTTTGATGGTCTTTATTGTTAATGTTTTTACTGTTGTCGTTATCAATACGATTGTAAAGTAATATTAGTGGTAGTTTCAGTGGTGTAGCGAGGATATTTGGCGCCCACGGCAAAACACCCAAAATTGCGGCGCCCAGGGCAAAACACCCAAATTTGCGCCCCCGGCTGCCCCTGCTGCGCAGTTATATTGATACTTTGGGCCCCATTTAGCGCCCTCTAACCACCGGCGCACGAGGCGAATGCCCCACCTGCCCCCCCTCCCCCCCCCCCCCCCGTCGTTACGCCACTGGGTAGTTTGCCTAGTATGTGTGCTGTTCTTGTTAATTTTGATGCATAGAAAGCTATATGCACTTACAATACTGACTTTGACTTTAATGTTATACGATGATCTTGCAGCAGGTGGAGATGCTTACTGTTCAACATTGTTTACCGGTTGAGCATCTAATAAAACGTCATCAATAGATTAAGCATCTAATAAAACGTCATCAGTAGATTAAGCATCTAATAAAACGTCATCAATAGATTAAGCATCTAATAAAACGTCATCAATAAATTAAGCATCTAATAAAACGTCATCAACAGATTAAGCATAGTGGTAATAATCTGCACCATCAATTTAATTACAAAATTAAGATGCTTGAGTTAATTGACTGAAATATTTACTATATTAACTCTCCGAACAAAACATATCCATAGCATATTTTATTGGGAGACTGCGTTTATTTTTCTTGTGAATGAATTATTTTGATAAAAAGGATAATTTGATTCCTCACCAAGGTAAATAAACTTATAGTTGTGAAGGAAGAGTTATACTTAGCACAAAATTAACCTTTACTTAAAAAAGAGACAAAAATTAGAGACGTACATTAGTAAGTACTGTAATACATTAGGAGTATGCGCATTTGATAGCGCCCCGTTTTAAGCAATTCTCAGATTTATTTGTGTGATTATCGGGATTCGGCGCCATGGAAATATTTCTAGCTGTAAATAATTAGCCAATTATTAGGAGCAAATGTCACGGAGTCGAATGTTAGTGAGTTTGAACGATGCCATGGTTAGCTAGTAGTGAATTTAGGTCCAAACCGAAGGACTGACCCTGAGTAACATAGTTACATAGTAACATAGTCCATATTAAAATCTAGTGGTATATAATAGTGTTGTGGTTAAGGTGGCAGTATTTACGGTAGGAAACCGATAAATTACACAATGGAATCAATAAGTAGGGACTTGGTAGATACCGTTTATGTGTCCAT
The DNA here is from genome assembly GCA_029339505.1 of Unio delphinus. NCBI lineage: Eukaryota > Metazoa > Mollusca > Bivalvia > Unionida > Unionidae > Unio > Unio delphinus. The sequence goes on along the minus strand of JAQISU010000229.1, from coordinate 2,020,954 downwards.
TGTGGAAAATAGTTGCAGTTATATTAGCGTAATACGCCGGAAAATGCGTATATTGACTGGTCTAGGGTGGCGGAGTTAAATAGTTCCCAGTGAGAAAGGGGATATTAGTGTATTTTCTATGACATAACCGGCTGGTGGTACGGAAATCTGATGATGATGAAGAAAAACCATGAAAATGTGCGGCTGATGGACTTTTGGCAAGTTGATTTATCTGTGGTCTCGAACTGATTAGAGTAAAATTAAGTATATAAAGACAGACACGTCTGGCTTTCCAGTTTACAACTCATTGTATGGAAGTCTTTGGAAATTTTGGGGAAAACATATGACTTTCAGCGGGATTCGCGCCAGGGTTTGACACCGCTAGGTCAAGTGATACCCCTGTGCGTGTAACAATACTTTATACATTAAAATTGTATGAAAAACTGGCTCTGAAGCAATACATTTAATTAGCTTTTCCTTAGAACATATTAATCTAAAACACACATCAGCATCAATGTTCAAAATTAACTTTCTTTATTCCGACTGCTTTTTTCGTGTTCGAGCTGAATCCTGTTCTTGACGGGGTAATTTCCATACAGTAACTCGGCAAATTATACAACCATTGACTCCACTGCAGCAAAGGCTTCATATAATAATAATAATAATAATAATAATAATAATAATAATAATAATAATGATAATAATAATAATTTAAATTATTATAGCACTAAGTATTATGTTTCTTTTTCTTAATATTATTTATTATAACTATTTTTTGTTATTATTATTATTATTATTAAAACTATTATTTATTATTATTATTATTATTATTATTATTATTATTATTATTATTATTATTATTATTATTATTATCCCAAGGTTCTCAACTTCTCGAAAGGTATACTCATTTAAGCTCTACGGATGATGAATCTAGTGAAGAGGAAACCTTGATGAAGCCAAATGACCTTGAACTTAACTCAATACATGTTCAGACTAAGCTAAATGGATGCGGCTCTAAAATGGAAACCCAGCAGCATAAACCACACAAGATGGAGCCCAAGCAAGAGAGTACCTGTACTATATTTTGCCTCGCTGTGGCGATAAGCCTATTGGTAATTGTAGTCGTGATTTTAATCCTCACACATTTGTCAGCTGTACCAGGAAGTAAACAGGTTACACTTCCTGTTGTGGAGCAATCATTTAAAACGACCTCAAAAATGATTACAGCACCTATGGCCCTCGATCCCCAGAAGCAGACAGATAATTGGGAAGTGAGGCTTCCCCAGCATTGTAAGTATGAGTAACCTGTAGATACAGAAACGTATGTCACCTTTAAACTTGTTTTGGCCTCCATAAGTAAAACTTAATGCTAAGCTACTACAATTTGTCCCACCCACCCACCCGAAAAACATTCGATTTCTTTTAAAGTGGGTACTGACCTAGTATTTTTTTGGCCTCAAACCTTAATGTATGTGTAAAGTAGCGGAGTACTTTTAGCGCTAATTTTTTAAAGTCTAAATTTAAATGCCCTTTCTCCATTTCTTCCTGCATCTATAATTCCTTCATTTCTTTATATTTTCGCATATGCATTTGCGTTTTCATTATCTTCTCTAGCCATTCTCTTTTTCTCACTGTTGTCTATTTTTGCAGTTGGAATTGTCTTTCTGTTTCCTATTTCTACAACTGAAATTCTCTTTCTTCTTTTAACAGCTGTATTTCTCTCTATCTTCCCCCCTCTCTCTCTCTCTCTGAAGCAAATTCCAATGGTTTTCGTAAAAAAGACCCATCGTTGAAAGGGCTGATGTACTCGTGGTTTTGACTGTACCAACATGCCAGTGGTTTCACGTGTGATGTTGTGTTAACAGTTTTCAAATTAATCACACTAGTATAGTGCAAGATGTTCTTGCCTGGAGTCACTATAATTCCAAATTATTGTTTTTGTTCAACTTTATTATTGAGCATTAGTTCCAGAAAACAATAATTTGAATAAATAGTTCCTACCAAATAAAATATTGAACGCTACAACAAAAATGTTTCTCCGAAGGACGCTGTTAAATGTTAAAAAGAATAATTTTTAAAGGAAACAAGATTATTTAAAAAGCCAAGACACAAATTTATCGCCAATATGTGTGTCCAAATTTCATTTCTAGAAAACTCTAAGCTATAAACATATAGAATTCTCATATATATATATATGTCTGTCTGTATATATATATATATATATATATATATATATATATATATATATATATATATATATATATATATATATATATATATATATATATATATATGTATATATATACATATACATCTATATATATACACATATATATATACATATATATATATACACATATATATATATATAGATATATATACATATATATACATATATATATACATATATATATATATATATATATATGTATATATATATACATATATATATACACATATATATATATACATATATATATACATATATATACATATATATATATATATATATATATATATATATATATATATATATATATATATATATATATATATATATATAGATAGATAGATAGATAGATAGATAGATAGATAGATAGATAGATAGATAGATAGACAGGCAGAAAGACAGATAGACAGTCTTTATTATTTGAAGAAGAAATGAATCTATTTTAATACATAATGCAGTACTGTTGTTTTTTGAGCAGTCTTATAAAATTTATGATATTCTTTTTCACGGATGCAGCCTCTGAGGCAAATGTAAGACTAGTAGATGTGGACGGGGATGGCCTTTTGGATATTATTGTAGCCACAACTATAATATCTGAAAAAGACACTGTGAAGATAAAAGGCAAACTGGATCCAAAAGACGAAATCAAAGAAGAAGTTTGCCATAGTGAAGATTGGTTAGGTAGTATTGTTGAAATATATGTAAACATTATGTTATGTATATTTAATTTATATTGAGTGCTCGATATTTGTCGATGAGTGAGAATTGTGAATAGACTGTTTACATACCTGATTTTGTCATGGTTTATGTGGTAATCAATACGTTTATTAAAATTGTATGTTAGTCTTTGGGACTCGAAGACCAGAGTTTATAGGTTTCTTTAGATATAATTCTCTAAAAGTTACCTTTTGAAATTATGCATTGCAATTACACTGAACATAGTGACTTTACGTAACCTCTAGATTAACAGGAAGCACTTTTTTGCAATCACCTTTATTGAATTACAAATAAAACTGAATGACCATCTATGTAATAGAGATATTAGATACAATATGAATAGGAAATCAAAATTACTCAAAGAAAGACTTAGTGCACTGATGTCGATATCAATCACCTTTACGTATTGTTAAACTAAAACATTACGATTTATTTGGATGCTCACTCCTAAGTCCATATTTTATGCGATACGCAGGTAAGGGTGACTCGTAGTTTGAACTGATACCAAAATTACAACTTTAATTTATAATTTTATCACCGCATATTTTGTCTTTGGAAAAATTGTCTGCATTTTTGTGTTAATATCAATCACATTTCTAAACTTCTTTTATTTTATCTTATTAAAAATAAGCCTGAAAAGTTCTTTTCTAAACATTTACTAAACGAGCAGAATCTGGTTCATCTAATCAGATTAAAAGCATTTATTTCATAAATGGGAATAAAAGCAAATAAAATGTTCACTAGTGTACATTGGGAGAAGAACATTTTTGCAAAATTGTCAAATGTACAGACGTTTTCAATAAAGACAATGATTTCTCGGGGTACGTTTCCATGAATTGCCGGGTTTAGATGATTCGCTGAAGAGAAGGGATTTTAAAAAAGTGCTTAACAAAGAAATAATTCTCAACATAAACATCTTATAAAGCGATGGGAGACTTACATCCAATTCAAGAGGAAAAACTATTTTACCGATTAATAGCGTTCAGCTTACATAAAGTAAAATAGGATTCAGTGGCATGAATAAACTACAAATTACAGGTGAATACGTATGAACATTAATAGTCCTATCCTTGACAAGTCTATAGAATACACTAATGCGTGGCAGTTGTCGTTGTTGTTGTTGTATGGTTTAACGCCATTTTAAGCGCATGATAGGCTATACATGGCGGCCAGTATTAGTGGTGGAGGAAGAACCACCAACCCACGAGAAGCTACTGGCAAGCTTTCTCACATACCCGCATTAGCCGAATCTGAGACTCGAACCCACACAGACAGAAGTGAGATTGCAGTGATCCGTAACGGAGAGTGCTTTAGACCACTCGGCCACTCGGGGCGTGGCAGAATATGAAGGACTTGGAAATCATGATACACGTATTGGTGATGACTTCAATTTAGTTATGAATCATGAACTTGATAACTATCTAAAAAAATCCAAAGGCAATAGAGATGTGGTAGTTTATATTGCGTCGAGCATAATCTATTTGATTAGATATCTTCCTAGTTTCAGAACTCTTTATTCACAGGTAAATGATGCCTAAATTAAACAAGGAACCGGGGCGACAATTGTCTATTGCAACTAACTCTTTTTTTTCCCCACAAAAAGTGAAAATGAGAACAAGACAACTTAAGGTATTGCAAACTAAATCCCAAAAGTAATTTAAGAATTATAAACACAAGTCCTATTAATTAAAAGTCATGAATAAATTTCAGTAAATGTCCCAAAAAAAATCCCGAAAATGAAGACGATGACGTGTCTGAGATAGCTATTGAACTGTTGATGTGTCGACATTCTTTTGTTGAATCACATAAATATCATTCCAGGTTTGAATATACTTTTATTTCCAGTTAATGTCTCCTTCCAAGAATTTTATCGGAGCACATTTGTATTTCCCGAGAAGATAATTACTTGAATTCAATATTTTGAATAGAAAAAAGTTTGAGCCAAAAACTCCTGGTCACGACATATAATACGACTTAAAAGTGTCAGATGCTAAAGCACTAATGACCAAGTCTTCCGAATTACAGTATTATATATTTCTCTACTAGACTTCAGGTTACAATTAGCATTTTCTAACACAAACCATTACCTAATGGAAAATAACCTTCTGGAATGATTCTGATGTTTACAAACTTAAAACAATAATGTGTAAATTCACTTTGGAAGTCCAATACCTTGATCTAAATAAGGATATATACTTTTCTATTAATAATATTTCTGATATTAAGATCATAAACATATATACTAATTTAGCTATGTATCAGTTGTTGACATACAATGAAATACATTTATAAACAAAACTTCAATCAGTTCAAGCAGAAATTAACTCAGTTTTGGACCAGGCCAAGTCCAACATAAAATGTTACATTACAATATCATGACATTAAAACGTTTAAAACTAACAAACAAATAAATTAAATGTACATAAAACTATTCTAGCTTGGAACCAACTATAGCTTTTAAGATTTGATCGTGATACATTATTTATTGAAATGCTTTTATTAGAAATAAGAGACAAGCATAGTTTTTGTACACGACTTTAAAAAACAACAAGCTGATGATGATGAACACATTACAAATGATGATATTTTTAAAGAGGAAGACGTGATAAATAAACGGCTTGAATTGGAAATGAATGTTGAGCTGACTCATGCATTGAAGATGTTCAGTTCGTTGTGTCGATCTGTGAGAGTATGACGCCAAGGTAGGTGAAGTGGTTCACTACGTTTAGGTTTTTGCCATTGACGGTGATGTTGGGCTCAACATAGGGCTTTTCAGGCGTCGGCTGATACAGGACTTCAGTCTTCTTGGTACTGATGGTAAGACCAACGCTTGTGCAGGAGCTGGAGACTTGTCAACGCAGCGTTGCATGTCTGCAGTCATCAGCAAATAAGAATTCCCTGATGTTGTCTGTCATGACCTTGGTTTTCGGTTGAAGCCTCAAGGGGTTGAACAGTTTTCGATCTGTACGGTACCTGATGCCGACTCAGATATTTCCGTCTCTGAAAGCGTTAGACAACATGACGCAGAAAAATAGACTAAACGGTGCCGGTGCCAGAACACAATCCTGATTGATGTCATTGGTTAGTGGGAATGGCTCAAATGTCTCTCAATTGTCCGGTACAAGTGCCTGCATGCCCACGTGAAAATGCAGCAACATGGGTATAAATTGGATATCATCTTCTACAAGCTTTCGCTTCTAACAGTATCAAAGGTCTTTTACAATCAACGTAGATGAGAACACCATGTCCCACGTCTTTTTTCTTCCGAAATCACACACTGGTTTTCTGGCAGGAGTCCTGGTCAACGGGTGTATAGAGGCAGTTCAGTGAAATTCCGACGAATATCTTTCCTGCGATTGAGAGCAAGGATATACCCTGGTGATTGTCGCTGTCCTGGCGGATCGATTTGCGCTTTTATACAGGTGGATTATGGAAGCGTCTTTGAATTCCTGGTGGATCGTCTCTTGCTGCCTCATTAGTAAAACAGTTGGTTGAGCCTTCCTATCAGGGCTTTGCCCTCGTTCTTGTAGACTTCAGTTTGGATGGAGTATCGCAGATAAGCTCGCCATTCTTGGCGACTCTTTCTGTGTAATAGTAGGCTGTGATTACATTACCTGAGATGGAGTTCTAGGAGAATAAGGATTGGATCACTGTAACAGCTGGGGTCTCCTCTTGCACCGAGCATGAACTGCTGATCTTCAACACAGTCTTCAACTCCCTACACAAAACTGGACGTCATGGATGCACCATTGCTCTCTGGCATATCATCAACTACGTCATTGTCATAAAGAAGGACAGTTTTGATGTGAGTGTGACCAATTCATTGTGCGGTTGCGACTGCTGAGCAGACCACCTACTTATCATAGCCATGTATTCAGCCCAATAGACGCCCAAATGGAAAGACGGCTCCTAAACGACTAAACAAGCTAAAACGTACCAGTACCAAAGGTTTTCTCGTGGGTGCCATGGAATAACATATAAAATCCACCACTCTGAACAACCAGAATGTGGAGATCGACTGGGCGGCATTCAGACAACAGGTCTACAGCACAACTTCGGAAATCCTAGAACACTCAACATTTAAACTTTACAATACTTATTTTAAAATCTTAAAAGTATAGACCTGAATGGATGCTTGCATCAAATGACAACACAGCACAATGTGATGAATGATGGAAATTTATGAAACGAATGAATTAATTTAAATAATTCTCTCACGCTCTCATCATAGGATTCATTCAATCATTCTATCCAAACAGTCATTAATAGGAAAACAAAAAAATAATTCATTTATTCTCATGTATGACAGTAAGATTCAAATAATCTAACGTAATGAAAGTAAGATTCAAATAATCTGATGTAATCTCATGCAATGAAAGTGAAATTCAACTAATCTCATGGAATACATATAAGATTAAAAAATATCCTTTGATGAAACTAAGATTCAAATAATCTCATGGCATGAACATAAGATTCGCATAATCTTCTGTGATGAAAGCGAGATTCACATAATTTTATGTAATCAAAATGACTCAGTTGTACTAAAATGAAACAGCAATCAATTGAAACAAACATTTGACTCGGTCATTTAAACTGCCATATGATTCATAATCTTTGTAAAAACTTGCAAATATGTCCACTGACAAGCCACACAGTTCTCCCTAATTCTTGGGTTCGCCCACAGCTGTATCGGCCGCACACACTCTTCATGGATCCACCATGCCTACAAGTTTTGTAAATTAGCGGTTTTGTCTTTGTATGGCCTTGATGGTTACATCATCTTTCATATCCATGTAGTAACACAAACGGCCAGACAGACAGCCTGATCTACCCGCACACACTTACAATACAATAAAACCAAACTGGTCATAATAACAGGTACGGAATTAAAATGTATATATATATATATATATATATATATATATATATATATATATATATATATATATATATATATATATATATATATATATGCTACTAATTGAAACTATAATAGCGCCTTGTAATTCAATAGTTCACAACGTTTCAAATCTGTTTAGTAGTTCGGACATTAAAAACTAAATAAGCTTGACATAAAAACAAAATACAAATGTAACACTTACCCCTATGGCTGTAGAACAAAAATGGAGAACGTTCACTTCTTGACAAGATCCAAAGACCAGTGTGTCAGTTAAAAAAGAGACTTGCCTTAATCTATAGGAGAGTGAGTATTAGTAATGGTAAAATACCCGTGCATGCCATGCTTTTATTGTCATTTGTCGCAAGCGATCAGCGACGAGATACGTGCAAGTTCAGTTGCTTACCTAGAAAAACAATTATCCACCCTATGCAACGTTGTAAGCATGTATGACGAAAATGGCCAAATCGTTAAAAGGCGAATCCAAGTCATTTCTTGCCTGATTCTGTGACAAAGTCATTTTTTATTTCAATTTAAAACCAGGATATTTTAAGTTGGTTCAAAGTCGATATAATTTTGTTCGTCACTTAAAATCAAAATATTATATATCAAACATTTACCTTGAATTTTCAGAACTTGAATATCTTGATTTGCTTATTACAGCTGAATTAAGGAATGCATTATGTTTTTAAAAAGCATGATAAAATGATGTCGTTTATGCTAGATTCCGAGTGTATTTAGAAGTTTCATTAATGTTGTTACAGGTGTTATACTGTGGGAGCGAGAGGTGGGAACATTTCTGCATACGGACTGGAATACGTATCTACCTCGAGCTCTGCCCGACTGGGATGGAGACGGAGTACCAGAAATCTTAGTTGTCAATGGAGGAGCGCCAATCATACCATCTACTGTAAGTTACCACATATAACAAAAATGAAATCAATTTGGAATATAATTTCTTAACATAAAAAAGAATCAGTGATACAGTTGTATATACCACGTACCAAGATAAAGACACCTTCTGTCACTTGGGAAGAATGAATATGTTAAAATTATCATCATGCGAGGCTCACAAAAAGTGTACCAAGGTATACAACATCCCTTTAAACAGACATACAATGCATGTTATAGATGATTCAGTCTCTTGCTGGATTAAGACTTTATCTCTTGAAGAATTTTATTTCGTTAAACATGCACTGCTCAAATTGGCGATCATCAGTCACATGATATATTAGCGATGAGTAAACTAAACTCTAACTGGAATTACAGATAATCTTATCAATACATTATGTCACGATGTAATACTCATAATTTTAGGTGCACAATCGTACAGCTAGAAGATTGATTGGTTTTTCTGGGGCAACATGAAGACAGCTTGGTTTGCACTATTTAGAAATTCCCCACAGCAAGGAGTCCTACATGAGTCCAGTCATATACAAGAGCAAATCCGGTAGCTCCTACATATTATTTGGTAGTGGTGGCGAAACAGTACCAGGTATATGTCCAATGTTCACATTTATTCATCGTAGATAATATAGTCCTTATTTCCAAAACATTAAGTAAACTATGAGAGCAGCTCTCATTAACACAAAACACTCGCATATCTTACACGCTATTAAAGTAAGATTCATACGCTGCATACAATAAGGCCTAACAACGTAAAGTCATACCATCATTAACGTCTTTTGTCTGTTTGCCAGCATATACATTTTGCTAAAATAATGTTTTGAAAACTTTAAGAACATCTTGATGACATATATGATGGCACGGGATTTAAGGGGATGCATCGACCTAGTTTGCTACTATTGGAAAGTGCTGTGTGACTTTTGCGATTAAATTGTACTAAAGGTTAAAATGTTTGTATCGTATAAGACGTGTTGGCAACGTTACAAATATTGCTTACAGTCAGATGTTTCAACAATATTTTTCAGGAATGTTTCGAATTATATCATGTTTATCAAACAAAAGGAACGTCATTCTCCGCGCGCTTGAAACAAACGTTCAAGTATCATTTTTACCCCATTATTTAGTTTAAAATATAAACTGTAAATTAAAATATACAGAACGTTATAGAAGTAGCAAGATATAATTCGGACTTTTTCATTTTTTTCACAAATGTTGTCTAGCATACGGGACATAGTGGGTAATTTCATTTCGCAAACAGGTTGAATTTCCAAATTAATGAATCGTGTTAATAAACTGAATATCAATGCACTTTGTGTCAAAACTACACTGTAGCCTGCACCCAACACACATCTAAGCATGCACGACTTAAAATGCTTTCTTTACGGCCAATATGGTTAGGTTCCGTTCTATAGTTTCGTGCTTTCCCAGGTTTTACCATCTGGTTACTTTGGCTATTTCAGAGAGAAAAGTTAGATTGTGTACATCATTGTTTGCTTTCTTTTAAATAAAAACTATATATTTTTAAATCGTGTATTGCTCTCTCTGAATGTAAAATTGACTACTCTGTCAAATTTCATTTTGACTATTGCCATAAATAAATCATTTATAAATAAATAGTTAGTGTACTTTGAACCATTCAGGTTTATTTATGGAGCAGATGGCAACATAAAGTTTGGGCAGCTGTCTTCTGTAAGAAGCGTGTTATGTCTCTTATAACACTGATAAAAGACATTTCATTGGAAGTACATGAAAGCAGGATGGAGGTATCCCAACTGTTATGACTCCATGGTCTTAAACTAAGTAAAAGAAAAGAGTTACAATAATCAAGTTTTAAAAATGCAACACATATTTTATTTCCTCAGAATAAAAAGTCAAATGTTAAAACGAATGTATGATAGTGTAAATTTAATCTAAAATAGTTCAGTAATTTCCATTACAAGTCTAAAGGTATAACTATTCTGAATTTAAACTGTGATTCAAATAATATCAATTTTGAGTATGCCTATAGCCTGCACTAGTGTTGATGTGCCTATATTCTTGGTGTATTATAATGATATAATCAAAAATGTCATCGAATTAATTCACAATAATGCCAAAACATATCGGTTTAGTCTTGAATCAATGAGCACATCGCAGTCCCAATGACTACTTTAAACAATGAATTCCTCTCGTGTGAAAACAACTGAAGTTGATCCGCAAAGACTGTTCTTAACGTATGGAATAAATAATTATGTTTGCTTCAGACATGCATACAGCCACCTGACGTATGGCACAACAACATGCTCAGGTCCTATTTCATTTATGATGGATATTTTCCATCAAACCATAACAAACCTTTTTCTAGAACATACTATTGTCACAATCAGGACTGTATCTAGAACTAAAACCTAGTAAAAATGTTTATCTCCAAATAATTATAATCGTAACATATAATTTAAAATCAAAAAAAGTATTAGCTATATAATTTTGTATGCAAAATAATATGATATTAGACAGGTTGTTTTTGTTGTGGGTTTTTGTTGTTGCGTTTAAGGCCATTTCTCAGCGCAAGATAGGCAATACATGGTAGCCAGTATAATTGGTGGAGGATGAACCCGGGAAAACCCCGATAACAACCACCAACCCCGTGAGAATCTACTGCCAGCTTTCCCACATACCCACTTTGTGCCTTGTACTTGAACCCACGCGGGCAGAGGTAAGCTGACAATGATTGGTAATGTCGAGGTCTCTTGTAAACGCAGCCACCCGGGGGCTATATTAGTCAGGTAGGCTTAAACTCAAGTACTGACCATGGTCAACCACACAATATAGATATGAATATAATATAATCATGGACAAAAGTCAACCCGCAATACAAATTAAATGTACATGACACAACATTTTCTCCATTGTGGTTGTTTCAAATGCATCTAACTTCATACACCTGTCACGCTACCAGAAATATTACAAAAAAGGCGAGCAGAACCAGAAAGACCAAATGATGTTATTATTGTATGATTTAAGACTGGTCATGATGGACTGGAACACATATTATCAATATATTGTTGCATCCTTTAATTAGATAACACTAACCAGTTTTCGGCTTCAGACAAGGTCAAGAATGGACTGTCTCGGCTTCGAAACTACCCTCCATAACTCATCAACTCATATACAACTTTATTAGAGAACGGGAATACCAATCAGTTTAATAATTGGTAAGGCAACGATGATCTTTTCGTGATTACTCTCTTTAGTCTCACATCAACTCCCTGCAATGCATAAAACATATACAAGTCCGGAATTAAGATATGAGAAGAACACTTGGAGATTGTTAATATTCAATAACTGAGCCAAACCAAAGCTATTAGAAAACTAGGAAACGCTAATGTACACTATAATATACATTATAATTTTTTACCCGGGCAGCACACATTGTATTCTGCACAGTTTGTGCAAACCGCCTGATATCATTCATTATTGTGTCGAGTATGAATAACGAAGCAAATTCGTTGAAATAAAGTATTGCCATCTCAGCAATAAATGAAATATAAATAATGGCGAAATTGTTGAGAATTTTGTTAAAAATGTGTTAGCTACATGATTAATCAAATGAAAGGCATACAATATTGAATAATTTGGAGGAATTTACTTGCACCTGCGTCTTCTTTAAATAATGTAGGAACCAAATCTTTGATCATTTATTGATAAGTTTGTAAGGCTCACGAACTGAAACCGTGCTTGCCTTTAAGCTCAAGTGTGACATTCCTGTCTCACCTACTTCATTTGCGACGAAATAAACGTTATGGCGACGGACAATAACCTAGTGTCTAGGCCAGTTAAATACCTGTAAAATAGTCTTTTGCTATGAGAAGATACTACGTAGAAATACGAGATGTTCTTGAAACTACTTTTCTTGTACAGCCTTAACATTCGCCATAATTTCATAACTACTCTCACATTTATTAACCATGACTCACAGGTGACCTCCTCGGAATTTCGTTTCATGATTTCTGCAACTACATCATGGGTTCTCAGTCCACTATGTGTCCCCGAACCGAGGCAGATATTATATGGAAATCTAAAGTGAGGGATAAAGACGGCATATTTGTTTTGTTCAGGTATTTTGATCTGAAAAAATGCTTTCTTCCTTCCTAAAATGATATATTAATTTCATTCCATTTATTTGTTATCGTATAATTTAGTCCATTACTCTAATAAGAACATGCATTGCATGCAGAATATTGACATCAGTGTAAAAAACGACGTCACTTGAAAAATATAAACCATGCCACAATTGCGTTTTATGCCACTTTCTTTTATATTACCACTAAACTGTTTCTCATGTTAGTAATGGTATTTGGTGGTTGGGAGTATAAATGACCCGGGTATAACGGGACTTTAAAATGGCAACAGTGTAACAATTGGCTGACCTCATTATGGAGCTGACTTTGTAATAGTGTTCGATTTGACCTCAAAATGTTGTACTCTAGGCAAGTATGAGAAAACCTATGTGAATGTTTATTGTCTCAAAATGGCATTATTATCTCAAATGTGAATTTAACATGAAAATTGCATTATAGCCTCAAACAGAAATAATTTAAATGGGAATTACACTTGGGGATTAATGGCTAATTTAACATGGGAATAATTTTATTTGGCAAAAAGGATGATGGGGCAGAATAGTTTACGGGGCTAAAATGTTTATGGGACAGATATGTAAATAGGGCAGAAAGGTTTATAGAGTCAAAGGGAAAAGACAATGCTAAAGTTAAAACTTTTAACATAGACACACACACACACACACACACACACACATACACACAAAACACCTTGCTTATAGTATAAAAAAGAAGATGAAATGCAACAAAATTTATCTCACAACACCTATACCATCCAAACACCCATACATATACTTTCCAAAATGCCTTGTGTAAGTTTAGAATGTAAGAGAAGGAAATGAACTCTCATAAACATACTATCTATCACACCAAACGATTGTATCCATGACATCACCTATACCAATCAGCACCCATACACATAATCTTAAATGCCTTTTGCTATATTAGAGTTGTAACAAACAAAATCAGATATCATAGACATACAAACATACTATCACACATCACATATATACTCCAAAATACCATACACACACTATCCATGACGTATTGCGTTACCTTAGAGTGTAAGAAAAGGATGTGAAAGTTTAAGAAACAAATACAAATGTCACAATGATACTAACCATTACACCACCAAATATGCCATCCAACAATCCATACACACTAACCAAAATATCCTTAGCAGATAACTCGGTATTGTGAGTGTGTGCCTGTGTCAGGTTTCAAGTCACATCTTTTAACAATAGTAACGTTGGATAGTCAAACTGACAAATTGCTCGCCTTCAATGTCCCAAGCATATACGTGAAGGAAAACATCTCTTCAATTCAAATCTAGCTAAAATATAAGCCAGAAGGATAGGTTGGTGAAATGTCATATAATCATGCATTGTTAATGTAAAACCCACCACTGTTGGCAAGATTCAATATCTGTAATAACAATAGGAAACTTCTCAAATGAAAATCAACAATTCAAAAATTCTTTAAATATGAACATATTTACAAGATTGACTACATTGTGGAGGAAAACTAGACTTCCACTTATCTAGATCATTTGGCCATCGACGGGAACTTCACTTCTTAGCTAATGACAAAATATAACCATAATGTTCAAAAAGCATCATTCTACTTTTCCATCTTTTCGAGGATTATATCTATTAAAACAAGTCATTCATGTTCTAATCGATATAAAAAATTACGTTGATGAAAACTTAAATGCACAAATTATATTCAAGACACCATGAAATCAGTTCCTTGCAATCTCAGGTTATCAATACGGCATCATTAAGTCAATGACGGGAGGATCCGAAAGCGGTGATGGACAAACTCTCAACGACATGATTGATCAGAAAGTAGGCGGCCACCTAGTGGGTTCCCAGTTGATGACTGTCTACTGTCTTGATAACATAGGCTAGAATGATTTTTGTTTTAAGATGAAGAAGTTCACATTTAGCACACACCACAGGATTCCACGAGGCCGTGTGCGAACTGTACGTCAGACGGTAATGAGTTTTCCAGGTAACCATTTTTTCCGGTGACGTGTAAAAGTGAAACATCATTTCAAATCTGTTTTTCTTCTTGAAAATGTTTGTTAAATAAGCAGCTCTATTGCGCGTCTCATTACTCTGTGCCATGATAGCTCTGATACGTTCGATATCTAAAGAATTAAATGATTCAATATTCTGTTTTCGGAGATGAAACCCCATGCGACATCAACACAACCTTCCACCTTTTCTTCATGGCTCGTCATCATACATTAATAGTCGAGAATCATTTCTCTCAAGCTGTTGATTCCCAGTGTATTATTAACATATATAATCAAGAATACATGCTCCGTATTGGGTAGAGCTTCTGCAAACTGAAATTCCACACGACGTTGATAGGGTTTTATAGAATGGAATTGTCCCTCGCCGCTGCCATGGTCAGGAGTGAAATTAAAAGACCAAAAAAACGTAAGCTCCTGCATATCGTCAGTCAAAATACCATGACTGTTGATGGTGCCTAACTGTCCCGGGGCTTCATAAACGGAGGAGTAAAATCTCAAGTACTTTTTCTGCTCAAAGTTAGATTCAAAGGGTCTTACTCACAAGGTCTGGCTATTTCAATTGGACTCTTTCTTTGATTGTTGAGTGATTAAACTCAAAACGATTTCGAATGATGGCTCCTTTGACTGCTTCATTACTGACGATGCCAGTAACTAAACGTTAGGATACATGTCCGTGGAAAAAATTGTCTTCAATCTTGGAACGGAGTGCAGCTGCAACGGTTAAGGTTTTCACTTCCGCTCGTTTGTTATTCATGTATACAATCCACATATCTAAACAAGAAATGCATGCATTTGTTGACGGCAGCTACTCTGGGATAGGAACCAGGATTGGTTTCTTCGGATTTCAGAAAATTGTCTTTCAGGCACAGGCATCGTCATGATTTTTGGTGACATTGCAAACGCGTTTAATTCTGACTTCTTTCTTTTGCCTTCTCTCATGAAAGCTTCTTGGGATTTATGTTTTCTATAACGACATTTTGGATAAATCCTTTTGTTTGAGTCAAAGTGACAAGCATCATGTCACCATCAGTTTTGGTACGAACAAAACGCAAATTTTAACATATATCTTAAATAATAACATCGTTGTCGAGTGACGCTTCAATTCACAAGATACATGACTTAAAAGTCTCTTGATAATCCGTTTCGACAATACATTTTCGTTGTAACGTTTCCTGTAGAGAATGGAATTATTTTCCCCAGATCTCATTTTATAATATGTTGAGACTGTCGAAATATGGCTTACTGACAGGCTATTAATGAGGATATACAAATTGATGGTGCAAGTGATACATGTTTCAATCTTCTTCGTAACGGCGTTTTTTTCACCACCTGGTACTCCACCGCATCGGAGTACATAAAGATCAAGTTCATTCCGTCGTTCCGTTCCTCGGTAACTACAATGTTTATAGTACTGGATCAGTACACTTCGTTTAGTTTTTACATGGCTTTACTATACTGTTCTTTGTAAACAGTGACATTCGCTTCGACCAGATCTTCAGCGTTAAAAAAATAGCCGGCAGGAATTTTCATGAAATATATGCTCAATTGAGGATTGGCTGGCGATGCTCTTTTTGTTTTGTACACGAGAGGATCATTTCCTTCGAAGTCTTCTTGCATCTGTTCATTCAGGATTTCGACAAAGAAAATGGCTTGGTTTCCAATGACGTTCAGGAATGAATGATTTCTACCCAGACGACATTCCATTACGCTTCGTCATCTAACTGGCTGGCCTGGGGTAACTTAAAACAAGACAAAGTGTTGTTGAAAATCACATCCATGGAACTGTTATTTTGTAAAGCTAAGTAAAATGGGTTTTCAAAATTCGAAGATTCCGCTATACGACGGATTGTAAGGGACATTCCGAACAGTCTCCCAATCAGAGCAACTTCGTTCTCGGGGAGTCACTTCTTCGGGGGTGCATCCGATGCTCTGATGGTTAAGATTAATCGTAAGCTTTGACCAGATGCATTTAGACATCGATGTACTTGAGTTTATGTTGATGCCTAAAGTATGTCCACATGCGTTCTTTTAAAGTGAGTTCAAAACGATGCTTGCCTTGCTTTTGTGTTTCTCGGAGGGGGAAAAATGGATATCTCTTATCTTATCTTCAATAATTTTTGGAAAGCTTGGTTTAGAATTTCAGTATCTTTGTCTGTTAGCCAACGGATATTGTGAACGCCACAAAGTACACGTGTGACACCTTTCCATAAAAGGGATCATTTATATCTTCTTTCTTCTCTATATTTCTAGGTACTACCTAACACTTGCTCATTAAACCCTCCAAACAAAGTAGCAGCCACTCTCCTTTGAGCAATGGTAGAATTCCTCCGAGTTGCATCACAAATTTGTTTTAGCTGATGGGTATTTTCGTTTCGACTATTTGACTAAGAAGGTTTTGATGCTTCCCTTAGCATTCTTTCTGTAGCTTGAACAAATGTAACGTTCCTTTCAAGACATTCAAACAACATTCGCACACGGAATCGATGATTTCTTTAGAAGCTGTCTGAATGAGATGGCTTTGCATGGTTAGATGAGATTCCGTCATAACCAACAACACATCCCAATGTATGGCCAAGCCAGGTGGCAGTCCTTTCTTTCACTTTTTGGCTTGAGCGTCATTATGCGCTCTTGACATCTGTTAACGTTTTGGAGTAGAAACATTGAAGCAAATCGCTTGGCTCACGTCGTTCTTATACTATAATTCGTTCCCAATGATTTTCTGTGCACTGTACAATCGTCATCACTCTGCTTTGAGGCGTTTGGAAGGATTAAATCGCAACAGTTCTTCTTTGGATAAATCTATTAAAGATTCCAGATCAATCTTGGACTTTGACCTTGGGTAAGGTACTTTTATTGGCTGCCGACAAGGTAGAAGATAAGAGCGTCGCCATTGGATAAGTATTTTAGAAACAAAATTCCATTTTTGTTTCATGAAATTGGGAAATATGCGTCTTAAATCAAATTTGACCGACATTACGAGCAACGGCGAATTCGTAGAAGCTGATGCTTTTATAACTTTTTCATACAAACGGGAACGTGTAATAGCTGGTCTTCCTTGAAGTAGTTGGGAACGTAATCGCTAATAATCTGCTGTGGTGGGTTTTAAATCGACGAGTAAAAAGATGTGAAATATTCGTGTGGCATAGTCGCAAACACAAGTAAGTCAAGGAATTCGTAATTGTTTGTCTAACACTTGCACTTGAGATTTATCCCTGGGGTTTTTAAAGAAGACCATGCAATGAGTGTATAGACCGATTGTACGATGGGCTTTGAAACAACTTTAGGGTAAAGTACATGATCCTGCAATTACGATGATGCCCTTTTGCGTGCAAGCCAAGGTTTAATTTCTTCCTGTTCTCCTCACATGTCTCCCAAGACGATTAGATGTGTTTGACTCACGTCAGACATGATACTAACGTCCACACGAGGAATGTTTTCTGCAATGACGATTTAACCTTCTTGACTGTCTGGAATGATGTTGCAAGCCAAATGTCACTCTTTGTAACATAACTATGTGTTGGGTAGACGATCGATCAAACAAGTTTTGTGCTTGATTAAACGTTTGACAAATTGTTTTTACTTGAATCGCTTGGTCTATGAATCACCATATTAAATGGATGGCGAAGATAGTACTTTTCAATTTGGATCATTTAAACTTTTGACATTGACTTTGAGTGTAGCGGTAGAGAAGTCAGATTCTGATGGAGCCGTAGCGAAGGTGTTCAGAATATTCTGAGAAGAACATAAACATCACAAGAGATTCTTACTCTCCGAATGTGTATATAGAGTATTCAAACAAATTTAAATATATCAAAATACAAAGATATCCATGAGAGAAGGACTATGTACATCAATAAAATGTAAATCAAAATGATCAAAACGGAATACAAGCACGTCAATGTACAACACTTTTCAAGTCATGCACATCTTTCCAATGTTCGTGTAACCATCAGCTAAACACACATCTTCGTAAACATCCAACGTCAATAAATAGTCCCGAACCTTTCTATGCACAGAGGTAGAGAAGTTACTATAATCAAACGCAACATATTTAGCAGAAAGAGTCTTTCGTGCACATTCAAAGGTGTGGTGGTCATGATGTCTTTCCAGGAACTGTTCGTTATTAGTTCACAAGAAATAAATATTGTTAAAAATGTTTGGTAATCTTCTAAAGTCTGAGTACGATTATTGACATCGTTACACAGTTTATGTTGTAACGTTTCTGATAAAGGTAATAGCATGCTGAAATGCTTTTATATCCAAGAGAGGCAACTTTTAAAGGGTCTTATTCGCTGTTTCGTTTCCTTTTTTGAAGCATTTACCAAAAGGGTACAGCTTATTCCAATGCAATTTAGTACATCTATACACTAAAGCAATTTCGTGATCTGAGGAACCGACTTGACGCTTTTGGTAAATGTTTAATATCCTCTAGATGCCCCACCACCATAACTACTACCCATGTTGGTGATTTTAAACATTTTTAGTAATTCTGCTCTAAGTCTTTACTATGTGTAATTTCATATTGTATTTGAACAATATAGTAAGGAGTAAGATAGCCTGAGCCTCTCTGTAGTATTGGTAGTTGTTCAATATTGGACAATTTGCAGTTAGCAGCGACCAAACTTATTATGGCATTCAGATTCCATAGGTAACGTAATAGTCAATGACATTTTGGATGCAATTGTTTTTGTGCATTTCACTTGTATCTTGACAAACGTTTGTAAGCTTGTTCTCTCAGGTTCAAAGACAAGCTACGAATGTTCCTTTTTAAAGTGTCCATGACGATTGTATTTGGACTCTTCTAAAGGAAGGTTGTAGCGGCACGGAGGCCTTCACACATATTTCTGCTGAAGTGCTCCACAACAACGGAAACACTTGACTTTATCTCCTTCTCTCAAGTAAACAAATCCAGTTATGGCTAATTCTTCCGGTGCAGGGCTGGCCAGATATTAATTCCGTCTTCCTTTTAAGGATAAAATCGGCTTTCAAAATCACAGTGTCCAGGTAAAGGCACAGGCAGTGTGTATTCGTCTTTCTGTGTACATATCGTTTATGGGTTGGTGAAATTCTGAGTTGCTTGCACAGGCATGAATAAGATTCGTAACGTGGTACAGGTACAGCAATATGTCGACTATGAAAACAAGTAAATGATCGTTGGCATTTCTTACACTAGTAACGAGGCACGTTTTACGGTAATGAATGACATCCCTTTCGCATCGGTAGGGTGGTACAAGCGCAGTAAAACTTTCGATGATGGTAGTAGTAGTAAAAAAGGAACACGACGTGCTGCATTGTTGCTTTCTCAGTGTTCGGCTTCAATACGATAGTAAGACACAACATCGCACTCAAGTTTCTCACTAAAACTAGCCCCCCCCCCACTTTGCTTATATCTGTGTGAAATGATCCATCTTTTAAGCTCTGCGTTTCTCCTCGTAAATGATGTGTCATTTCTAAAAAGTCTTTCCTGTTTACATACCGGGCGATATTGACGTGCCAGTACGGTATACTGAAGTATTTCGGAAGTCAAACTCGCTTCTGGTACACGATTTGATACATATTTTACAACTTGTGTGCGGTTCGTAAGTTGTCAAGCTAAGGTGTTGATCCTCTCCATGCACGCAGAATAATTCTGCGTCAATCCTTTGGCTTTGCAGTCTTTGTGAACTTATACTGCTTGTTTGACTCCGTATTTGCAGCCAAAACCTTTAAGACCACCGTTTGCAAAACTGAGACCCATATTTTGGGGTGCTTGCCAATCCATGCCAATACATAGTCTCCGATGGTTGGGCGAGAATGATGAGGGCCAATAAAATACCATACACAATCTGCTAATAGTGACTAGGCTTCGTACACTTTTAAGCAATCGTGTTCTGTTACATAGACAGCAATGATAACATTCCCAAATTCGTCCGGTTCTTCGTAATTCGTTAGGATCAAAACGTCCAGATCGACTACCACTTCTTGCATAGCTTTTTCTTTCTGATAAATCATGTCGTTAATGCACCAGTGGTCTTGGGTGATAAAATTAGTTGTGCCAATTATCCCTACAAGTAATTCAGCATGGCTTTGGTAAACTATCGTCTTTCTTCGTTCTTTCTCGACGTGGTCGAAATTGATGCCATCATTGGAAAGGTATATCTTTATGAATTTGTCTTTGTCTTATGGGATCTGGCACCAAGAAGGACAGATGTTTTGTTTGAGTTTCAAAAGGCATCGACGTAGCCCGCAAAAATGCCTTTTAGGATTTCATCCTCCTTTTGATTCATTGCTTTTTTGTGAAACTGGCACATTTTATACACTTATAATACTGGTATCCCTGTTCCATAGCACGAAACCATTCCACGCTGACACGTTCCGGTCAATATGCATTCTTACTGGGTGTAATGACAAGGTCGATCTTGATCACAGGATTTGGCACAGGTACGGAACAAAGGAAACATCAGTTTCCCTTGATAATGGTATGGCAAGATGGGACGGTACAAGTTGGTGGGTTGTAAGACTTTGCATTTGATCAAGCCTTCGTATTGACGAATCAGTTTCACATCGATGTTTTCTGTCAACATTTCAGGTGTCCGATTGGAAAGTGACAATATTGTGACACCCAACGATACCGTAATCACCCGTCCAGGTAAAGGATTTCTTCTCCTTTCTGCATGTTCGACTTGTACAGCAAGAATGCATCATTCGTTCGTCTTCCAAATAAACTGTCGCGTGGGTCTAGAGGGTACAGCACGTGCTAACGTTAGGGTTTCAAACGTCGATCGAACTCTTGTTTCCACGTTTAAACGACTTGATATCCTTCGTGCTCTTACTTTAGGTGTTGTTGTAAGCTTTTACATACAATTATAACATTGTGTGGTCTAAGAATTTGTGTTTTATATGCCATTGATTATCCATTATACGAACTTGGGGTATTCTAAATCCCAGCCATCCACTGAATGTGAATAGTCTTTTCTCTTCCTCCGTTTGTGATATGTTGGATCCATTTGTTGTCCTTGTTCTCTCACGTAATGTAACAAGCGCTTAACTTTGGTCGAGTATCAACGCTTGATGCATTAAGACGTTTTATTGCCTATGATGGCTAGGATGTTCTCGAGCAAGAACCAGTTGTGGTACACTAAGTAGCACGCATTGACAATAGAATCAAATCAAAGACAATCAAACAAACAATAGGAGTAGGAGAGCACGTCTGAAAATGAAGACGAACCTAACCCCGTCTCGAAAGACAAGAAACGAAGACGCGAAGAAAATGGGATAATCATGTGCTGCTGAAGCAATTTAAAAGTAGAGACAGAGTAAAAGAAGAAATGGAATTTAGGCAACATATATAAACACACACAGATACGCATTCACTCATACAAACATGATTAGAAAAGGAATTTAAATTTTACTTGATTTGGGAAACGTTGAGTAATATTTTCTTTCCCGAGAAGTTGGTGTCCCTGACAAGGCCCGCTGGGTGTTTGTTCGTTAACAAACTGATTGAATGGACATGAAGACTTGAAATGCCTTACACTCTTGATATGTTCAAGTCATACTTCGTCTTCTACCACTGTGGATGTTTTGTTTGTGGTCACATCGGCTGATGACCTATCAGTGACAGTGAGCGTAAAGAATGTAATAGCTGCTTTCACTTAGGTCGAGTTAAAGAATTATGATACATTGGTCTCAGATCCCTGAACTCACTCACAATGATTGATATTCACCTCCTTCTTCTGTCCTTAACATTTGTGTCCTCTTTCTCTTATATCCTCTGCCTGCTGTTGAAATACAAAGACTTGCTCTGCTTCTTTCTTCTGTTGTTAAACGTTCGCTACTTCCTCATTAGGTTTGTAAACTCCTCTACCCAAGGAAAGGAAGTATCATGTGATGAATGTACTGTTGACGGTACAAATTGATGAGAAATGTAAAGAAAAAGAGGTTAAATTCCAGTTCAAATCATCCTCTTCTGGAAGCATTACCGTAACTGTTTAAGTAGCTAGCTGTTTGGAAATAAGGTCTGACGAAGTTTGAGGAACAGAGGAAGATCGGTGAGATGCAATGTCATTCAAAGTTCACGCCATTGTAATTTCTCTTTGGTAAACCTTTTTTCTAGTACATATGGCATTTTGCTTTGCGGTTACACATCGTTGAGTATAGTATATGTCACGTAACCTCGTTGAATACAGTAAATGCTACACTGCTTTGGTTAAAATAGATGGCACAATGCGTTGGTTACAGTAAATGCCCCATCGTTTTGGTTACAGCAATTTACACATTTCTTTGGTTAAAGTAAGTGCCACCGTGCTTTGGTTACAGTTAATGACCTTACATACAACCTTGCTTTGGTTACAGTAAATGCCAGTACATGCCACCGTGCTTTGGTTACAATAAATGCCACATTGTTTTGGTTACAGTAAATGCATTGTTGCTTTTCGTGACAGTAAATGCCACATTGAATTAGTTTGCTAAATGTGCAGACATTAATCAGAATGTTTTGTGGAATAATTGTAAATAAGAGGTATTAATAAAGTACAGAATGTAACTGATAGCTTTATTTGAGTGTTCCCTGCGTCATTTTAAATTATTATAATTTTATTTCAATCGCCACAGTGAAAACTGCATCCTTTTTGAAACAGTTCATTCAGCTTGAAAATAGTATATCATGAGAACAAAGCACTCTTCTCTGTATACTTAAAAAAAATCATTGCAACAACACCAAGTACTGAACAATTTAATATGAAAGAATGCATTTAAAGTATATTCCGTTATATAAATATTTGCATTGTTATCATAAGTTTGTAAATGTTGCCTTTATTATTAAGCAATATGAACAAATGATTTTCTTTTTGTCAGCGACACGAAGAAGGGTGTAATGGTTCCTCCTGTAATTGTGGATGTGAATAGAGATGGTATAGATGATATCGTTGTAAGTTCGTACGGAGGATGTGTCCTGCTTCTGGATGGAGTAAATTTGAGGACAATATGGACAACAGAATTTAACGGCATGGAATCATACAGGTACTGATACAAAAAGCGTGGTCTTTACTCTACTCCCACGTAACAGGTTATTGCCTAGCCTATTATATTTAACCTATCGTTTATATTGTGCACCTTGTTGCTACCGACTGCAAATTTAATTGCAAGAAAGCTTATTTAAATCGACTAAATATAGTGGCAGTAAATTATCATTTTATAGCAACGGTTTGTTGAACGAGTTTTAAATAAGACAAATGTTGTACAGTAATATATGTGTTTTTTTGACTGAACATTCATCGCTTTCATTCAACAAGATATAATCTGCACTGTACAACTATAAGTCCGTTCAATTACATTATTGATTTATTTCAATAGAACCGGTTCTCATTTAAGTTTATTTCACTTTCTGGTCGCTAGCTAGCGTCGGCTGGTACATCAAACATTTTATTATATAAAAATGCAATAGAATATTTTGTTACGTAAATTTAATTTTTATTGTGTGATTGGCCTTTGATCATATAAAAAAATACGAGTTTGGGCCTATCTTGATAATGTCATTTTAATATCCATCTGGAAATTCCTGGTCTGTCTAATAATTTTCATATGCTTTGCAAAAGTATCAGTAAAAGACCCGACCGTATTTACAGTTTAGAATCCTTTGGATATTAATTTTTGAGACGCATCAATGATACTTTATATTGTATTTTGATTTTGATATGCAAGTTATTAACACCAAAAGTATTCATTCCTATTTTAACATCTGTCTGTTTACTTATGTTGATTCATAATTCGAGAGGATTTATTGATTAAATAAATCAATGGATTTACAAAGTGTTGATTTGATACCTTTGAACTAAATTATCATTTTGGGAGCATTGTGAATTCGTTTAAAGACTTTCCGGATTTTATCATTTTGATACACCAAACCCGATCGCACATCGACACGTTCATGGCTATTGGTACACCAGCCCCTTTAAGATTATAATTCATTATGTTACGAGTTTAGGCTCTAATTAACGGCAACAGAAAAGAGTGAAAACAACAAGCTTTGTAAAATTTAACAAATACATTTATTTCCCTGAACAAATATTGTAAAAATGAAAAAAGATTTACAGTTTTAAGAATAAACAAAATCCATGAATAATCCTCGAATTAAATTACAAAAGTCCCAGTAATGAAATGTTCTAATAGATATAAAGTTCGAGTCCTGTTGGAAAATTCCAAGATGGAAGACGATGACGTATGCTGAAGTCTATTTGTGTTTATCTATATTTCCTTGTAGAATCACAAGATTTAACACTCCGGTGTTCGAAATCTGAATAATATTTTAATACACTGTCTTTGCCGATGAATTACGTGTGAGCACATCAAAATTTCCCGAGATACGAATTATTCCTTTAAAATCAAATTGATCTAAAGATTTGTTAACATGGATTCCAAATGTTGGCTGCAACATAAGAAAATGACTTAGCATCACTTGCAAAATCCCCAAACTGAATATATTTCACTAAAACAATTACAATGGATGTCACTAAACTTGAATCAAGGTCAGGATCTAGGTCAACATTGTTTGTTTACCAAAGAATAATTCAGTCAACCGATTTTCTGAAGAAAAAAACATCATCTCAAATGAATAGATTTACCTTACAACCTAATAGAATGTAATGAAAAATATAAAGAATTTAAAACTGACAAACAATATTAAATTAACACACACACACACACACACACACACACAAACACACACACACACACACACATACATACATACATACATACATACATACATACATACATACATATATATATATATATATATATATATACATATATATATATATATAATATATATATATATATATATATATATATATATATATATATATATATATATATATATATATATATATATATATATATATATATAATCAGATAAACGTAACAATTCAGAACAGTCTATGCTTTTCGACTTGTGATATAACTTTTAAGACTGTTTATGATTTAATGCACATTTCCCTCATTTAATTTTCACTTTGCATTTTTGGGAAATATATTATCTGTTGATATTTAGATATCTATATGTAACGTCTGCCACGAAGCATAACAGCCACTATCTTTGAAACAAAATGATGTAAAGATGTCATAGCACTAATATAAACAATACCATTTCATGTCCTTTAACGTCCTAATTGTATCAGCTGCAGCTGAAAATGCATGTTTCCTGAGTAAACCATGTCACATCATATTACGAACTAAAATTGATTTACTTATCTTCTAAAGTGGTAAAGAAACGGCGATATTTAAATACTTACATATTTAATGATATCTCTATTGACTAAATGAGCGAATGGGTGAACATCTTACATTGAGAAGGGTAATCTACCTATCAAAAATTGGAAGCTAAAACTTGTTTTATATCGACTGAATACACGATTGTTTTTTTTCTCAATATTCACAGAGAAGTGATATTCATGCGTATGTGAACTTCTTCTACAAGAAAAAGATGTAGCAACTATTCAGAAGTTTAAATCGCTCGCGTTGGTATTACTGGCCGTATCCTACGAATATACGTGTGCATCACAACTTAATAATAAATGCACCGTTCAGATTAAAGAAAACATCTCTGTTTTGGCTATACAGTATTTCATGCTAAAATCAGATTAAAGATAACATCTCTTTGTTTAGGCTATACAGTATTTCATGCTAAAAGAACACGTAGCTGCAAAACGGGCTTTTTATCTCTATGTTTGTGTTTTACTAAGCGTGTAATTTCATTCCCTGCTTGAAATTGTGTAACAATAGAGGCCATACCATCATTGTTTTTTGGGTTTCCAACAAAATGTGTATCCCTAATTATACTGTATCATCCCATGAATGTGTGCGTGGTGATATTTGATTTATGAGTAGAGGCAGAAATGTTCTGAAAGTGAAATATGCATAAACATATTTCATTGTAAGGATCATGAATTAATTTGAGTTTTGTCAGGAAGACAGATCACATATTTTCCACTTCCCCAAAACATGCAACCTAACTAGATGGTATTCGAAATTTTCAGCACACCTGCCCCTGGTTACTTTGACGACGATGACTATATTGACTTCATGATGCATCACAACGTTGGCGCCTGGCCTTACTACACGTACTCATACGTAAGATTCCATGATAACACAGTTTTAATTTTTAGTTGCTGATGACACCATTTATAAACGTGAAAGTTTCAGAAAAATATAATTTAAACATGGTACAGCGGAGATTGTTAATGATATATTTAGAGTATGTCCATTACGTTTTATTCTATGTTAAATTGGCTGTTTATGGGCACGGGCACCCAACAGACAAAAACACTGATGTTTGACCCAAAAAATATCCTTGTGTTGTACGATACGCATTTGTTTTGCATTATATATACGATATATCCAATAATAAACATTACAAATGAGCAACATATATGCTGTCTGCATCCTGTGTGACAAATATTCGATATTCAGTATTAAACGTTAGCCCAGTGAGCTGTGCCCGTTTACACCCATTGTGAGATAGGTCTGTTATCTTCCTTTCAAATAAACACCTATTAAAAGAAAAAGCAGAGCAGGTAACACATTAAATATTAAGAATTACAATATTTGTGTAATTCGTGGAACTGTAGCACTAGCGAACGATTCAGCACTGACTTTGTAAACGTCTCACACAAAAAAAAAACAAAAAAAAAACAGCACGCGTCAAGTGATGACATAAATACACCCACAAGAACTATCATGACTTATTTTACTATATTAATAATTTACTTGGACCATAAAATACCTAGTACTTACTAAGTGGGACCTTTTACGAGCATACTATCTTTCTTTCAACACCAATTGATTCTCTCATTGTAGACTACAATACTAAGTGGTAGGGATGGCAGTAAACTGTGGACGTTACAGTCTAATCTGGATGAGACGGGCTCGGACTTCTCCCTTAGAACCCAACAGAACCAAAGAGACATATTTGTCTTCAGAATCAAGGGAAGAGACTCTTCCATAATGTACAATACTGATGGGGAAATTGTCAGCACAAAAGCCATTTCACAAACTAGAGAAGTATGTTTTTTCAGCTGCAGTTCACTAGGTCAGCGAATTAAAAGGCTCGTTAATGTCATGTGTGTGTGTGTGTGTGTGTGTGTGTGTGTGTGTGATTAGGATTTTCAACGTAGCTTTAACAATTTTTCAGTCACATCGCTACGATGTTTGCAGGAGGCAGTTTATAGTGATATCATGCACTGGGGCATCATGCCGCAGACTTGTAGCATGATGTCCCACCCAGTCACATTATCCGGACACCAAGCCGACCAGTCCTAACACTAACCTCTTAATGCTAAACGTCATGCGAGGTAGCTGTTAGCACCATTTCTGATAGGGACTGATATTGTTTTTAGTGAAATAATTGAGTAGAGATTGCTTTATTGTCTGAGACGACTTTATTGGTGCAATAATTGTAAAATATGGTGTAGAGCTACATGCGATATGAGGCTTAAAATCATGAATTGATTGACCCGGAGATAATTAGTTCATTGTATTTGGTGTTTTAGTTGTATTTATATTTCCACGGCTTGAAGTACTTTTGCTTCCTTAAGGAAATCTAACAAGGATAAATCATGCAGTTTGAAGTTGCCATACGCTTGTGGATCTGTGATGCAAATCTGAAGTTGTCATATTTGTGATCATTCATTGATGAGAGGAAAATTATTTATAGTCTTGGCATGTTGATTTCACTACATGAAGAGACTCCGCTGCTGATTCTACTTATCATTCATTATTACTTGTTTGACAATGTTTTCGGGGCGACGCAGTTTTAGTTTGGCCTCTTAATCAAGAGAGTAGGAAAAATATTGTTTTAATTTGTCTGTCTAAAATTCTTAGGTATGACAATAGAATGTGAATGAAAGTTTTTATCCCATATTTTTTAATGTTAATTCTCTATTAACTGATACAATATGTTACAGACAAACTTTTCGAATATAATTGTGGAATATGTGTATCTTTATGACAACAAGGGTTCACTAATATTTATATCAGAATATGCATTAAACATATTAGAAAGTTTATTTTCGAGACAGCTTACATTCACTAGTGAACAGAACTGGACGGCTTTGTTTCGGTGGTACGCTTTATTTTCAGACTGGCTCACGTCTGACTGTTCAACACACACACGCACACACGCACGCACACTTTCAATTCGTTCTTGCGACAAGAAAATAACGAGTAAGAAATAACAGCAATCCCAGTTATGTAAAGAATTGAACATGATTCACATTTTTATCAAATTTCCCTCCACTTTCTCTATTATCTCGTGGCATAAGGGGCAAATATACTTGGAAATTTGTGGAGTGAGAGCAAACTCTTGATTAAAACTTTGAACTTACAATGAGTAACCTAGGATAACCAGAGTCATGATAATGGGATGTTTATACAGTATTAAAAGAAGCCAATGATGATGGTGAGACGAATAGACAATAAGGTTAATTCCTAGCCATCCGCGTACTTTAATCTATATTATGCATTAGTATGTGCTTTGTTTTTATTACCAGTTACAGGTTTCGAACATGACTCAAAGCTTCTCTCCCTCATTCTTTCACTCTTAATCTATATTGGTTGCTCAGGTTAGGCAGTTTAATCCCTCATTTAATCCATCTCTCCCCCTCCCTCTACGTCTCTTTGTCTGTCTCTGTCTGTTTGTCTGTCTGTCTCTGATGTCTGTATATGTGTGTGGTCATACGATGTCATAACGTACATACAAACTAATCCACCAACAAAGAAACAGAAAGATCGACCACAAAACATACTTACATTAACACACCTTAACCTATCTTTCTCTTGGTCGGTGTGCTCACATGTCAGTTTGTTATATAAACAATCAAACAATCAACCTTCCTATGAGAGAGAGAGAGAGAGAGAGAGAGAGAGAGAGAGAGAGAGAGGTGACTATACATGGTTATATGAGAAAATACTACTAATTTACGGTATGGTAAAGCCCTACAAGCCTCATTTTGTGTGTGTACTATATGATTTGTTAAAATATAACTTTTGTTCTTAGTTGAAATGATAATTTTATCATTTGTGCAGACACGAAAGAAACGACATACTAAAGACGTTGAGTACGACGTTAGGTTTCCACCGGGACTCGAGAGGAAGGAGAAAAGTAATTTTCTATTTTGTCTTTTGTCTTGTAGTGCTAATAACTATGTTTAACAATTTATGACAACTGTAGAATAAGACCCAGTTTATTCGACTGTTGGACGACTTCATTTGTTTCACGTTCATGTCTTTCGCAAATGAAACCATTTTCAACATGTAGTTTTTAAACAATGGAAAGAGTATTACACTTTGTGTTTAGCACCAGAGAGCATCCATCATCGATTCAATACCAACAAGAGCTCACTCAAAGATCTTCACAAAAGAAAGATGCGTACTATAGTAAAAATATAGACATCGTTTAGGCCATACTTGTCGAATTTATCATTGCACCTTCTCTCTCACTGTGTGTGCATGAGAGTGTACGTGTGTATATTCATACACTTTAGATTATATTTCTTTTTATTATAATTCAAACCCGACGCTGATTACTTCCAATATATAAGCGATGTTTTTGAATTACTTTTATATAAAAAAATATATCGTAAGTGATGTCTTTATTCTTTATAATTGTCAATAGAAAAGATGTTAAAAGCGGAGTACGAGAGACTAATTGTGGGTTGTGAGATGGATCTGACAGGCATTAGTCCAGAGGTATTCATGATTGACAGAACGACATTGCGCTTCGGGATACGGATACAAGTGGATGCTTTTGAAAAAGTCAAATACAGTAAGTGTGAAGAGCACGCAGTATATACGTATACAGAGACTAATCAAAAATACACATTGCACATTTTGTTCATGGAGATGAGATATGATCATTTAAGCAATGAATGATGCTATGTTTCTCCATCATATTTTGCATACTAGAGGAATTTTAAATGGGCAGGATAATATTGCGCTGAGCAGAATGTTGAAACTAGAGCATAAAAAAATATATCAGAGATATAAACCACTGGGCTGATGTACTTTATAAAATTAAAACTAACACAGGCCGAGTTGAAACAAAAAGTGCACCGTATATAGGATATATTGGTGCGGCAGATAAAGTATATGATCAATATAAAACGCTAAAAAAGCAAGAAATAGAAACACTACAACAGCGAAAAGAAGAACTACGACAAAAAAAATGGAAGAACAAAAACAGCGAAGAGAACTAAAACAACGAGAAGAAGAATTAAGACAGGAAAAAATCGCAAAGAAGAAGACAAAAATCTTCAAAGCAAAAATCTTTCTCATCTCAACAAGAAGAAATACCCGATGTTTTTGAATCAATTAACAGATCAATATATGAAATATTTCGCTATACGCAATAAAAAATCTGGTACTCGATTTTCTCATTCTGGAACTCATGGCAGTGGTCTTGTTCTCTGTCCTAATAATATTCTCTCCGACATTGCACGATTAGAAATTGTCATCGGGGGTAAACGAGCTGGGAATAACTCACAGGAAATAATTAATGAAGCCGCTAATATCTGCCGACGACTATTTGAGGGTGGTATCATGGATATCGGTGTATATCGAGATTTTATCGATGAACTCGTTGATGATTATCATAGTGATTGATTGTCCATTTCACCCGATTAGATCAATAATAATTAGATAAGATGATCATACACTACAACCACAACAAACCAACCATGACCTACGTAGTAAATTCATGGTTGTCCCATTATAAGATGTATTATGGAGATGGTCTCGGTTATGTTGTTCAAGGGTTATTTGCAAGGATGGCTCCAAAAATAGCGCCAATCGCAAAACAATTATCGATGAACGTTATTGATGTTATTTGTCATAAGGATATTAGCGCTGTTGGTGATGTTCCAGTGCCATTGTGTTATAGACCAGCTGATTCTCAAAGAAAGGGCAGGAACAGAAAAACAAACACTCGTGCTAATTGATATTGTGTTGGTTGATATCAGTATTGTCGAAGATGCATTGCGCGCTGATAAATCTCCATGGATGCTAGGATACGCAATGACGATACATTCTTCGCAGGGATTGACTATATCCGATACGATTATTTGGATCGTAGATGATCGCATCGAGTGGTCGAATTTCGTTTATCTCGCAATGTCCAGAGTTCGAAGAATAAATCAACTTCGAAGCGTTGTTCTAGATGCTAATGACACCGCAGTCAGTGATATTGTCAGCATGATATAATAAGAACAAAAATCGCTGGTTATCAACAAGAAGATTATACAAATAAACGAGAATTTGATATTGATGTTAAATTTATAATTATGCTGAAACAACAACAGAATAAATCACTGCGCGAGCTGTAATTGTTTAATGCGTTGGCAGTATTCGGATAAAGATCCTCGTCAGTTTACCATGGATAGAAAGGTTAATAGTCGTGGTCATACCAGAGATAATGTAACATTGACCTGTCTAGAGTATAATCGAAACCACCGCGGTAATTAAGACCACGTCTATCATCGGGTATCACTTGTAACTGTTCACGTGTAAATCCACGCTGAAGTGCAGTTGAATCTAATCTATAGATTGCGGGTCTAACCATGGATCTTACCATGTTAGATATTGTATGCGATGTGACATTCCAAATAGGATCAGTATCTCTTTTTGTACCACCTTCAAGTTCACCTGGTTCATATAAATATCTTACAGTGACATTTCCAAGTATTCGTTGTTTTGAAAAATCATTTCGCGGTTTTTGCACGGGTATATACTTTTTTTTTGATCGCGATAACAGGTTTCATATTGATTGTTCGAGTAATTTCATTATTTAGCGCAGCAATCAGACCTGGTAATCTCTTAACCCATTCACGAGATCGTTTATCTTCGATGAATTCCTTCGCGTATTGATTACCAAATAACCGCTCAGCAACTGTTCGATTAAATCGTTCAACAATTGCCTGATCGTGGTGTATTACAGTATGTCCTCGTCGTTTGGTGACATTATGATGCTTCATTGTTGATAACACTACACCCTGAAATTCCTTGTCAGTATCAACATGTAATAGATTTGGCCACTGCAGAGGACCTCGTTGATAAATCCTTTCAAATGCAATAGAAACCTCTGATGCCGCCTTCGTCAACAATGGTTCAGCTTCCTTGCATCTACTCGCAACATCAAATACGGTTAGCGCTTACATGTATGTCCATTTATTAACAGTATAATGCGGCAGAAATAATATATCAGCCTGATGAAGTTCATCAAAATGTGCGAAGTTAATTTGTTTAGGCGGGGGTAGATAAATCTGCCATATCGCCTGTCTTGATAACCAATCCACCGCAATAACTTTTTTTGTTACTTTTGCCGCATTGGCGAGTTTATTAGTTGCTGATTTACCTCTACGGTATCCTCTTGGGGAATAATAAATATATTCCATAGTGTTATTAATTACCAGCGTGTAAAAGCAGTTTACTCTTCATCGCAGATCTTACTAACCAGTAAGCTAATGATTCCTTGAAAGATTTATTCTTAATAGATTTCAACGCATGAATAAATTTCTCATCTACGATATGTTTATGTTGCAGATTTCTACTTTTATAAGTAACCTCATGAGCATGACACGCTTTATCAATATCATTTAGCGGATATTCGCCGGGTCGGGGATGGTCATGCTCATCGAGTCGGATATCTAATCGAGTTCCTGGATTACAATAACTATACCATGGAATGTGCTTTACTCCTGGGTATTTGGCCCATGGAGTCCCTGGGAGTTTTCTCAATTTTGCTGCAATATCACCTCGTTTTTCTTAAAATCATTACCCGATTTCATAGAAACAAATCAGAATTTTTTCCCACATTGTATACACCTACGTGGAAGTGCTGATATGTTACTGCTTGTTGTAATTATCAAGTCGTTTGTGCTAGTACGCGTCTTACATTTCACAAAATATAGATCTATAATTATATATAATAACATGAATGTAATTGATTATTCAGTTACCCAACGACGGGAACCTGTTAAACACCATGCGATGTTGCCGAATTTAATCAGAATGATTATAATTGGTCCGTCTGGAAGCGGTAAAACACAATTATTACTTAATTTAATAACGAGATGGATGAAATGGGATGAACGATATTTTATAGCCCCGAGCATAGACGATCAGCGATGTTACGAGGTGTTAAAGGATTTTAAATAGAAAGCAAAATCGGCAATCAATGAGGATATTATTGAATTTATGACCGATATCGTAGAATCTCCGAGTATTGATTCTATTGATGAAAGTATTAACAATCTAGTAGTTTACGATTATGTGATGCTAGACAATCAAAAAAAATCTCGTTAGGATATTTTCACGGGGTAGGCATACAAATACTGATGTGATATATGTTAATCAGAGGTATACTCAAGTACCAAAAGTGAACAGGGATAACTGTAATATTCTTGCTGTGTTTAATGGAGTTGACACTTACGAAATATTCACCAGACCTGGTGCAGTGAAGATATGGACATAATTCATTTTATAAATTTCTTTAGTGTTGCTACATCAAACTCGCATGGATTTATCACGATAAATTTGCATGACCCTAGATCAAGATATCGTATCGGTTAAAACCATAACAACTAACAATACCACGACAACAAATATGCGTGTTTCGGTTTCGTAACAAGCCTTAGTGTTGTTTTCTGACACTATATTTCGGTTTTGAGAAAGCCTTAATTTGACAAACAGATATCTAACATTGTTTGCTTGAAATCTAACTCAATTAGAGATTGGCTGTTTCTCCCTCTCTGCTGCTCGCTGTTAAAAAAGTTCTATACTAGTTTACTAGTGGTCATCTTTGGATGATGTACTACAACACTTTTGTCAACTCATTGGTCTGGAGAGGAATGTACTTCACCAGACGACATTTGCCCAAGACACACTAATAATGCTGGGCAAATCTAAAGTTGGCACACCGGATCGGTCGTCGCCCGGGTCAACAAGGAACGCACCTGCCGTTGTCAACCAGGACGGAGGTTACAATTGTGCTAATGTTTTTTTTGCGAGAGACAGCGTTGCCATCGCCAACAGGAGCATTAGAACTCTGGCGCAAACTAGAAGATTCCAAGAGTTGCCACATGAGATGGAACACTACACATGGCACATTCTGGGACTTTGTTTAGTAAGATGGTAAGCCCTCGGAGAATGCCAAACTGAAGATGGGCATATATTTTACGATAGTTGAGAGTTGGACAGTCAATAAATGGAATAGGTTGCCTTGTAAACAAAGCCATCAAGAAAGGATATGTGCTTGAATGTCGCCCCATATCTAGCAGAATCATCTCCATTCGTCTGAAAGCATCTCCCTTTAACATCACAATTATCTAAGTATATGCTCCAACTACTGATCATGATGATGAAGAAATTGAGAGAAGTTTTACAACAAACTCCAGGGTTTAATAAACATGGTAAGTTAAAAATACATTCTCATCCTCCAAGGACACTGTAATGCGAAAGATGCTTTAAAAGACTGGAATGATCATTGTGGAACTTCTTGCAACGAGCTTACCAATGAAAGATGAAGACGGCTGCTCGAATTCGCAAGCTACAACAACTTGGTACTAGCCAACACCCTCGGCAAACATAAAGTTTCACGACGCTGGACATGGCACACACCAAATGGAACCCATCATAACCAGATCGACTACATACTGGTTCAAAACCGTTACTAATGTTGGGAGTGTTGAGATCTCGTCATAATAAACTTCCGAGTAAAGCTGAAGAAAATTAACAAGCCAAGAAAATCAGGCTCGAATTGAACATTGAAATACTGAAGGACTCTAACATCTGCAAGTCATTCCAAGCAACAATTGAAAGAAACATTGCTCCAGTCCTTGTGATGGATGTTGATGACAGACACTTTCAACACAGCCATGACAACAGCTGCCAAGAAAATCATTGGCCACCATCGACCAAAGAATAAACCTTGGGTTACAGAAGAGATTCTGAATCTGTGTGATGCCCTAAGAGACCTAAAAAACACAAGACTCACAACAGGGGCGGTGGAGTACCGAAAAATAAACAAAAATATCAGAATAAATCGTGAAGAAAGCAAAAGAAGATTGGATTGGACAAAAGTGCACAGAAATAGAGAGCAGTCTGATAAAAAATAACAGCAAAAGGGCATTCCGAATTGTGAAAGACCTCACCAGACAGAAGCAACCAAGAGTCAGTCCCATTCAAGACCAAAATCGAGAATGCCTCAGAGAAGCAAGTGACATTGCAGAAAGATGGACTGCGTATTGTAAAAGACTCTACAACCATCCGTCCACAGGACACCAAGAGGTGCTTGAAGTTCCACACTCCACAAACGATGATGATTTCCCAATTTTCAAAGAAGAAGAGGTGGAGCTAGCGATACGAGCACTGAAGAATGGTAAGATAGCTGGAGTAGACAACATTCCAGATGAATTTATCAAGAATGGCGAGGAATCAGCGATAGAGCTACTAACACAAACCTGGTACAAGATCTGACAGACAGGCGATTGGCCATCACAGCGGACTGATTTTAACACTGCCAAAAATGGCAATCTCCAGCTGTGCCAAAATTACAAAACTATGAGTTTGATCAGACATTTTAGTTAGATGATGCTGAAATCATCTTGAACAGACTGAACCCACAAGCAGAAGAAATAATCGCTGAAGAACAGGCAGGGTTCTGGAGTTGAAGAAGCACAACAGAACAAATATTCAATTTTAGGGATCTGTGCGAAAAGTACTCACATCATCAACAAGATATCTATCTTGTGTTCATAGATTTCAAAAAGGCCTTTGGCAGAAGGTGGAATGAGACATTGTGTGCCACATTGAAGAAGTACAACATTGTTCAAAAGTTGACCAATACAATCAAGCAGCTGTATGCCAAGGCTACCAGTGCATTAATTGCTCACAGTTCTAAGGGTTCAAGACAACAGTTGGAGTACGCACTGCAAGGCTGTCTCCTGTCTCCACTCTTTTG
Source organism: Unio delphinus (assembly GCA_029339505.1). NCBI lineage: Eukaryota > Metazoa > Mollusca > Bivalvia > Unionida > Unionidae > Unio > Unio delphinus. The sequence goes on along the minus strand of JAQISU010000229.1, from coordinate 1,984,099 downwards.
TTCAACATCTACTTGGAGCGCATTATGTGCGAAGCCCTGGAAAACCCTTGTAGAATAGTCCGGATTGGAAGACGTAACATCACAAACCTACGCTTTGCAGACGACGTTGATGGTCTGGCAGGCAGTGAAGATGGCTTTGCCACCTTAGTGAAGAATCTGGATGAAACATCTTCCGGATTTGACATGGAGATAAGTACCGAGAAGACAAAGCTGATGACAAATCTAAACCAAGATTAAAGTCAGAGGACAGGAACTGGAAACAGTAGGTCAATTCAAATATTTTGTTTCCATAATCACGGAAGAGGGATCAAGAGCAGAACTTTTGTCACGAGCAGGCAGCACAAACAACGGCAGCTCTGTTAAAGCTAAGACACATCTGAAGAGACAAGAATATCTGTCTAAAAACTAAATTCACACTATTGAGAGCACTAGTCATCTCAATCTTTCTGTATTCATGTGAGGCCTGGACCATGACAGCAGAATTACAACTAAACGAAACGCTACAGAGCCATCCTTGGCATCTCTTACATGGACCACATCAGAAAGAAAGAAGTGCGTAACACCAGCAGACACAAAGTAGGCCATTATGAAGACCTCACCACTGTCAAAAGAGAAAGCTGACATGGTATGGCCATGTCACTAGAGCCAACAGTCTATCTACAACAGTACTACGTCCAAGGTGGGAGCAGGAAAGGTAGACAGAGAATAAAGTGGAGCGACAACAACACAGAATGGACGAGGATGAGGTTTGCGGAGACAGGCATATGCACATGATCGAGACAAGCGGAGGAAACTCCTCAGATGTTCAGCAGCACAGTGCCTGAACGACCACACTAGATCAAGAGAGTGATGATTTTGATGATACTAGTGACCATTACATCATTGCAGCCCTTCACAGCAATTTCAATGCACACTTACATACATTCTCAGCGTAATTATCCATTTAATAACTGTCATTTTGTATTCTTTCCGGGGCATGTTGGTCTTTCACAGGAAAGCTTTCAAATCATAAGTCCGTCATCGATATATTAATAATGGGATTCAGTAATCAATGTTGTAATGATTCTAGATATCAAATGCATGAGCGTAAATGAGGACAGTGTGTATATATATATATATATATATATATATATATATATATATATATATATATATATATTGTTACGTGCTTAGGCTCGAATAGGCAGCAACACAGAAAGAGTGAAAACTAACAAGCTTGTATAACTTGAACAATGAATTTATTAAGTACAAACATAAATAAACTTACGGTTTTAGAGAATCAAATCCAACATTAATCCAATATAGTATTCACAAAAATAATCCACTAATGGAATTGCAAGAGTCCTGATAAAAAAATGTTCTAATTGTTCCAATTTCGAATCTTGACGGTGTAATCTAAAATGGCTGACAATGTAACGTGATGCAGTTCTTGTTTTTAAAATAATCCAAATGAATATCATAAACACATGTCCTTTTCCAGATAAATGAAATAATTCTTCTTGCTACAACGCAATGACACAGTATAAGGTAATTAAAATTTTAAATCAAACAGAAAAACACAACTACTAACTTTAAAAGTCCAGATTCTACTGAAAAATTAGCTTCCAAAACACAGCTATATATATGTAATTCCCTCGTAAACAAAATGGAATCATGTGATTCTTGAAGGTCATAGAAAGAAGCTACCTCCACCAAGTCACGTACTAAAAGAATGATCTAGAAGGAAATCATTCACTTCCCACCCCCAAGAACTAAAAATAAAAAGTTGTCCTTATAATTAACCAACAGTTTTAGAAGCTTGTTGACAATGTCTAAAGCAGGGTCAGGAATTATGTCAACAAGGCAAGGTCAAAAACTTGTTTACAATTAAAGGATGGTCAGCTTGAACTTTCTAGAAAAATCTCCCAATTAATGAATTTTAAAGCCACCATGACAAATTTGGATCTGGCAATTAAAAATAAATAAATTAAATCCAATAGCCGTAACAATATATATATATATATATATATATATATATATATATATATATATATATATGTGTGTGTGTGTGTGTGTGTGTGTGTGTGTGTTAGTGTGTTGTGTGTGTGTGTGTGTGAGAGAGAGAGAGAGAGAGAGAGAGAGAGAGAGAGAGAGAGAGAGAGAGAGAGAGAGAGAGAGAGAGAGAGAGAGAGAGAGAGAGAATATACAGATAGCACGGACTTAACTAGATATTGTAAAACGTTATATAACGTATATCTCATTTGTAGAACAGAATCGAGAATACTTGCTTATAGATGATTTATAGCATTACATAACCCTTAGAATTATTCTAAACTAGTGTATACTCTTTGTCGGCTCCATGTATACTAAGAGTAATTATTGTATATTATTTGTATATATAGACATTCATAGAATTTGTTATCCATAGATACGATGAATGAAGAGGAACACTGCATGATTTTGCAGACAGATGAATTTTTTACAGGTGTGATATAAAGATGACTTTATTATCCTCTAATAAAGATGTTCAATAGTGTGCGATGAAATGTTTAGTTTAAAATAATTATGGCAAATGTGATCGAAAAAGCTACGATCATTTCTTTAACAGAATCAATTGTGCTTATCCTGCTGAATGCAAATTCAGACTATATACAATGTGTTCATGGTACACTCTGAATTATTCAATTAAACAATACATTCGTGATAAATCATGCGCTTTAAGTACTGTTAACTATGTATGCATATGTGTTGTCCCATAACAGCTCATGTTCTATTGCAAGAAATACCAATTACAACCCGAGCAGCGTAGGTAGATGATGGGACGCAGAAAATTACTAGATAGTGTAAACTCTTTTATAATTTACATTTACCATGTGTGAATACAATGGGAACTGGGCATTAAAAGTAATGAATTGATGACAATGTGTTGACACACATGGCCCTCTTTAAGGAATTCATTTTTCTACGGTAATTGACAGAACATTACTAATGAATGTAATTCTTGAAGATTTTATTTTCAATTCAATTGTAATATCAGTTTAACATTTTACACAGATGATAAATCTTTATTTGTTTATCTATGAAATAGTTTCCACTTTTCACTAATCGAGATATATATATATATATATATATATATATATATATATATATATATATATATATATATATATATATAAATATATAAAAAAATAAATATATATATATATATATATATATATATATATATATATATATATATATATATATATATATATATATATATATATATTTCGAACAAGGTAAAATCAAAGTCAGGGATAACAAAGTTCATGCCATCAGTACTCTTTCAATGCGATCATTACCTTTTATGTATAAAAATTGTCTCTAAAAGGGAAATGTTTTTATGTTAAAGAATTCAAGCTGTTTCTAACGATGGAGAAATGATTGCATACTCGCTCGCTCTGTCTTTTTTCAAAGGAGCAATAGCTGATGTTGATGGCGACGGCACGCTTGAATATTTGTCCATTATATCGCTCCAGGGGACAAAGCTGAACTTTAACTATACAGATACGTCGAATGAATATGTTACCAGGATTAGCAAGGTCAATATCTTTCCGAATTTCAGCTTCATGGATAAAATACATCTGAATGCTGCAACATCAATCACAAGAAACAGTGAAGAAAAAGATATTGAAGAAATTGGGGTTCTTCTTCCGGACCAACAACAGTGGACACAGTACATGGGCAATAAAAGTGATAGCCATTATTACAATGGTTAAAAAAATTTAATTATTGTTATCTAATGCTGCATATATATATATATATATATATATATATATATATATATATATATATATATATATATATATATATAATTATAAAGTGATAGCCATTATTACAATGGTTAAAAATAAAATTTAACCATTGTCATCTAATGCTGCATATATATATATATATATATATATATATATATATATATATATATATATATATATATATATATATTTTTTTTTTTTTCTTCTTCAGTTATTCGATTTGAAAAGATAATCCATTCGATTTGAAAAGATAAATGCTTTTAACAGAAATAAAATGATGAATATTTTGTTTACATTCTTGTCTAATATGTCTTGTACGTGTTGTCTGATTCAAAACATAACTGTTTGATAAGACAAAGCGAATCTTGCCTAGACTGAATATTTCTTGCATTATGGTGTTCTGTATATAAATCATTGCCAAACAAGAGGTATACATAAATAATCTAGAAGACTTTGCTAGATCCAAAAACAAAGGCCCAGGACATCAAGCGTGCTTTGAAAAGTGCGATGCTCTTGAGAATTATAGTGTCTATTGCGCAAAAAAAAAATAATTGAAATAAGTTCAGGCAGTGGTCAAGTGCGATCTTCTTGAGAATTATAGTGTCTATTGGTCAAGTGCGATCTTCTTGAGAATTATAGTGTCTATTGCGCAAAAAAAAAATAATTGAAATAAGTTCAGGCAGTGGTCAAAGTACGGAAACCATGCGTGACACGTAATGAACACCATCCACAATTTAAAAAAAATTGAAACAAGATATTACGGATGAGTTATGCCAGGAGGTACTACAGGAAATATTTCACAAGAACTGAATAGCTGGAAACGGACAAAAAAACGACATCAATAATAATAATAATAATAATAATAATAATAATAATAATAATAATAATAATAATTATTATTATTATTATTATTATTATTATTATCATTAATTTTTATTATAGATACTACAATATAGGTATATATTACGAATTCGCACACTGTACAATACTTTTAATTTTTCCCCTTTTTTAATATTTTGTGAAAAATTGAATGCTTGTGTTACCTTGTTATGTTACTTATGTTAAAACTCTAGACGTAACAATATATAACTAACAGCATTTTAATGCTTCCCAGACATGATAACGAACTGTAATATTCATCTTTATTTTAATCACCAATATCTGTATCTTGACACATCAAAATATTTTTTAAAATACAATTTTGATGTTTCAGCCACTTATTGTTTAATGCAGATTTGTTTATATATAAGTCAACAAGAATGTTTTCTAAAGATCATTTATTAGGTCAAAAATGTTTCTAACACTTTTTCTGGATATGTCACGGTTTAATTAAAGACCTATTTTGAGTCCCACATTAGCTCTAAAATAAAGTTTGTGTAAGAATGGTTGCACTTGCTGTTCTTTCGACTCTTTAGTAATAAATTAAGTAACAGAAAAAACGGCAATAAATAATGTATTTCTTTATGAAAAAGAATTTACAGGATTCTGATTTACAACCGAAATAGTCCTAAAAGTTGTATCGCAAGTCAAAAGGTATAGAGTTCCAACCGAATTCCAGTGGTGTTATACTTTCCCATATTCAATGTGTTCATGTGCTTGTAGTTTCGAATATGCTGATGTGCCAGTTTTAACAGCCTTTTCATGTATTATCATAATCGAACAATCCATAATGTCTTGTACTGAATACACAATAATTCCAAATTAATGATTTACTCAAAGAAAATTACTAAGCACTCTGTGATTCAAGTGAATAATAATTCGCGTACATATATCCACCCATATTAAAAACTGAAAACAACAGTAAGACTGATTCTGATTCGAATTTTAAGGTAGAAACAAATAATAAAAAGTTTGTAAACCTCTCCACTTGTACCTGGGTCGCCTTTACTAGAAATGCACTATCAACGTAATGGAAACTTGTCTGGAACTTTCTAGACTCAGAATCAAAACTGTATTTTTAACTCACACTGAAGTAAACATATTTACAATTTAATTGAATATATAATCCACAATCATGTATAAATATTTGCTATATATTATGATTTATACAACATCAATGTCTCCAGCCATGTATATCATTACTTTTTGAGGGACTAACGCAAGTTACAAAATATATAAAAACCTAACATGTAAGTATTGAAATGAATGCAAAATACAAATTAAATATACATAACACATCGAATCATAAAATAGAAGAAAGACTTCTACAGTAAAGCACATAAGATGAAGTCTTATAAATGACACAACATATACATGAAAGTGCATCTGCAATTATACTATTATATTTTCTTTTCATGTGCCTGGTGTCAATATTGTAATTCCTGCAACATCAAACTTAGCCTTAAAAACCTACAAATTTGTTTTACATAATGCTAGTGAAAATTAAGGGCTTTCAGATCACTGATTACAATAAGCGAAACAGGATCTGAACTAATTTACACTCCAAAGTGTGAGAACGCCAATATCAAAACCAAGTATTCCTTCCTAATAATGGACCTATTGGAACAAAATTTCCAATACTATCCAACTGTCCAAAAACTGGCATCTCTGTACTTATTAGCACAAGGATTTTAGAGATAGCCTTGACTATAACTCCTATCGATTTAACTTGACACTGTCCCACGATATATATTAGAAAGGTAACACAAGTATGGCAAAGGACATTTTTGCCTAAATCAGTTATTAAATTTGCATCGCTAAGTTTGTCTAATAATTTTCGAATGGTTTCCACTTGATCTTTCCAGGCGTCCCTGTAAATGATGACAACAACATTATATTGATCAAATGTTATCATGTTCATTGAACGTAGAAAAGTACACGGAGAACCATTAATCCCAAACGGCATCACTTTATATTGATAAAATCCATATTGAGCTACGAATACCGTAATTTCATTGCTTTTTCCGTGAGTGGAATTTACCAGAATCCTTTCACAAAGGCAAACTTTGAGACATTTTTTTTATTTACATTTTTGTCAATGCAGTCAAAGACTGTTAGCATTAAAGATGTGTTATACATAAGTTTTAATTCAATCGTTTAATGAAATTGTTACTTCTTGAAGAATGGGGTCTTTACGAGGAAATGTAGGACGCCTGAGGTATCCGATATTTACTGTTGGTGATCAATTAGCTATCACATTGTTATTCATAGATCGGATGGAAAAGAAATTCTTTGTCACGCACATTAAACGCCGTTGTCTGCTTACTATTGATTAAAATAGCCAGTACTTGAAGATTAAGTGATTATATTCATCGCATTATGTGAAACTGTCTAGGACTTCATTGATATATATTGGTTCAGAGATTACATTTGTTGCAATAATATTTGGATTAAAGAATATGGTAAGGTAAGAAATAAGCTCTATGCAAGGTTCATTTGGAATTCATTAAAACAGTTTCCTTATTAGTGACAAATTGATATATGTGCATTATCAGGATTTCATCAAAGAATTCATACACTAGATTGTTTTAAGCAATTCTTCCCTTGGTTTGATTTTATATTTTGGGAAATTAATTTATTTTTTGGAAAACTCAAACGCTTCTTAGGTTTAACTGGTTATGTTATTAAAGTAAAAGGAGAAATCAGGGGACACGACTGCGATTGAATATTCGTTGAATATTTTCATGATCTCAATTTATTTAAATATTTTTGATATTTCAAGATTTTTTTTAGAGTTTTGTATTTTTGAAAAAGTTTGAATTTTTTTTTTTGAAATTGTAGTAGACTTTTGTCTTTTGATTTCATATCTGGTAAATTAATGGCGAAACTAGCAATCTTTCATCATGAAAGCCAAAGTGGGAAAACTATTCAGTTAATTTAGTAGATGCTATTACAAACACTCACACAAGATCTCAATGACGATGAGAAATTCGACAGTGATGACTTTGAAATGATGGATCTTTGCTGTTCTGAAGTATTGGACAATATTTTCCAGAACCTTACTGAGTTCCTTCATTTTCGCTAGCAACGTTTCCGATAGCCCTATCTACACCTTGGAATATCAAGTAGATATCGTTGTGCTCCGGGTCTGTTAATTTCATTCGATGTGGCGGCAAGCCAATCAAATGTAAGCTGTTCATATTTGAACACTGTTCCTTGTAATCCAGACAACTGGAGTACACAACTTGAATGAACTGATAAATAAGCAAAATGCCAGTGTCGGTCCGTGTTTGCAAAAATACCTTTCACTTAAATACATCTACTCTCTGGTACATCGTCATACTTTGGATGTTAAACTTACTAAGTATCCTGTATAGGAAAATTGTAACAACTGTTTTCGCGGATGTACAATGCACTACGCTATTGGTTATTTTACATTTTATACGAGGGGAGACAACTTATTAAATGTAAAAGAAGTTGCCAGGAAAAAGCATCAATATAGCTGTTCGATCCGCCAAGGCGTAGATAGGGTTTTCGGAACCTTGGCGAGTGAAATTGGGGTTCTCTGTGCCTATCAGTAAGAAGAAGCATCGTATGGGAATTATGGGTATGATTGGTAACTATCGGAAATTTTGTTCTAAATTTTCAATGAGTTTGCTGCATAAGAAGACCAGGTTTCAACTGGTCAGACTATGTCACCAAGCTTTTGATAAATTGAAGGTCATACACAAAGGTCCACCAGTTATGTCTTCTTCAGATGTCATTAAATCGTTCAAAATATCAGTAGATGCAAGTGATATAGAGTTTAAGGATTAGGGTGACAGGATGACTGCATTGGAGTGAATACTCTAGCGTGCTGCGTTTCGAGGAAATTACACAAGAACCATAGAAATTTCACTCCATAGAGGAGTGTTTGACTTTGATGATTGCCTTGCAGCACTTTGAGGTGTATAACAGTGCAGCTTCTTCTCCAATCGTTGCCTTCAGCAATACAACCCCCTCACTTTCATTAATAAAATGAAGAATGAAAATCAAAGATTGCTACGATGGGGTCTACTATGGCAATCATATAACACTATATCATGCACATCAATCAAAGTGGGAAAACTATTCAGTTTATTTAGTAGATCATATAACACACACACACACACACACACACACACACACACACACACACACACACGATCTGAATGATGATGAAAAGTCCGACAGTGATGACTTTTCAAATAATTGATTTTTGCTGTTCTATAGTTTTGGACACTCTTGACCAGAACCTTATCCAGTCGTTGCTTCAGCAATTCAACCCCCTCACTTTCCTTAATCAAATGAAGAATGAAAATCAAAGATTGCTACGAAGGGGTCTGATATGACAATCATATAACACCATATCATGCACATCAAGGGCATGTACTGTCACTTGCTTAGATGTACAATATTGCATTGTTTGGGTACATGATTGAGGAATTCATTATTTGGATGCACTAGTAGATACGAGTAATATATTCGAATACTTACAGACACAAATCCAAGTAAGTTAGTGTTATGTACAAAATTTAGTAAAAGTACAAAACAAAATCTCAAAACCGAAGGCAATGACGTGTCTGCGGCAGCTCTTTAGGTGTTTATATGTTAAGAACTCATTGATTTGTTTAATTACATAAATATTATTTCCGTTTTTGAACATAATATAAATTACAGTCAATGTTTCTATCAAAAAAATAAATGTTATCAGAGCACTTTTGTATTTCCTGAGAAAATAATCACTTGCATTCAACAATTTGAACAAACATTTTCCAGCCTAAATAAAACTCATAGCTACAGTATAACACTGTAGCTTAATACAACTTAAACTTTTAGATGCTAAAGAACGAATGACCAATTACAAGATTATATAGTTCTCTAATTGACCTCAGGTCACAGTTAGTATTTTCTAAAACAAGCCATTACCTATTTGAAAATAACCTTTTAGAATGATCATGATGTTTTCAAGTCAAAACCATAACATTTAAAATTCACTTATGAAAGTTCAAAACCTTGACGCGGATAAAATATTTTCTTCTTATATTAATAATAAGTCTGATAGTAAGCTCATAACTATAGAGTATAATTTAGCTATATATTAGTATTTAAAAATGAAACACGTCCATCAGGTCAAGCAGAAATAAACTCCATTCTCGACGAGCTAAAGTCAAGCATACATTATAAAATTTAATGCTAACAGGGAAACAATAAAATATACATAATGCAAGGCCAATCTAAGATGAAATCAGCAAGTAATCTGGTCAAGTATGACACGAGGGTATAAATGTGCGTCGTGTAAACAATCTTTGAATTCAATGGGCAATTGACGTAACACGCCTGTCATAACATTTTATTGGCTTATTTTGATTTGAAGGTCAGAACGGAGAAATGTTCTCGGATTCAGCGATATTCGTCGTTCACGAGACTACATTAAAGTGTAAAAATTTGGATTGATGATTTTGGTTCAATACAGTATTATTACGGTAACGTAACCACTATACAAGATTTGTTGGCAATACCTTATAACACTTTCGAGATTAGTGAATAGTACATTATATTATGACTACATTCAAGACATTCGTACACAGTAAGGTATTTTTAATTACTTCCCTTGGTTTAACTTTGTTTAGAGAAATAAAATGATATTGTGGAAAACTTGAATGCTTGTTAAGTTTATCTTTTCTTGTTACATAAGTTAAAAACAATAGACGTAACATGTGATCTCATGAAAAGACTGACTAAAACTGTGTTAGCTATATGAATATTTTCCTGATAAGCATCATTCTCATTTACTCTTTTCACGACAGATCTAATAACTGCACATGATTGTTTAAGGACAGGGATTCCATTTTCAATAGGATCATCTTTCTGATCCAAAAAAGTTTTATCATTGACAAATGAATAAGCGAAACCTGATCATTATCAATGGCATTGCCTAATAATAAATGAATACCCCATCGATGTAAAGGCATCACTAGTGTGAATGTCACAAGTAATGAAAGTAAGTCAGATGACATATCTACACAATGAAGATGAACATTGCCAAAGCCGCACTCTACTCCTTGAATAAGAACACTTTCATTAGAAGACTTCTAAAATAAAGACAATGTGCCTGATAATAAAACACTCCGAGAATGTTATGTGTTATTAAATATATAATAAGGACCAGCTTAGGAGAGTCACCTAAAAGTGATACAGAACCATTCGATTTTAACAGTTTATAATTCTCCGAAATCAAATCAGACATCGATTATTTGTCCCAACAAATGTATTGCTTTTAATAAGTGATGGTGACCACAATATCTTATAAATAGGAGCATTTAAAATAGCTCCGTTTTGATTACGTTTCTCATATTTCAATATGTAGCAGTCATAAATAAAGTGCAATGTTTGTGCAGTAGATTCACGGATATAGATTTATCATTAGTATTATCAGAAACTCGATACATACATGTGCAAGATTGTATCCGACCGAGATAGATTCTATTTGTCAAAACAATTGCCGATAATAAGAATTACTGAAAAATGAAACTATATACATCAAGAAATAATCGTTAGCTGTACGAGAATCATTTTCTATCGTTTCAATCGTTGCTCATCAAAGCAGTTATTAACGTAACTAAGATCGCAATTCTTGAACTTTGCAACTAATGAGTTTCCGTGGATATCGTGTTCTTATTTCATAAAAGTTCTAAATGTGTCTACCCTGTTTATTTAGTACGGTATCTAAACCTTTGTCAATATAAGTTATATGCCAACTTAGCGTCCTTCAAGATACGTTCGTAAATCACAACATAATTAGAACCTTTCTGTACTGACCGAGAATGTAGACTTCACTTGCCAATAAGTACTATTTGTAAAAATAACATCTAATGCTCTGTTCGGTATTTCAAAGGTTCAGCATTGTTTCTCCAAAGATTACGATGGTTAAGTAAAATATAATAGTTTCAGCTGACTCATACAACTACGGTAAATCCACAATGGCTACATTCAGTTCAAATGTTATCAATTAACACAAATAGTAATGAAAATTTGATATACGAGTTCATTGTTGAAAGATGACACAGATTGACTTGGTAAATCGACAGTGGCTTCATTTGATTTAAATGGCTTATGATGACATTAAGTCATGGAAAATCAACAATGGTTTCATTCAGTTCAAACGGGTTATTATGTATATTTAATTAAATTGTTACTCTGTAAGCTTTTAGTTTTTAAAAACAAAATCATGGCCTGTTATTGTAAAGAAATCGAAGTAAATACATATTTTCCTCATTTTGAAATAATTGCTGAAAATTCGAAATGGCCAAGGAAGCATTGGTTTTTATATTACAGACTGCACTTTTTGGCAAAGCCGCAGACATCTATGCTTCCAAATCAGTAAAACGATGACTATGATCTGGTTAATGAATTCATCTTAAAGGGTTATGAGTTATTACCTGAGGAAACAACTCACGAACTATGAAAAAGAAGCTGGACAAACACATGTGGCATTTACAAGAGCAAACGAGCAGTTATTTGATAGGTAGTGCTTAGCCAAGAAAGATGATCAAGATTTAGAAAATCTAAGATAATTCACATTACTAGTTGTGACATTAGGACATATTGATGAGCATAAGCACTAAATCTTGGAAAAGGCTGCTCGTACTGCTGACGAATATTTCTATGATCCTAAAGTGTCTTTTGTAAGTAAATCTCCAATCGCCTTAAAGTTTGGAGTTCTTATGAACTTGAGCCGAGTTTTATTGAGGACTTTTGTTTACTACTTTAATTCTTGGAGTAGTTTTGAATGTGTTTCGCAGTACCATCAGCTCACTATCTCATTTTTCAAATTGTATTCTATGGAAATAAATTATTTCTTAATCTTATAAAGCTTGTCGTCTTCACTCATTCCTGTTACTTATTTTAAGAGCATAGACTCGTAACAGGATAACGTTGACACAGGGTCATGGAAAATTGACAATGGTTACATACACTTAAGTGGGGAAAGTTGACAGAAAGAGTCATGGAAAATCGATGATGGTTTTATTCAGATAAAACGGATAAAGTTGACACAGAGTCATGGAAAATTACCAAGGTTACCAATTGTAATAATGTCTCAAGTTCATACAGAGAGTCACGTAAAATCGACAATTTTTACATACATCTTAAATAACCTAAATTGAAACAAATGTTATGCAAAACCGACAAATGCTACACGTAGTTCAAATGACAAAAGAGGACACAAATAGTCGTCAAAATTCAATAAGAACCATGGAATATAAAATTTTCATTGTAGATTCACGATTAAAAAAAAGTTTAAATAGACAAAGCTGACACAAGGTGTAATCAAACACCGACAATGGTTACATACAGTTTAATGCTTATATCTGACACAGCGATTCATAGCTAATCGACAATGGTTACATGCAGTTTAAATGGATAAAGCTGATACAAAGAGTCATGGAATATTGACAAATGTTACCTAATCACAAAATGGCTCAATTTGACACAGACAGTCCTTCAAAATCGACAATAGTTACATAACGATTAGATGGCTAAGGTTGCATCAAAGAGTCATGTTTAATTTAAAATGGTTAGAATAAGTTTAAATGGAATAACTGGCACAAATTTGCTACGGAAAATCGACAATAGCTCAAATGAATAAAGTTCAAACAAAGGGTGCTGTAAAATCCACAATGGGTACTTTCAGTTTAAATATGTTGAGCTCAAACAAAGAGTCACGAAAATTGAACAATGGTTACAAACAGTTAAAATGGCTATTGCTGACAACAGTAGTCATGAAAGATCAGCAATGGATACATACAGTTAAAATGGCTACTGATGCCACCAGGAGTCATCAAAAAACAGCAATGGATACATACGGTTAAAATGGCTACTGCTGACAACAGTAGTCATCAAAGATCAGCAATGGATACATACAGTTAAAATGGCTACTGCTGACACCAGGAGTCATCAAATATCAAAAATGGATACATACAGTTAAAATGGCTGAAGCAGGAATGAAGAGTCATGGACGATCGACAATGACTACATACTACCTAAATGGCAAACGCTGACACAAAAGTCATGGAAAGGAGACAATGGTTACATACAGCTAAATGGTTGAAGCAGAAATTTTTTCTGTCTCCATAACAGAACGTAGAGTAAAAGGGGTTGTCACAGAGAATGAGATTATGAGATACGCCATCTGACAAAACGAATATACAATTTCTCTTTTTAAGACTACCATAAAACACAGGTTAGGAAATATTATTTGCAACTCACAGCGTGATTGACGAAATAAAAGCACTCATGTAAGTCGAAAATTTAAATTAAGACTTCTTGTCATTCAAAATAGAAACCATGTATATTTCAAGAAGGAAACATTATTTGCCGTTTACTATTATTAATACAATGGAGACCGTTCATTCACACACACATACACACACACACAAACACGCGCGCGCGCTCGCAAAATACATACATACATACATACATACATACATACATACATACATACATACATACATACATACATACATACATACACGTCGATCACATATCTCTTAATTTGGATGGAACACATTGGAAGGTAAGGATATTAGGGAACGATAATGTATTTGCTCCAAAAGATAAATACTAAATTCCCGGGCTGGTAATCAGAGGACATGGAATCACTGCTGATAGTGTTACGGCTGATTTGTGTTTCCTTTTTTGTTTGGAAGATCTAAACCCTGGCAAAATTGTATGCATCTTTTATGTTTAAATTTCAGATATTTTCGTATGTGCTCTTCTATAGAAATTACACAATATAGCCCGACCCTGGTAGAACTGAATCTCATAACAAATCATATCTCGCAAATTTGTTAGCACAATGAATGTATTCAAAGTTTAAAATATCAAATATACAAATCGTTTAACGCAATAGTCTACCTACCCCAAAATAGACATTCCAAAGAAATATTAAAGGGATTCAACTGTTGTTGACTACGTACCGACTAGATCATGTTCTATCTATGTACTTATCTGTCTTTTTGTTGCATTTCTTTCGGCTGATGAAACGATTACAAAACATTGAATTTATCTATTACATAGATTAGTAGGAACCAATGAATGACGAATGCAAGAGCAACAGCTACGTGATTCATTTGTTACGCTGATCAATAAGTCAAAACTTTGCATTTCCATTATTACCTGATACACCATCTGAGGATCAAAACGGTCAACATAAATATCTGCCTATTTCGCTTAGTATTTGAACTATTTAAGAGACTTTAAATCGTTTGCAATGAGTTTGATGATTGCAAAGAATCTGCCGTTTCACGTGAACCTTATATTTATTAAACAATATATGTCCAATTTCAAGGGCTTATTGGAAAATGTGTTCGGGGGTTATTGTCGTTATTGAAATAACCAAAACTACATCGTCAAGAAAAGTAGTTTGTTTTAATTTGTTCTCTTTTCTTCAGGTTAACAACACACAAAATTCACCCAAACATCACGTTACAGATTGCAGTTGTGTTAAGTCTTCCTGAGATCTCGAGCTCCAAAATTACAAAAGTGAAACAAATATGTCGATACTAACCGTGATGTGTGTGTGACTCACTCTCTCTGTATTTCTATCTGTCTGTGTCTCTGCCTCTTTCTCTGTCTCTCTGTCTCTATCTCTGTATGTCTCTCACCCCTCTCTTTATATATATATATATATATATATATATATATATATATATATATATATATATCCATTTTAAGAATTTGTTAGGTACCTGATTGAATGTAGGAAGTCGGTTATGAGAAATAGTCCTCAGCCCAAATAATTAGACAGCTGATAGGGGAAAACGTCACGGAGTGCAGTGTTGCTGAGATCTCATGATGGCATGGCTTAAAGTCGTAGTGAATTCAAATATAGAGCCGCGTAAGTGTCCGTGTTGCAATGTATTATTTTAATAGATATAATTGTATGGTTTTTGCGTGACTGCATGTGAATTTCTTTTTCTTCAAAGGGACTGGTAAATTGTATAATGGAATGACTGAAACAGGACTATTCATTATCTGGAGATTGTGTTTTTGTTGCAATGATGGTGAAGTTGGTGGAGAGTTACAGGCGAAATGAGTCTTAAAACCATGAATTTACAGACCTTGTGTAGAGAAGGAAACAGAGTTCCCCGGACTTGGTGTTTGAGTTGAATATTTTCACGGCAAATAATACGTTATGGAAATGTAATAAGGAGAAATCATGCAGTTGTGAGATTCACATGCAATTGTGAAGTTGTGATACCAATTTGTAGTTGTTATATTTTTATCATGCATTGATTAAAGAAAATCATTTAAGGTCTGGACGCCTTGAAATATTTAGTAGTCAATGATTGTAGTGGAGAATCTTTGACAATCAATGGAAATCAGGTTACTTCTAGCAGGATTAAGGGCTTTGATTACATTCTCTAGGTAAAGAGACACTTTAGGAGTAATACAAAAACAAGTGCTGGTGGCTGCGTTTGGAATATATTTCAATAACTGTCTGATAACTGTGCGTAATTTGATTTGATTATTTGAGTACTAACTATTCTATCACAATTGGAAAGAAACACGCATCATATAAAGATTTTTAAAATTGTCAAGATAAAGATAACGATACGGCGCCATTCAAAGATTAATTTTGGTCATACAACGTTTAATTTGCGACGTTAATATATTTCTTTCTTTTAGAAAAAGAAAATGTTTCATTTGGTTCCAACTTGCATATTGGATGGACATGCCCGGTTAATACTGAAATATTATAAGCAGGAGATAGATTGGTGGTATAAAAGATATGGTTTAGAGGACGCTTGAATCCGCCATTAAGTGTGGCAGTAAAAAAAGCGTATTCATCTTCTACATGTCGCAGCTGAGCAAAAACTGCCGATTTTCCCCAAGCCAATTAAATGTCATATGAACTAAATTGATCAGGATAATTTGACCATGAAATCTTCTGCATGCGAGGTTTATAAATGTGATCTTTATTCCTTAAATAATCAGATAAAAACCATCTGAAACAATGCATTAACCATGGACCCATCCGAATCTTGAATTATATTTCCATTAAAATTGTATAAATACAGATTTAACCCTGACTAGCTTTCATTCTGCTCTGTTTTTATTAAAATCCCATAATTACGGGTTTTGACAGACCAACTTTGTTCTCAGCTAGTTGAAAACATTCATACACTGGTCTGCATATTCATAAATAGCGATCACCATCAAGCAAGCTTTTTTGGATAAATTGCATGGCTAAAGTTGACCAATAGAGTCATGGTAAATCGACAATGTTGACTTTCAGTTTTTATGGTTAAATCTTACAGAAAGAGTCATAGAAAATCCATTGAGTTATAGTAAATCGACAATGTTTACATTCAGTTTATATGGTTAAATCTTAAGTCATAGAAAATCCATTTGAGTTATGGTAAATCAACAATGGTTACAATACAGTTAAAGTTGACACAAAGAGGTCAGGCTACATAATGTCTAACTGGCTAAAGCTGAAACAAAGAGTCATGGAAGATAGATCGAAAATAGTTACATGCAGTTTAAAATACTTGTAGCCATAATGAGTCTGCAAGACCTTATCCTATTGCTTCTGGGATTGATACAGCTTTAGAATGAATACGTCTTTCATAGCACGCTTCTCGTTACAGATCACTGTTGCGAAAAAAAGTACAGCTTTAATAAATCATAAATTAACAGATATATATATATATATATATAGCATTCATCTATTACATAGATTAGTAGGGACCAATGAATGACGAATGCAAGAGCAATAGCTACGTGATTCATTTGTTAAACTAATCAATCAGTCAAAACTTAAAATTTCCTTTAATATCTGGTACACAATCTGAGGTTCAATGTGTTGCTTATTTTTGTCGAAACCGTCAACAAAAAGATCTACCTATTTTCCTTAGTATTTTAAGAAGACTTTGAATCCTTCGCAATCTGTTTGATGAATTTGATTGTAAAGAATTTGATATTTCACGTGAACGTTATATGTATTAAACAATGTTTCCAATTTCAAGAACTTATTAGAGAGTGTGTTCGGGGTTTATTGTCGTCATTGAAATAACCAAAACTACATCGTCAAGAAAAGTAGCATTTTTTTTTTGCTTTCCATTTTTTGGTTAAGAACACACTAAATTCAACCAAAAATCACGTTACTGATTGTAACTGTCCTAAGTCTTCCTGAAATTTCAAGCTCCAAAATTACAAAGTGAAATAAATATGAGATACTAACTACTGGTGATGTGTGTTTATTTTTGTGTCCACACACACACACACACACATAAATATATATATATATATATATATATATATATATATATTTATATATTTATATATATATATATATATTTATATATTTATATATATATATATATATATATATATATATATATATATATATATATATATATATATATATATACATACATATATGTGAAAAGATTACAAAACATTGCATTCATTCTATATATGAGTGATCGCGTAGATGCGATACAAATATTTTATATATGTCACATACAAATACACATGTTTACCTTTCGAAAGCATGTAAGACTGACTGGAAGAGCGTGTACGCTGTATCTTTGCATTGATATGATTAAAAAATTTGGAGTAAATGCCATTTATATATAACTCTTTATTTTAAGGACTTTTTAAATTACTTGATTGATTATATGAAGTCGGTGTTGGGAAAAGGTCCTCAGCCTGAATAATTAGACAGCTGCTGGGGGTAAACGTCACATAGTGCAGTGTTGATGAATATTATGATGGCATAATTTAATTTCGTAGTGAGTTCAATAAGAACTGTATAAGTGTGCACGTAGCCAAGTAGTCCTTTTAAAAATCGTATTATGTTGATTGGTTGTGTGATTTTATGTGCAGTATTTATGCATAGGGACTGGTAAATTGTACAATGGAATGATTGATATTAGACTGTTTATTATCCGGAGACCGCTTTAATTGTTGTTATGATGGTCAATATGGTGTAGAATTACAGGCGTAATGTGGCTTAAAATCATGATTTTACTGACCTGGTGTAGAGTAGGAAATATAGTTCCCTGTATTTGGTGTTTGAGTTGTATATTTTCACAGCGAGAAATACCTTATAGAAATTTGATTATGGAGACCGAGCAGGTTGTGAGGCTGGCATGTAATTGTGAAGTTGTGGTGCAAATGTGAAGTTGTGAAATTTGTGGTCATGAATTGATTGGAGGAAAATTTTTTGGTAGACAACGATTGTTGTAAATAATCTTGGGAAATCATGGGCAAATAATGGACTTTCAGCAGGATGCACGGCTTTAGTTAAATTGTCTCGGTAAATATTTGGAGTAATACAAGAAATATGGATGGTGGCTACATTTGGGATATGTTTAAATAGTTCTATGATAACTATGTTTTATTTGGTTTGATTATATTTAATACAGACTATTATACTGCAACTGGTAGAGAAACGCATCAGATAAAATGTTTTAATATTATAAAGAAAAAGCAATGATAGAGCGCCCATCAAGGTTTCATTGCGGTCACGCAAGGCTAATTGTAAGGCTTCTGTAAGAAAAATACGTTTCATTTGGGTGCGACATGTATACTGGATGGACATGCCCGGTTACGATTGGAATATTATTTCTAGGTATTGCCTGCTGGTAAAAAAAAGTGATTATTGAGTGCTTGAATTCGCAATAAAGTGTCAGTGAAATAGTGTGTTCGTCTTCTCTATGTGGAAGTTCTCAGCATAGGAAAAATACCGATTTACCCATGAAAACTAACGTTATTTGAACTAAATTGATCGGAATAATTTGACCATGGAATCCTCTGTATGTAAAGTTAATGAATTTGTGCTTTATCTGTTAATTAACCAGATAAGAACCATCTGGAAAAAATGTATTAGCCATCGACCCCCGTCCCTCCTCCTCCGGCTCTATTTCCATTAAAATTCGATAAATACAGATTTGATAACGTTCACCATGCCATAATTAACGGTTTTTCCAGAAATACTTCGTTGTCAGCAATCTAAAATCTTCATAGATTGATCTGTATATTCCTTTATAGCGATTAAACTTTTTTGGACAAATTACACTTCTCACTCTCAAGAGGTAATTAAAACATTTAAATATATTCACAGCTGATTTAGGTCATTAATGTGCTTTAATTAAATTTACTACCAACCATAATTTCGTTTTAGTCCTTGATCCCTCTGTTCCTATTTTCCGTTGATCGATTTGTCTGCAAAATGTACCATCATTTATCGGCCCAGAAACATCGTGGCATGATAAAGGATAAAATCAGCTACGTCAGTTTATCCGTGGATTATAGCCCGTATTTTGCTACGATAGAGAAAGATGGGGGAGGGGGAGAGAGACTTAATATAAGGTTGTTGTATTTATTACCCATCCATGTGTTTCTCGTTTGATCGATTAGTCTGCTGCCTGATCAACTAACACTTCAGAAAAAAGAAATAAGGCAACAACCTTCTGATACATCAAGATTTAAAACCTGTTTTTTGAAACTTGCTAAAGTTTATTTTTGAAGTGAGAAAATGAAACAACAGCAAAAGCATTATATAGTTTACAGCAGGTGTGTGCCTCCTGACCAAGAAATAAACCTTATAGTCTCGACAGGCTATTTCAACTTTGTATCATTGGTATTGTAAACACTGTAGATAAATCCGAACGAAGGTGTGCACATACCGTACGACGACCAAAATTAATTGGTGTAAAGTTCAGTTTCAAGGGTTTCATCAAGCCCACCTTCTGGTACTCTCTCACGTCACAAATTTATAAGCATTCTGTCCTATATTCACGAGAGAGAGAGAGAGAGAGAGAGAGAGAGAGAGAGAGAGAGAGAGAGAGAGAGAGAGAGAGAGAGAGAGAGAACAGAAGGGATTGCAACGGAATTGTGTATCATGTTTAATTCATTTAGAAAAGGGGAATTTTTAATATTGTTTCTCGTTTTCTTTTATCGTTACTGATTAACCAGTGGAAATTCATCACTGACCTAGAGAATAGAAGCCATTGCCTACTGTTGAAACAATCTTAATATATTTGTAATAATGCGCTATATGTGGATCGCATTTTGAAATACCAACACTACTGACAAATCATAATTGCTTTATACCAACACCTTAAAAGACATGCTAGCTTGAATGCAGGCTTTTCACAATATCACTGAAAACTTTATGTCATCGGCATCAAAATAGAACAGCTTGAGAAAAACACGTCTTTTCCAATTAATATTTAATTATATGTATTCTGGAATTAACGTCTTTCATTAGAAACGCATATTTATTCTAACAACATATGGTAGTAGTTAAGGATGCAAACATATCTATGTCATTTTTAGTACAGAACCTTGAATCTGAAAACGTTATCATCAATTTCCGAATTTGTTTTAATAACTTCATAACAAAGTATATAATCTGAATCAAACTGAAGATAGTTACAAAAAAAACCTCTAATCCTTCGATAACATTGCAATTAGACATTTAAAATATAGTAAGGCTGTACCTTTCTGCAAACCAGGCCAGAAAACCATGTTTCTTCTCTCACTATGATTTCCTTTTAAAGTTATATTTCCTCCTATAGAGCTCTGAAGATAAGCCACAAATTGTACATGCTGTATTTTATATTAGTACAATGGGTGTGACAAAGCTGGCATTAAAATGGATACGTCAGATGTAAAAATGCTTTGAATAAATCAAGTCATAAATCAAGGGAATTCTAATGATCTATCTTAATACAAAATATATTACAGGAAAAAGCAGAGCAAAGAAAGACATTAAAATTTAGTGATTAGAGTCTAACACATTTTTGCAGAAAGTCGGAAATCTTGCATTTTATTTAATGCGTTTGAGGGCTTTGAAAAAGTTATTTAGCGTACATCAGCACGCCATTATAGTCTAGTATTGTATTACAGTATGATGGTAAACAAACTATCTGATTTGTTAGGATCAAATACGTCTCCGCCCATTACGGAAGTTAAGTATATATATATATATATATATATATATATATATATATATATATATATATATATATATATATATCGAATCTCTTTGTATGTTACTGTCAACATTGTCTGTACCGAAGAGGTACAGAAGAGATGAATTTATTTCTACTCTACACAATCTATAATCCAAATTCTGGATTGCTAAAGTAAAAACGCACAAATGTAATGAAGAAACATATATATATATATATATATATATATATATATATATATATATATATATATATATATATATATATATGCACGTATTCATAATTTAATTGCTCAGTCAAGTCGTTCATTAGTAAACATTGTATTTATATCGTCGTCAAAAGTGTTCCGTTGTGAATCCGGAAATCCCACCCGGTTCATAGTGTTACAACGAGCAGCAGTGTTTTGAACTTTTTGAAGTTTCTGGATTAGACATTGATACGAACCAGACATAAATAGAGTTACATGTGTTCAGTCTTGATAGCACAAATGAACACACAAGTGTCTTAGTGGCATCAACTGAGAAATATTTGCGAATGGAACTGATGCGTCTCAGTTCAAGATATGCAGCCTTGCATATGTTCACAACATTTTGGTGCAATGTGAGAGTACTGTCTAGAGTAACAGATAGGTTTCGTACTGATTATTTACTTTTTGAGGTAAAGAGTGTGAATGAGAAAGTATTTGTGTTGTGATCCGAATGGCCTTAGTTTTATCATCATTCATCTGCAGCTTGTTATATGTCATCAATGATTTCACATCAGAAATTCACTTCTCTACAGGGGCCCTGAGTTGCTGAGTGGTCTAAAATGCTTTAAGTTATTTATCGCTGCCATCTCACCGCTATCTACGTGGGTCCGAGTCTTAGATTTGGCGAATGTAGTTATGTGCGAAAGCTTGCCATTAGCTTCTCGTGGGTCGGTGGTTCTTTCCGGCGGTTTTCCCTGGTTCTTCCTGCACCAATAACACTAGCCACCATGAAAAGCATATCGTGTGCTGAAAAATGGCGTTAAACCCTACAACAACAAAAATCACCTCTCTACTTCTTGTATATTTGGGTGTCATCAACGTACAATTGGTGAGATACTGAATGATGATCTATGAAACTTGAGAGTGGCTGGGTGTATAGAAAAAAGTGAACATGTTAAAGAAAAGACCCATGTAGAACAACACAGCACAGATCAGCTGGGTTTGAGTGTATTCCATTTGCAGATACAATTTTTATCCTGTTGACTAAGTAGGACTTTAACCAGTGCAGTATTTGAGTAAAGTTTAAATTGGTATAAAATGTGTATTGTTAAGGATAGACACATGCAATTTGAATATGTTATGTATATTGACTTTGCAAATATAAGAATCAAATTAAAATTAAAAATTAATTTGAAATGTACAAATATAAATAAAATTTATAATAGAAAAGCAACCCCTCAAAAAATGCACAAATATAATTTGCATTTGAATGATATCAAATGTTATCAGCATTAATGTATTCCTACACCAAAAACAGGCTCCATTAATGAATATTTGTCAAATATGCTCAGAGAAAATATGTTTGTGAGTCAAAATGAGACCTGAATTTAAACAAAAAGAAGACAAAATATATTTTATATTTGGTCATTCAAACTATAAAGCTGTAGAGTTGTCCAGTATCTCGAGTGTCCATTATATGTAGTGACCGGTGGTGTCCAGATGGACTAGAGGGACTGGAGCGTTCCTTGTATCGGATAAATCGAGATTCACGTGGGGCAAGCTGTAAAGCCAACCACAGGCATTATTCGTAGCAACTGTGTAGCTAAGTTTAGCAGCCGTGGAGCTGAAATAAAGTGTTCTGATAACGGAGTGTATATCTTTGTATTTCATATTGTTACCGTTGCTAATTGTGACATCGTAAAACCCATTGAATCTTTCGGGACTGTCTAGAATAACACCTAGGTTTCATTCTGACTTTGTGAATTTTATGTTAATGTTACTGATATTTATTGTTTGAGATAAAGAATGTGAATGAGAAAGTCTTTGTTTTGTGATCCGAATGGCCTCAGTTGTATCATCATTCATCTGCAGCTTGTTACATGTCATTAATGATTTCACATCAGAAATGCACCACTCTACGCCTTAGATGGTAGCGTCAATTTCAGTTGTGTGGCTAGATTTGTATATTTGGGTGTTATCAAATACAATTGGTGAGATACTGGATGATGATCTATGACACTTGAGAGCGGCTGGGTGTATAGAATGAAGTGAACAGGTTAAAGAACAGACCCCT
The DNA here is from genome assembly GCA_029339505.1 of Unio delphinus. Taxonomy (NCBI): domain Eukaryota; kingdom Metazoa; phylum Mollusca; class Bivalvia; order Unionida; family Unionidae; genus Unio; species Unio delphinus. The sequence continues at coordinate 1,960,177 of JAQISU010000229.1, read as the reverse complement.
GTTGAACACCGCAACACAGATCAACTGTGCTGGAATGTATTCCATTTGCAGATACAATTTTTGTCCTGTTGACTAAGTAGGACTTGAACCAGTGCAGTATTTGAGTAAAGTTGTAAAGTATGTATATTGACTTTGCAAATTTAAGAATCAAAGTAAAAATTAAAAATTTATTTGAAATGTAAAAACTCAAACTTTAAAATAAAAAACAAGAAAACTCCATCCCCGGTAATGCACAAATATAATTTGTTTTTGAATGATATGAAATGGTACCAGCATTGATATATTCTCACGCCATAAACAAGCTCCAGTGATCAATATTTGTCAAATATTCTTAGAGGAAATATGTTTGTGAGTCAAAATGAGACCTTAATTAAACTAAAAATGACAAAATTCTATTTTATATTGCTTTCAAACTATTTTTAGGGGTCCATGGAGTTAATTTATGTGTTTATGATGGGGTGACTTCCCAAGTAAATATATATGCTTGTATAGCCTTGAATGATCGGTTATATACATAGTTATAGGGTATTTAGTGAGAGGACAGGGATGAAAAAGTTATACTAGAACCTACTCAAGTTCTGTACTAAATCATTTTAAACAGCCTGAGAATGAAATATAGGTCAAAGAGGTAAAATATACTTTCCCCACGTATATTTACTTTTGGATATAATAAATTCATTCCATTGCATTGCTCAATTTGGTTAAGATATTTATTGATGTAGTGTGGCATTGTAGTCTACATGATGTTAGGGAATTCTAATGATCTATCTTAATGTATGCATTATTAATTATTAATACTATTTGTTAGCTGACACTATAAAGATTACTTTAGAAATATTCAAACAGATTATACGAATTTATCTTTGTACAGATGATCTTAACATTGTTATATAACGCACATTAACAAATATCCATATAGTTTAGAATGTTTGGGATCCAAAGTTCACATTCAGTACATCATATAGGCTGCCATTGTACCAATAGTGACCCTGTAATGCACGTTTCGGGCTGTGTGCACTGAAAACATCCCAAAATCTTTTTTATTTATTTATAAAAATGTCATGAATATGCCTATGTATGGCAACATATTTCAATTTAGTAGCTTGACAGTGTACAGTAGTGTAGTATCAGCTGATTTCTGATTCCATTGAATCATTTAGCTTAATAATTGGTAACTAACACTCTTAACAATACATATTTAGTTATACAACCAGCTGCCTAAGCACCCGCCTGACACAATGAATGAAACAATCAACACAGCACCTGGCATTGTTTCCTTCATGTGTACACTTATATGGATGTGGAGAGACATATTGCGGTTTTCTGCCAAAATCTCTATGAGCTATGATGCTTCCCTGCCCATGGTGAAAATGTTATCAGTTTTATATACCTAACTACCATTTATTTTAAATATAATTCATTAGTCAACTTTGCTGTCTAAAATGTGTTAAACGGAGTTTTTGAAACTTGTATGAAAATAATATTTTTCAATAATATTTAGTTTTAAAAATTAAAATGTTTATTAAAATTTAATTGATCAATGTTTTAAATTTCAAAGATATTTTCAGACAGGCCTGTTTTACAATTAAATTTTTACTGCATTGACAAATTCCGATAATTAAGAAAGATATATTTAGTTTTGGTTTCTCAAGAGCTCTTGGACAAAACATTGCACCCTGTCGAACACCAGCGCTAAACATTTGCTGACAGGTGTCACTTGTCTTGTTTGCAAGGAAATTCAAAACGACTTCATATATCAAGTCGAAATAGTCGTGGTATTCAAATATGAACGTTTGACTAAAGTTTGCCATACAAATTGGGTCAGTCAAAAATCTCAGAAAATCGAGTTGTCTCAGTGGTGGTGAAACGATTGATAATGTTAGTCATGCATAAGGCACATGCTGATTCTTTCAACTGCCTTTTCACAGAAAACTACATAAAACAAGCTATTTGCTGTCAAAAATGAATGTAAAAAGAGGGGTTGGTGGCAGTTTTGGTTCAGTATAAAAGACACTAGTTGAATAAGGAATTAACCTGATTACTTCAGTCAAAATCATCCATGCACGCTTTCTGCAAAAATCATTAGTTACTTTCCGTTTGTATTTTCAGTGACAAATTATTCTCTTTGTTCTGCAATAGGTTATTGTCGCATGAAAAAATGAAAATTCACCGGATACACTGTCCTGTGAAAATTGAGTCCATAATCAAACTTGAATTAAATACAATGCCTTACACGCACAACCGTTTGTGCTGAAAAATCAACAGCAAAAAAATTATACCTAACAATTGAAGGCTAAACATTCCCACTATAAATAAACTCCCTCTCTCACACAATGGCGTGTGGTTTATCCTAGGACATATATCAAATTGAAATTTGCTAAGTATACCTGACACGTCGACAATTATGATCTGATGCATATCTTCACCCTACTTTGTTGTATGCTTAAATACGTCATGTTTATTTAGCTTATATTGGGTTGTATATATATATATATATATATATATATATATATATATATATATATATATGTTTCTAGCGTCATGTATTTGCATAAACGGAGAAGAAGAAAAAAAAACAAGAAAGAAATGAAACAAGTGAAGCACGTAAAAGGTAAAATAAGTTTCAATATTAGCAGCAGGGGGGGGGGGCGAATCGGACAACTTTTTCCGACAAAATCACTTTAAGCCCTCAAAACGGAAAATAGAGCCTTCCTACGAAATCTCATATTTTAACAAAAAAAAAAAGAAAGTCTCCATTTGGTAAACGGAGACTTATTGATTTCTTGCTCAAAACATGAGTTTGCGCGGGTGATACTCTATTCGCGTTTTCGTTGCTTAACCATACAACGTCGCCGCGGTGTTGTCATCGCCCCCCCCCCTCCCCCCGCTGCTATGGGTTTTTACGATTTCAACCAAATATTTGATCAAGTCCTTAGGACTTTACAAACAAGCTAATCGCTAACACCTCATCTTGAAAATCAATCAAATTATTTGACTGGTCAGTGAGTCGGAAATTAATTCTCGTCAGCGAATTATTATGGCATCGCATGTAGACAGGATTAATTGGGTTTTCAATAATTAGAAATCGCGGAGGAGCTGTTGGCGCAAACGAATAAAGAATATATCCTTGCTGTGCTTGATTTGATTGCACTAGATTAATTTGATAGCTTCCTTCGATTGCGTCACATGTTAAATTGAGCACAATCACCATCGAAATATTCACATTATGCGGGGCAATATGCCTACCGCCGCCATCTGGGTCATTATTATACTTGAGGAGGACAGTTGAATCTAGTGTTTGTAGCACCTTGATATTGTTTCCAACAATTGTTTTTAGTTCCTCAGCGTTGTATCCGGGAAACTTGAAATTACGCAGATCGGCTTCTGTGATATTGTAACTGGTTAGGAATCGTTGTTTATTGTCGCTGTTGTCATTGGTTATTGTTTGAATAATTAGTTCATTTATATATTCCATGTCAGATACAAGCTGATTTAGTATTTCAACGTGTTTTTGTGAATTTGTTTGCCGTAGTTGTTCTAGTTGTGTTTTATGTAATTGATTAATTTCATTAAAATAACCAGTGATGTCAGTTAACGTAAATGAGATAGTAACAGATGAGTCGGCTGTTCTTTTAATAATAAAATCCCATTGCATAGTGTTATTGTTGGTAAATATAAATCTATCGGCGATTTTTCCTTTTTTATATCAGATAAATTATGTCGATACATGGGATTGATTTCTTGATATGATTGTACGTCCGTGGTTAAGACGACGGGGGGTTTTTCCGGTGGTTTTTCAGGCCATCCTGACACTGTTCTTAACGAGCTGTTATATATATCTACAACATACTCAGGAGAGTTTATTTCGATCGACGACGAGAGCGTCGGTTCATGAACTTTAATAGCTATTTTTGATTCTTTTCCAGTGATTGATTTTATTCTACGCTGAATTTCAGAATCGATTTGCTCAATTTGGTACGACCCAGTTGGTAACGAAACGGTTTCCCACGCTGGAGTACCATCGTCTTTATTCCACAAAAACCTTAACGAGTTATTGGGTTGCTGACCGCCACATGCAACCGATCTGATATTAGGCCAGCTATGATATACTCGTAATTTTGCCAGCGCGATCTCGCGCACTGGAATCGGAGAAGGGAAGTTTACACTAAATTGTGGGTTTGTTGATGTTATTGATATCATGCTTGTTCGTATCGGAGTGGTATTCTCCGCGATTCGTTGAAGCAGTTCGAGTGACATTATTGTTAACGCTGTCTTCAATTTCCAATTTCAACATCGCGGAGTTATACAACTGGGTCATCGTGGGAAATTCAACATCGGATATGAACGAATTATATATCGACAGCGAGATCAACTCGGATAATTTCGAGTACGCGTCAAATACCACCCGGTACCGAGCTGTATAATCGTTAAGGGGTCCAGGGCGGGTGTTAGGTGGGTAGATGGGTTGGGATGTCGTAGGTATGGTAGCTTTAGCCGGAAAAATCATCTACAAGTTCTAAACACCAAGTTATTTTTGATCTAATGGAGCTATGTCAACCGCGACGACATTAAAGTCATATCCGCGACCCTTCATAATTAACGTCGCGGTGCCACCAGAGTCGGGTTTACAGTCCGCGATCATATTAAATTGATGGATAGAGATCCACGTTAGCCTGTAGATACCATTGGTCTACTTTGGCCTGAAGATACGATCGCCCCTCCCCCACCTCACCCCCTCCCTAGATACCGATGGACAATGTAGTATAAACGTCTCTTGTCCAATCCATGGTTCCATGATCGACCGTATACACAATATTTTAACGCCTATGTCTGGATGCGGAATCTTTACCTTTTTAAAATCTTCCTTTAGTCTAAAAATATCCTTGTAAATATCGAGATAATTTGCTTTGATTTCATTAGAAACCATCATCCTCCCATCCCTCTCGCTAAAAAAGAATGAAATCAGAAGGTTTTCGATTCCAAGCCGCGCTTGGGCGTTAATATGCCGGTCGATGTCAGAAACTTTTGTCGTGATATCCTGGGGTTTACTGCCCTCAAAGAACTTAACAACGACGTCGTTCGTGGGTTTTTGTTCGTCAATAGCGCTTTTAATTTCAGCGAGGGTCGGGCCTGTCAGAGATGTGGTTTCAGACACAGGTGTTCTCCCCAAAAATTTATCCACGATGGTATTAAGTGTTGTTTGTCTCACCATAAACATATTAATATCTTTGAGAGTCCTCGTAGATGTATCGGGGACACCAAAGAAATTATCAGCGACGTAGGTATTTTGAGTATGCTTAACAATAAACTCCCTAATTTCAGCGAGAGTCATGCCTGCCACAAGCGGCGTTCCAAAAAACTTACCAACGACGTCGTTAGTGGGTTTTTGTACCTTTTCAAGATTTTCTATTAGTTTAGAAATATCCGTGTAAATATCGAGATAATTTGCCTTGATTTCGGCAGCCGATATTATCCCCCCGCCTCCTTGTTAAAAAAGAATGTAGTTAGAAGGTTTTTAATTTCAGCGAGAGTCATGCCAACCGCAAGCGGGGTTCCAAAGAATTTATGTCCGACATTTTTGCGAAAAGTATTATAACCTCGTATATAATCCTCCAGATCACGGCCGTGGCGGCAATCGCGTCAGTGATCGTAGACACTCGTGCGCCTGGTTTAACTCGCCCGTCGATGGAATACAGCGCAATAGAGTTTTCAGCGGCGTCGCGCTGCCGTATTAAAATGTCATCCGCGGATATATTACTGCTTTTCAATTTACCCTGGCGATCTTTAAATACAACTATTTCGTTCGGGTGAACACTTGCTAAATTTAACGTCTCAGCGATTTCATCTTCAATTATTTTTTTTACATCCTCGATAGAACCCGCATATGTTTTTTTTTGGATGGTTTCGACATTGACAGAGGTCTTCCCCAAATATCAATCATTATTGTAAAGACTCTAGTATTTTCAATTTATTGATTCTCTAAAATTGCCTTGTAATTTCCCACTGGTGTATTCATTTACAACCAGATGAGGTGGTTTCTGTGACGATGAAATCTCCGCGAGGACATTTAATACTTCACGGCCGCATATCGGTGGATCATTTAATTGTTGTGTTGGCAGCGTGGAATAAAAAATCGGAAACTCTTTGAGTTTCATCGAAGAATTTATATACCGCATATACTCGCTTGGCAAAGCTAACCCATATGAATCAAAATAGACAATCCCACGCGGATCGATCGCGTATGCAACCCAGTGAGTTCCCGATCCGTTACTGTTATCAATTAAATCAAAATTGGACATGGGAAGAATTGGGCTTTCAACTAATAAACCGTTCTTGGTATTTTCAGACCTGATCCGTGAACGGATCTCCCGCTGTACCATGAATATGGAGTCCCTGGTAGTCTTAAACCCTTTCCCTTTTTTATATCCTTTCCCAGTTGCCTTTTTCAACGCTATCCCCACCGCGGTCCCAACGGCTCCCAACGCTGCCGCTTTCGCCACCGCTGGGGCAGCCGCTCCAATCAATGGTGGTATTGCAGCTAACAATGGAAATATACCACCCGATTTTATCATGTTAGCGATTGCAGCCTTTGAAAATACAATTTGAACCCCTCGCTGTTTTTTTAGCGCATCATTGAAATGTTTTATTTGACGATCCGTCAGTGATATTTTATGTGCACCGCCGGACATCTGCGCTGGTTTCAACGTTATTGTGGTTCCACATTCTTTAGCGGACTTTGATTTTAATTTCTTGTCCTGACCATCAGTCAGCTTGACACTAACAACACTATATGGCATTTTATTGTAAAACACATTTATGCTTTCAATTGATCGAATTGTGAATCGTTTACATATTTTCCACTGGTGCATCAATAAGTCGCATTCGTCCACCAACACCTTCTAACAACATTGATTTATCACTGATAATGACAGCAACTGCTCTGTAATTATCAATACCAGCAGGGCGTTGTACACGAGCTCGAAAATGTATGTCAACGATGGATTGCCTTGTTAAATCAAGATGTTCCAGCGAAAAGTAATAAATCGGATATAGGTTCTTAAAATCAATTTGCGATATTTGCAAACCGGTATCAACGTTTTGATCACGACCCATATATGACAGCATCCGATGATACACACGTGCTATATGGTTGTTGTCGTAATCAAGTTGTATATCCTCAGATGGTTCTTGTTGTCCGTTTATTCTCAGTGAAACCTCACTTACTCCTAATTGATCAAATATCATATGACTACGTTCTTGGGAATCTAATCGATTCCTATTCTGCAGCGCTACAAATATATGACGTGGAGCTGAAACGCCTTGTTTGGCTGCTAAGTGCCATATAAATGTACCATTAACATTATCTTCTTTGGTATCAGTTGTTTTGCCACCTGCATCCATAAATGAAAGTAGCCGCTGCTCTAAGGTAATTGATGGGGTCATTACTGGCATCCACAATACTATTTTACTCAAAACAACTTTACCATCATCGACACCATTAGCACGCCAAATTGCATTATTGTCATCGCCTTTTCGCACTAACGCGATTGTGTTTTTGGCTCCATAGATGACTTTTCTGACATTTCTGCAGAATCCAAATATGTGATGGAGTGGAATCGCACATGAAAAATATCGCTGCTGTCCTTGCAATGCTCCTTTTCGTGTTGCAAATCCTAAATTGAAATTACCATTAACGCCTTTTATAATGTCAAAATCAGCGCCTGGTCTGGCTCGACGTTCTGGATTAGCTGCTTCTTGTTGATTAGCAACTGAAGTGTCTTGCGGTGTTAACACTTTAATGTATTGAAGGTGGTCAGCGTTATCAGAGGTATCCTTTGCAAACATCATAGATGGACCAGCCGACCTTGTATAATCATCGGAGTATCTTGCTAGCCCGATTATTGTTGTTGCAACATCGACTTCACGGTCTATTGATTCAATTTCTTTTCCATCAATGAGATATCTTGCACATTCAAATAACGCCATTATGCCGTTGTTGACGAAGCCAACTCGGACATTTGCGTTATCTGCATATGGGGTATCAGCTGCAACATTTGTTACGAGTTTTCCCTCGATTTCAATAAATGCTTCACATGGCAAAAAGTATTTACTGGTATCTTGAACTTGAAGTTCAATTCGCGATCGTAGGTCGGGTTGTATTGCATGATAGGAATAGTATTGATAATCGCGGACGGCATCGTCCTTGGGTACTGGGGCTTCTATATCGAAGGCCGAATCAACCTGTCGTTTAAACATTGCTTTCAATTGTGAAACTCTTTGTAATCATCGTCGTTTTTGTTTTCGTTTGAACCCACTTCCTGCTATCGCGTTCATGATATCGCTATATGTTACCGGTGAAGCCGTCAATGGCGACGGAGTCACCGAAGCAGCTAACGACGCTAGTTTTTGTTCCACTGCGCTATATATTGCTTTGCTGACACTTGCAGGCATCACTGCCGTAGACGGCAGCACTGTTGGTTTCACTACCGACTTCGTCGCTGTTGGTTTCTTTCGCACCAATGATATTATTTTATCTTTCGCGACAGAAAATGCCTTTCCGGCAAGATTTCCAATAGCGCTGATTCCCTAATCACGAATAACATCAATGGCCTTCATTGATAATTGTTTTGCTAACGGCGCCACCTTGGGGGCCATTCTTGTAAATAATCCCGCAATGGTACTGCCGAAACCATCTCCGTAATATGCTCTATAAACAGGCAATCGTGAGTTCACCACGTAGACGCTTACGGGTTTATCATGGTTGTAGTGTATGATCATCTTGTTATAAAACTAGTAGTTTTTCAATTGTGAATTGCGTAGCCGCCTTCGATTGAAACTCTTTGAGTAATCGCTTTCGAGCAATCGCTAAAATCCATAGGATTTTCATCATAACCATGGGCGTCTCTGTGATTTTCAACTAATTCAGCAATGAGTTCTCGATATACATTAATGTCCATGATACCACCGGCAAATAATCGTCTACAGATATCAGCTGCTTCATTAATTATCTCGACGGAGTTGTTTCCGGCTCGTTTTCCCCCGATAAGTACTTCTAACCGTGATATATCCGGGAGATTATTACCAGGGTATGTCACGTTAACGTCAAAGACTCCAGAGTTGTCATTGCCGAAACTACTTGAATATCCTTTTCCGCTTGTTTTCTCAGTTGTACCAGTTGCGCCCTGACTATCATCAGGTGATTGCTTTTGTCGGCCTCGACCTCGACTTTGTTTTTCTCGTTCTTTTTGTTTTTGTATACCATAACTATCAACTCCTACTTTAAAAGATCTGTACTCAATTGTATCCTTTTTCAAATTACCAGTAATGTCCTTGTTTATTTTATATAACCAATCTACCCAGTCATCTCGTTTAATTGTGTTTTTTTATACTCGTCTTTTAAAAATTCTCCCCTTGAATAATAGTTTTGGATAGCGAAAGTGCCAAAGGCCGCATAATCACCTGGTTTCTCCAATTTATCTTGTTTTATTCGTGCTATAGCTGGTTCAGTGAATTTATCTATAAAAGGAACACTTCGTTTGTTTTTTTTCTTTTTTTAGTTCAGGCGCGGAAACTCTTTGAGTTTTAGGTGCAGAATCATCAATATCAGCTAATCGTTCATATTCGCGCTGAGTTTTTATATCACTGGATAGCTGTTGTATCCCTGCGCGTGTTTGTCCGGTCTCTGCTTCTATCTTTTCAAACGTATCAAGCAGCGGCGCCTTCGTTGCTCGTTCTTTTTCAGGAATATCTCCGTATATCGCTGCTTCAGTTAACTTTTTTACATCTTTGGTCGCACTTGTTATCGGAGTAAACAGTTGTTCACTTGACACAGAAAAGTCAGTTGGATTTGTTGTCGCTGCTGAAGTTTATCGCGAAGTCTGTCTCGAACCGGTATAAACTTTTTAATTGCTGCTAGCCGCTCTCGGGCTAATCTTGTTGTAAGCGATTCACCTACCATATATTGTTTGTGAACTGAGTTTTCAAATGTGAAACTATCACAATTAAAAGCTGAGTTATTAAATAATGTACTATCAAGCTAACGTATCCATCTCCGACAAGGTTAAACTGTACGACGCTATCCGCGAATGTTTCAGAAATAACATCGCTGGGGGTTTCAGAATTGTAATATCTGAGAACGGCGATGAACGATTTTTGTTAACGACGCGGCAACAACAACAACTACGTGAAAATGGAGGTGTCGCGGTGATTACTTGCTACCACAACCAGATTATCCAGTACGCACATAACTGCATGAGCAAGCCCAAACTGCTGAGTATTCTTTCAGGAGAAAATCCTATGTAACAAGTGTAACAAGTGTTACAAAAAACGCTAAATTTTTTTTACTGAAAGCCTATTTTTTATAGTAACGCCCACGTGGTTAGGATGCGGGTTTTTCCTCGTTTAACATTTTTCTAAGATCACGAACCTTAGAACTAATTTCAGCTCGTTTTTGATACTCTCGGCCGAGCTTTTGACGTATTGCTTCAACGGTGCTAAATAGCGTTATAAATACATTAATGTCGTTACCGTACAAACAAGCATTGATGGATTTTTGAATTCCTTTCACGAGCCTGTACATCTTAGGTAAAACATAACGACCCTTACTGGACTGATACTCAATGTCTTCATATTCCGAGGTAATCCTGTCGCTGTCGAGATCTTCAGATAATACTATCACTCGATTTTTCAAATTTGAAATTTCAGCAATTATAGCATTTACATCTTTGATATCAATTATTTATATATTATATTTTACCTCTAATTATTAAAAAAAGTAACACTCATTTGGTAATCTCGCTGGCGCCCTATGACGTCAGAGAGACCCAGAGGTTACTTTATTAACTTAATTAAGGACAGCACATACATGAAAACCCCATTTGGCAATCTCGCTGGCGCCCTATGACGTCAGAGAGACCCAGAGATTATTTTTTTAACTAAATTAACTTAATTAAGGACAGTACAACACGCATCTTGGAACTCCTTGGTTGCCTTCACATCCAAGTAAGCCCAAGGGGACCCGAAACATACATCTCCGGAAGGGAGGCCTAAGGTGACAAACGTCATCTTAGACCGCCCAGAAGATATGCTTGGGGGGACATCACTACATGTACTTAATTAACTTAATTAAGGATGGATTATATTTACAATGAAACGATAATGGAATTTGTGATGTGATGATGGGACGGCACAAGACAGCACAAACATGAAACGACGGGGCAGATTTTACGGCCAATCCAAGGAATCAAAAGCCCCAAGCTTATTACGAGTCATAACGTATATAAGGTGACTAATACAGCAGCGTTGATTCACGGGTGTGTTATTTTATTTCCTTGAATTACTTATTAATGCTGTTTCACAACATTTAAATGAGACAAACTATTTAAATAAAACACTAAACAAAAGAATACAGTTGTTAGATAACAGCGTGTATTTTCTCTGTTCTAATCCTCTAGACAAATGCGTTACCGATAAGGCCACAAAGAGCTGTATACAGAGGAATTTTAACAACTCTCACATAGTGATTTCAACCACGCCCACTTACTGCAATGAATGGGAAATCCAATGGGGGTTCTTCGCAATTGAAAACACTAGTGTTTCATGCTCGTTCCGGATGAGCGAACATAGGTAACGCGTTGGATTATAAAGAACATTTGTACTGAAAGTGTATAATGGCTGAATGTAGATGGTCTAAGGGTTTAAATAAATACAACTGTTTAAATAATGCAGTTTTAGCCAAGCGACAATAGAAAGTTTTAGAAATGTTAAAAGTTGTACCGAAACTCATGTATTATACTCCATTAGTCACGTGTGCGCGCCTATGTCAATTATACCTGTGAGAATAGCAGACGACACAAATACCTTTGATGGTCATAATACAAGGGAACTAAGTGAGTAGAGTGTTATGAGTGGTGGCGGACTTATACATAAAGGATTTATCCCCCCTGAATCGTTTCAGATATATATACGAATTTTATTTTATGGCCATTTTTCTTTGACAGAGCTAATTTAGTTATATTTTCTGCAACAACTTGTATTGAAGGACTACAAATATCGAAATATCTACTGGCTTTATTTATTGACTGAAATATTTTTTCTTCATTGGTTTCTGTATCAAGTGATTTGTCATGTTATGCCTTTTTTGCATGTTTGCCGGTTCCACCTAATTTTATATTCTGACGCTGAGTAACAACTCGTAAGTTATCCAATTTGTTATTTTGAAGGAATCCATCAACGTGATCAATCACAAATCCGTATTCGATTAATCCGTAAAATGCATCATAGATTATTCTGTGATTAAGATATGTCTTCTTCCCGGCTGTAAACATCAAGTATCCCATATTATTTACCCATCCAACCGGTTTCTTTAGTCTGCAATTTCTAAAAACACCATCACGGGATGCTTCATAATTAGCAAGCACTTGGTGAGGTCTGAAATCTTTGCTCATTTGTATGATAATACTACTTGTCTAATTTATATCTGCTTTAATTATAAACCTCTTGATATAATCTTGAGGAGTTTTTATGATTTTGTCGCTGACGGAGTCATCGGTAGGATCAATGACTGTATCTTTTATTCGTTTGTCATAATCGCATTTTAGTTCTCTGTATCGTTTGCCGCCACAACTGAGACACAACTGCGATTTTCCCCTTACGCCCCACCCCACATCGGAGGCACAGAAGGGGGCGAAAGGAACGCTTTGTAAATGATACCCACAGAATTCGCTTCTGCATGTTTTGTTACATGGAGTTGTTGATCCAATCATTAGCCACAAACAGTGATTCATTATACTATATTTTTCTATTTAAATACTAGTTTTAATTATAACATGGAGGAGTTCGAGAGATTATCAGCAATTAAGCATTACAAAAACGTTAAATTTAATCTCGATAGAACCCTCAAAGATGTGCCAAAACGGGCATTAACGGATAGAGCCATGATAAATAAAATACGCGATTGTATTAATGAATTCAAGCACGACGGTGCATCTCATAGCTGGTCAACATTTCGAATTGATGACGTTGTTGATGCCACCATGAACGACAGCAACGCAGCCATGATGTTATCACAACTTGGCAACAAAAAGTATTTTTTTTAGAGTGAAATTCATTATCCGTGTAGAATCAGGCGGTTGGATTATACGAGACAAATTTGAACCGATTCTCAAAGACAAGAATACAGTCGTTGTTAGCCGTGATTCTAAGCCGGGTCTGTTAACTGGAATTGACAAACCATACCATGAACGAGCATATCCTGAAACAGCAGTTGTGTATGGGATATATCTGTTAAATGAAAAACCCGATATAGGAAAACTAAAACCAATGAAACAATCGTCGCCGGCGGCTTTGCCACTCAATTGTGTAGCAGCACGAATAACAGAACATTTTACAAATGTATCCCGAGGAAACAAACTGACCGATCTACGGCGTAGCAAAATAGCTCAATGGGAGTTAACGGTGAAAGACTGCGGAGCAACTATTAGCGATATACCAAGATTAGAAACGTCGCTGAGATTTCCAATAACCGTTACAACGATAATAGGAGAAGTTTTATACGAATCAAAATATAAATCAAAGGGAGCTCCAATCAAAATTATTGATCATAACGAACACGCATGGTCGTCCGCGGTCACAATATTTCCACAAAAGAGAACAATAAAGTATATACCTGACGAATTCTTACGAGAAGAAATCTCCAGGGATGGTTTTCTCGTTGAAGAGAAACTATTCGATGTTATTGCGCATTTGAGTAAAAACGACCCCGTGTCGGTGTGGTTACTTCGCAGCACTGAAAACGACACGGATACGTTTGATCAGTTTGTAAGACCAAACGGCGAATTATACCGCACTGAAGCGTTTCACAACAAAATTAAAAAACAGCTAGTGGGTTTTTAACGGCGTGTGGCGAAGCCATAAATAATGAAATTATCAACGACGAACAATTTTTGACAAACTGTTTTACAATCCCGTCGGTTGCAGCTTATTTTGCAAGAATCAAAAACGCATGGAAACCAACACGCGTAGAATTCTTGCCAGACATTGAGGCTAGTTGTTTAGAATTTAATCATGGCGGTTTATGGAATAAAAAATACGACAGTGATATTATAACCACCTGTGCCCAGAGCTATTTCAAGTCGTTTTATTTGGGATAAGTTTAATTATATAGTCATACTATTTGGCACAGTGTCATGACTTTATGTCCACAAATCTAAATAATAGAAAAGATGGAACACCACAATGTTTTGTTTAACATAACAAACAATTTCATTATTAAAGTTATAAATGTTAAATGTGAGTAACTTACAGTATAATGACGTGAATCCAAATTTCTCCTTTTAAAGGTATATTAAAGTCTTCAACGAAAGCAGAGCAATTTATAATTTTCCATACTGGAAATGTAATGGTCCTCCAAGAACCGCGACGTTTCCACGATAACGTCTTCCAGACCTCTTTCGAATAATTAATAACAGTTATAAATCATCAATTTATTAATCCGTTGCAATTTGCGTTCTTAAAAACAAAGCCAGATCACCTACACAATTTATAGCAAAAGATATTCTATAACAAAACAACCATAAATAACAATTATAAAATTAAGATAATATCATGTACCAGGAGTTACAAAAAATATTTATATACATAGCAGATAGACTTTAGCCTGATCTTTTCCGATAGGTTGCAATAATATCATCTTGAATTTAGTTTAATTAGTGATGTTATAAATAGGATCCGTCTGACGTGTATCGCGGGTCCGACGTATTGATATTTCAAGTTAAATCGTTCCTGTGTAAACCTTCCTTCACAAATATTGCTTACAGTCCACATATTTTCTGAACTCATCTGTAACTATTTCGCTTTTGCTTTAAATTGTTTCATGAAAAATAAAATTTAGACAGTGGGATGAGATTTAATTTTTGCGTTAAACTTGGCATCTGAAAGAATGTGCATCGTGAAAACTTGGAAAAGTATGAATGACAGATTAATAAAATAAAAGTAATATTTTGAATCATTGGAAATTTCTTACAAACACGAAAATAAAATATCAGATCAATCTGATAGAATGTTCCAATTGAATTCAGTTGTCATACATGTCCTGATGTACAGCGATGATGCAATCAAAAATGTCTTTGAATTAATTCTCAAAAATTCTAAGTCCAAAAAGTCAATATGTTCAGTGTAATTGCAATGCATAATTTCAAAAAGTAACTTTTAGAGGATTATATCTAAAGAAACTTATAAGCTCTGGTCTTCGAATCCCAAAGACTAATACAAAGAAGGAACGAATATGTGTTTAGCAACCCCTTTATATACATTTCCTTTTGACTTAAGTCGAATATAATATTCTGTATAATTAATAATTTCTGTGGAATAATCTACTAACACTTGAACTCAAATTTTAATAAAGGTAGTTATTACCACTTAAACCATGACAAAATCAGGTATGCAAACAGTCTATTCACAATTCTCAGTCATCGACAAATATCGAGCACTCAATATAAATTAAATATACATAACATAATGTTTACATATATTTCAACAATACTACCTAACCAATCTTCACTATGGCAAACTTCTTGTTTGATTTCGTCTTTTGGATCCAGTTTGCCTTTTATCTTCACCGTGTCCTTTTCAGATATTATAATTGTGGCTACAATAATATCCAAAAGGCCATCCCCGTCCACATCTACTAGTCTTACATTTGCCTCAGTGGCTGCATCCGTGAAAAAGAATGTCATAAATTTTATAACACTGCTAAAAAACCAACAGTACTTCATTATGTATTAAAATAGATTAATTTCTTCTTCAAATAATAAGACTGTCTGTCTGTCTGTCTGCCTGTCTGTCTGTATGTATATATATATATATATATATATATATATATATATATATATATATATATATATATATATATATATATATATATATATATATATATATATATATATTTATATATATACCAGTCTGATGCTGTTATGAAAAAAAAACAAATCTTAAGTTGCATAGTTTTCAAGTAAATTCTGGATAGATTCAAACTACCTGTGGTGTTATGTATATGTAATCTACATTAATTTTGTGAATTTTACCAAGGATAAGTGTACGTATAATTGTAGTTTGTAATTGATCTTATACATAATATAGTTCATCGTGTACCTGACTGGAGTCATTTATTCTGTAAACTATTTAATATATTTATTTGGTTCTGGGTTTAAGATATTTGAATTCCTCCATGACGAACATATTGCACTTGGTGTTTTACATGTACTAGATTTGAATTTTAGTAACATTTTTTATATGTTTACAGTTAAAAATTTTCTAGAAATGAAATTTGGACACACATATTGGCGATAAATTTGTGTCTTGGCTTTTTAAATAATCTTGTTTACTTTAAAAATTATTCTTTTCAACATTTAACAGCGTCCTTCGGAGAAACATTTTTGTTGTTGGGTTCAATATTTTATTTCGTAGGAACTATTTATTTAAATTATTGTTTTCTGGAACTAATGCTCAATAATAAAGTTGAACAAAAACAATAATTTGGAATTATAGTTACTCCAGGCAAGAACATTTTGCACTATATTAGTGTGATTAATTTGAAAACTGTTAACACATCATCACACGTGAAATCACTGGCATCTTGGTGCAGTCAAAACCATGAGCACATCAGCCCTTTCAACGATGGGTCTTTTTTACGAAAACCACTGTAATTTGCTTCAGAGAGAGAGAGAGAGAGAGAGAGAAAGAGAGAGAGAGAGAGAAAGAGAAAGACAGAGAGAGAGAGAGAGAGAGAGAGAGAGAGAGAGAGGGAAGCTAGAGAGAAATACAGATGCAAAAAGAAGAAAGAGAATTTCAGTTGTAGAAAGAGGAAACAGAGAGACAATTCCAACTGCAAAAAGGGAAAACAGTGAGAAAAAGAGAATGGCTAGATATGATAATGAAAACACAAATGCCTATGCGAAAATCTGAAGAAAAGAAGGAATTACAGATGCAGGAAGAAATGGAGAAAGGGCATTTAATATTTAGACTTTAAAAAATTAACGCTGAAAGTACTCCGCTACTTTACACATACATTAAGGTTTGAAGCCACAAAAAATACTAGGTCAGTACCCACTTTAAAATAAATAGAATGTTTTTCGGGTGGCTGGGTGGTTCAAATTGTATTAGCTCAGCATTTAGTTTTACTTATGGAGGCTAAAACAAGTTTAAAGGTGACATACGTTTCTGTATCTACAGGTTACTCATACTTACAATGCTGGGGAAGCCTCACTTCCCAATTATCTGTCTGCTTCTGGGGATCGAGGGCAATAGGTGCTGTAATCATTTTTGCGGTCGTTTTCAATGATTGCTCCACAACTGGGAGTGTAACCTGTTTACTTCCTGGTACATCTGACAAATGTGTGAGGATTAAAATCACGACTACAATTACCAATAGGCTTATTGCCAGAGCGAGGCAAAATATAGTACAGGTACTCTCTTGCTTGGGCGCCATCTTGTGTGGTTTATGCTGCTTAGTCTGAACATGTATTGAGTTAAGTTCAAGGTCATTTGGCTTCATCAAGGTTTCCTCTTCACTAGATTCATCATCCGTATAGCTTAAATGAGTATACCTTTTCAGATGTTGAGAACCTTGGGTTAATAATAATAATAATAATAATAATAATAATAATAATATTAATAATAATAATAACAATAATAATAAATAATAGTTATAATAATAATAATAAATAATTGTTATAATAAATAATATTAAGTAAAAGAAACATAATACTTAGTGTTATAATAATTTAAATCATTATAACTATTATAATTATTATTATTATTATTATTATTATTAAAAAATATTATTATTATTATTATTATTATCATTATTATCATTATTATTATTATTATATGAAGCCTTTTCTGCAGTGGAGTCAATGGTTGTATAATTTGCAGAGTTACTGCATGGAACTTACCCCGTCAAGAACAGGATTTAGCTCGAACACGAAAACAGCAGTCGGAATAAAGAAAGTTAATTTTAAACATTGATGCTGATGTGTGTTTTAGATTAATATGTTCTAAGGAAAAGCTAATTAAATCAATTGCTTCAGAGCCAGTTTTTCATACAACTTTTAATGTATAAAGTACTGTTACACGCACATGGGTATCACTTGACCTAGCGGTGTCAAACCCTGGCGCGAATCCCGCTGAAAGTCATATGTTTTCCCCAAATTTTAAAAGACTTCCATAAATTTGAGTTGTAAACTGGAAAGCCAGACGTGTCTGTCTTTATATACTTAATATTACTCTAATCAATTCGAGACCACAGATAATTCAACTTGCCAAAAGTCCATCAGCTGCACATTTGCATGGTTTTCTTCACCATCATCAGATTTCCGTACCGCCAGCCGGTTATGCCATAGAAAATACACTAGTATCCCCTTTCTCACTGGGAACTATTTAACTCCGCCACCCTAGGCGAGTCAATATACGCATTTTCCGGCGTATTGCGCTAATATAACTGCAATTATTTTTCACTATGGACACATAAGCGGTATCTGCTAAGTCCCTACTTATTGATTCCATTGTGTAATTTACCGGTGTCTTACCGTAAATACTGCCACCTCAACCACAAAAATAAAATACACCGCTAGATTTTAATATGTACTATCTTACTCATTGACAGTCATTCGGTTTGGACCTAAATTCACTACTAGAGATCCATGGCATCGTTCAAACTAACTAACACTCGACTCCTTGACGTTTGCTCCTAATAACTGGCTAATTATTTCGGGCTAGGAATATTTCCATGGCGCCGAATCCCAATAATCACACAAATAAATCTGAGAATTGCTTAAAACGGGGCGCTATACTCCAAATGTATTACAGTATTTATTAATGTATGTCTCTGCTTTTTGTCTCTTTTTAAGAAAACTTTTATTTTTTGTTAAGTATAACTCTTCCTTCACGACAATAAGTTCATTTACCTTGGTGAGTAATCAAATTATCATTTTTATCTAAATAATTCATTCACAAGAAAAATAAACTCAGTCTCCTAATAAAATATGCTATGGATATGTTTTGTTCCGAGAGTTAATATATTAAACATTTCAGTCAATTAACTCAAGCATCTTAATTTTTGTAATTAAATTTATAGTGCAGATTATTACCACTATCCTTAATCTATTGGTAACGCTTTATTAGATGCTTAATCTATTGATGACGTTTTATTAGATGCTCAACCGGTAAACAATGTTGAACAGTAAACATCACCACCTGCCGTAAGATCATCGTATAACATCAAAGTCAGTATTGTAAGTGCATATAGCTTTCTATGCATCAAAATTAACAAGAACAACACACATACTAGGCAAACTATAACTAATATTACTTTACTATCGTATTGATAACGACAACAGTAAAAACATTAACAATCAAAAACCCTGCAACGTCGCGAATAAGTGGAGGAAGAACTTTCTTACATTATCACTCCAGCGCATTATCAGTCGTACCTAAATTTGTCACGAATGACATCAAAAGAGATTTTATTTGTGAACCTTGTTTTCGTATCGTTTATGGCTCTTACACCGTCCTACCCCCACATTGCTACTCTTTGGAAGCATGCGTTGTGGTCAATGACTCGGTCTCCTTTGAATGACTGGCGACATCAAACATGGTCAACACATTCTTGTAACTGTTTCGCCCGATGTCGCCGCGAGGCAGAAAGAAGAGGTCGGTTTGGTGTATCTCGTTAGGAACTTCAATACCAAATTGTGGGAGGGGAATTTATCCCGGTGCGGGTAGGTAAATCTACCGTGTGGCTTGCGTCGTGAATCATTCCATGCCTACATCTTGAGTGGTTTTGGCAGCATTTGACAGCATTTTGATAGCTGCTACGTCCTCTCACTAGCCATGGGGTTTTTGTTAAATAGAAGCGATATTAGAATTCGTCGCATTTTCCTGACGGCGTCGTCTGCTATTGTTCTGCGAACTATTAGCCAGCAGCATGATGGTCATATTATGAATATGTATAGGCTTCGTAGCCCAGGGCAATCCATCCAACGAGAAACAGCATTTCGTATGTTTTCTGATTTGGCGAGTGCTTGTAGAAGTCATCATCGAGCTATGGATAGACGTTTCGTCATCCGTTCGTATGCGTACGCAGATGCTTCGACCTCTTGGTAACCTAGTTTAATCAGATGTGTGTTTTGTTTTCTTTCATTGATGTAATTGAGATTTTCGTTGCGTTTACATTGGTAATCATCCTGCTCAGCTTGGGGTTCTTGAGTGAATTTCTCATGGCAACTTCATTGTTCTTTCATTACAATTTTTATCTAAGAGAAGATGTAGTTACAACCAGAAAAGTTGCTTCTCAGGCCTTGACAGCTGCAAAGATCATTAGGAAACCGTATTAGTATTGAATTGGTTCACTTGCATGTCCTGTGTCGAGAGATTTGGCAATATGGTAACAGCATTTACCGCATTTTCTAACTATATGCGGCAAATGTTGGCCTGTTCCATTCTTAACATCCGTTTGTCACGGTATACCAACCATAGTCTACTGTGTAGAACTAGATCGCGTACAGTGATATTATACATCTTGGACATTTATATTCCACATGAAAAAGGTCGGGTTTGTGTCTAATATTCGCTTCTAGCACCTGCTGAATTTGTCTTTTCGACAGGGCAGATTCGAGGTTAGATAAGGTGTCGTTGTGCTACTTTGCAAACATACTCTGGTCACGCGCTTTGGTGCTATCATATTCAGCATGTTGAGGCCAGCGGTGAACGTTCGGCCTTGAAACTTCGGCAAGTGGCTGTTCTAGTTTGTGACAGGTGAAACGCAGCAGTTTATGTGAGGAGATAGACAGGAACTGTAATCCTGGAGCGACAGAGTAAAGGTCATGTGCTTCGGTGACGGCTTTAGAACATTTATCTTGGAATGTCCCGGTTGAAGCGATGGAGTCCACATAGAGGCCACTCATGGTGTCGCAAATGAAGTGGTAGTGATCTACAAAAGACCTGGAAAAATGTTTAGCCTAACGAGAGAACAAACTTGTTTTATGCTTAAACATTTGAAGTTTCGAATGCGCGATGTCCAGAGGATGGATATGATCATTAGCGCTAATCATGTGTATGCCGCTTGCACTTCAACAAATTGTTAATGGCTATGATCTTGTAAGAGACGGACAGCAACCGTAGGACATCCATCTCTGACCAATGGGCCTAGCGAGAATGATGGACGAATTGTAATGGATAGGAAAGGCATGTCGAATGAAGGCTGATTCAATCTCTCCGAAATCTTCGTGGTTGTGGACGATGTGGCCTCTTTGTGAATTATCTGCATCCGGGCTGATGCGTTTTCGCCGAGACTGTGTATATCCATGTCGCCACCTTAGCATAAACATCATACGAAATATATCTAATTAACAACATGTTGGTCGGTTTCTCTATGGCATTGGTATAGAGCAGCAAATAGCAAATAAAGTTGATCTCGTTGGTTAGTTCCATTAATTTTCTGCAAGCACATATATATCCTAAAGAGGTACATCGCAGCTGACCACTTTAGTGTACCCTGTCGGGAAAATAGACCGCTGACTCAATAAATGGCAGGCTTTTGCTCACGCGTGGCTGCATGTATGGCGTCTTACTCTGCATTAGTTTCTTCTTTGTCTCATCCAAGCTTGTCACGATCTCGTTGTTTGTGTCCAAAATGTAGTTTCATTCCACAGCAGAGCCTGCACCGGTCTCTTTAAATGCAAGGCACGCCCATCTCTGAGTGTTGATGACACTAAATAAGATTTATAATAGACACCCTCACATTTTTTAATAGCTTCATTCTTGCCTTGGGCTAACCTTTGCTTCTTTGGAAGCACCAAGAAACCTATATTATATTCAGCAGCCATCTCGACGAGTTCGTCAGACGCTTCCATCGTTTGAACTCGCACGCAGACAGTTTGCGCCTTTCTATTCTGGGTCGTCTTCGACCCATTCGTCTGCGAATGCTCCCTTTGAACTAGGCTATCAAAATGTTTTCCGAATGGTGTTGTCACATTTTAGAAACTGAAGCCACGCGGAGCCGGGCACCATTCCTCATCTGGTCCATAAGTGTTGCACCATAACTATCCAAGACTCCGTTAGCCCTCATGGCTATACGCGAGATCTCGTATTACATAACTCCAATGAGATGCAACGGGCTGAGACATCTTCTTACTGCACGACAATAGACAAGTATGGACCGCGTGAGCGGATATTCTCACCCAGTAAAAAGTTCTTTGAGTTCAATTGAAGTTCTCAAGGTATGTTTTACGATCATCTGTCGATAGAGCAGAGAGCGAAGATTCGGTCAATGCATGATATGGGAATATGGGAGTATTATCATGCTTATCTTTGTCATAGTTCGTTGATCCGGTGTCTTATTATTCACAAATACTTAGATCTCAAGTGTTGTCCAGCTTTTATGGGATGTGGTCGCGATTATTACCGGTCTGGTCCATTTTTGTCATTCCAGTTTTAAATTTTCTAACACTTTCCAAACAGGTAACTATTATGTATGACCTTGTGGGATGCATGTCATATCGTACAGGTTGGCGTCCTTTGCCATATCACGATTGGTGTCTTTTTTTAGCTGGTTGTCTGTATCGGTTTAGCCCAGGTGGGCTTTAGCATTGCAAATTGCATTTATGTAGTTGCATTAAACGTCATACATTAAATATTTCCAAACGTTAAGGATGGCTTGACATGTGTCGATGGAGCTGACAATATTGAGTCATGCTTTGGTGGAATGAACAGTAAAGATGGTATCCTCAAAGATATTGCGGGTCTGGAAGGCTGGTCACCTATCTGGTGTCTTACGTAGCTGTCATCGAGAACCATCCGGACGGACTAGATCAATGTCGATGCGCTTCTGCGGATTTCCAATGGTCCAGAGGAAGAAGAAATTTCTGCGCAGCTTAAAGTCATTCTCGAAATTATTTTTGTCCTTTAGCTCCAGATCTGTGTTATTCTTGGCCTGAGCTGCCATCTCTGTTAAAACCCTGGCGCCCTATGAATATCAATGCGTATGCCAATGTTATTGAAGACTTATAAGTGTCGCCAGTAAATGGCGTATTGCTCATATTCGTAGCAGGCTAGGTTCGTGATATTTTATGCATCAGTCTCCTAGCTTGTACATCAGGCAGTGCTGGTAGAAGGATAGCCAGTCCATTGTTCGTAGAGACTAGTGGAAAATCACTAAACCTTGACGTGCAGCTCTTCTGAATGGTGAAAGTCCACATTTAGTATGTATCCCTGATTAAGGCTATCCTACGTAAATCAACCCATTGGGATGGTACTGCATCATGGCCCCGCCAATAATATTGTATATATCATGCTAGTTGATCCATATGTTAGGCTTAGCGAGCGTCAGTGCCATAAATATTTACAGAGGTGTCGTAGATGTGCCTAAACGTATTAAATTAACGCACGTTTACTGATGGTATGGCCACGATTATTGTGAATCGATCGGGGCAAATAATTTATATGACTCGTTGCTGCATCTTTACTGAAAGGTGCTGATTTTGTGTTAGGTAACACACATAACCACCAGGCAATATCAATAGGTTGATGTAACCGCACACTTGCTTAACGTTTATTCGAACGCTAAAAAACTATTACTAAGGCTTCAGACCCGGCTAAACTCGATCACATGAGTCGATGTCAAGATTTTCATGTCATTCAGGCATTAAATAATGAAACCACATACAACTGGATTAAAACCTGCCGAGTGAATTCAAATGAAGACTGTCACAGTTTTATAGAAAATGATTTTACAACCCCCGCCTTTAAATTAAATCGAAAACAATTTTATAGGCGAAAATGCAGACACCGGCAGATTCTAGAGTTGGACAATTTCGTGTTACTGACCCAGTACGATTCATTGATGTGTTTACCGTTTCATAATGATTGATTTTTGACGATAATTAACATGTTAACATTGAGCAGATGGATTACTTAGCAGACTCTATACACTGCTTAAACCGTTTGCACCATGTGTACTGAGTCAATATAATAAATGGTTTTGCCTTGTTTGATCGATAAGTTTAGAATGCGAAGGACTGACTGATTTGAAAACAACATCTGGATAACATATAATCAATTTCGAAGGCTACGTGTATGGATCTTCACCACCGTTTTGGATCCATCAGGGCGACTATCTGCTACACGAAATGCATTTTAAGACTCCGTGGAGGGTTGTACCAGACCATGGGGCTACGAAGTGGCCACCATTTTAAGTTCATGTTGAAGGGAAGCGGGAGAATGGCTCCGTAGGGCCTATTATCTTTGCCGAGATTCTCCTCCCACTCCCGATTCAATCTGTCCCCATAACAAACTCGCCACCCTTCTCTGACACTAACTAAACACCGATATTATTTTGTGAGTACTGTAGGAACAAATTGCGTATTTAAAATATAAATACTATTTTGCTTTGTGATGGTAGTTGGGAGATAGTTTTTATTCTATTACTTCGAATGAAAACTGAAGCTAGGTGCCGAAGCATCTTTTCTGGCCACATCTCCCTGATCTCTTTTGTTCCCATCAATCCTTGTTATATATAACTATTGGAAATAATGTCGAAATTCCGCCTTCTAATTGAATGCAACTGAACGAAACAAGTAGAATCTGCATTGTCTCAACTATATTTATGAGACCGATAATACAACCTTCAAATGCGTGATCGGACGACATTCATTTCTTTAAATCTTAATAACTTCTTCCTATTCTTAAACAGCACATATATGCTACGTTTCTCATTTTAGAGCTCTTAACACACACATACACACACACACAATCACACACATAGATAGATAGATAGATAGATAGATAGATAGATAGATAGATAGATAGATAGATAGATAGATAAATAGATAGATAGATAGATAGAGTAACGTTGTAATTAAGTATAATAACATAACAAATGGAAGCAAACACTAAGGTGAAAATCGGATCAAAACATATTAAGTAATTTAGCAAATTTATCTCCAAGCAAATGAAGGTGTACAAAGGGGAAATACTTTTGCAAATAAAGAGGTATTCTTACTTAATTTGTACTATGATTTATGCATCTAATCACTGCCATAAAAAGGTATAAAACGACATTAAATAATATAATCAACATTTGACAGCTTTCGTGTGGTCATTAAATATGGCAAATAAATTACTAACATTTCGATATGTTGGACGATGAAAGAGGAAATGGAAAGGAAGAACTAATAACATTAAAATTGTAATGCAAGACGATGTCGAAAGAGTTTTAAATAACACCAACAATAATTAATAACTACTACTACAACTACTACTACTGTTGCTGCTGCTACTACTACTACTGATACTATACTACAACAACTGCTACTAATATTATTATTATTACTACTACTGCTGCTACTACTACTACTACTACTGATGCTACCAATACTTTAATAACAATATGAGATGAAAATTAAAACCCCTGATATCACATGAATTTAATGACGTAATAATAAACCCTGTCATTCAAAGTAATCGACGTACTTTCATATTGCTCTGTGCGATCTTATCTGTACAAACCAGCCACGACATTGCAGTTTTGACTTTCTTAGCTTTGTCTTCAAGTGTCCGACTAGGATAACGTGTGGCAAAGAGACTTAAATTGGAGGTGTGCGGCTTCTTTTACTTCCCTTTCGAAATGAATTAAGTACAGTCCTACGCACTAAAAATACGTTATTACATGTGAATAAAGACATAAATTGCTATACTACCACACAGTGTATTGATTTCATATCGTTTGCTAGTTTTATCAAATGAGGTGTTTTGTTATGCAAATGGGAAAGAAAAACATGTTCCGCAACACGTATCTTCCATCTATAATATATCAAATCATCACAAAAATCATTTAAAGAGGCCAATTTATCACTCATTTAATAACTTTATTCCGAAACTAACATGGTAGCTATCATGACCTTTGGATTTAATACAGCATAATTAAAGTGTAAACTTTGACACTAAAAGTGCAAATTCAATGTGTTACAGTTGACCAAAAGAGATATACGAATACATTTGATGACATTATTTGTGATACAATATATGGAAGATAGAAGGTCGGTGTATGGCAAAGCCGATGCTTTTGTATAATGTTTTGTAATAAGTACTCCAATCTCAAATGTTTGAGTTGTCACTTCAAACGGACAGAACATTTGTGCCTGGTACGGTTGAATTGTTCGGGATCTTCGAAGCACTGGAAAGGAAAAGTATCAACTCAATGTTGATTTTGAACAAACAAGATTATCTCGCAACAAAAACTATATTTAATCTTTCAAATATGTTTGGTATTGGGCACCGGATATTAGATCTCTAACTTTAAAAACTTTTCATAGCTAATACAATATATTTTGCAACATTGATAAAAATAGCAATTTAGTCTTTCAATGGAATGTTCGAAGAAACAACATGAAGGTGTGAAAATTCGGATATAAAATATTCATGAGAATGTATTTTGCCCCATTTTTAAATGACTCAAATTGAGTGTTAGCCATTTTAATTCATGTTTCTAAATTACATCTACTATTTCCATAACAACAAGGTTAAGACTCTAAACATTACATTATCTTCTCTGGCCTTAATTGAACCATGAACCATCGAGTCTCTCTCTCTCTCTCTCTCTCTCTCTCTCTCTCTCTCTCTCTCTCTCTCTCTCTCTCTCTCACACACACACACACACAATTATTGCACACAAGGTAGCATCAATCAGTTGTCGCGCAGGACAGACTGGTTTATTGCGTGTCTCAATGGTACTCGTGAGCTTCTTGTCAGGGACCATATTTACCATGTACATGTTTACTGAATAATATATATAACTTAAAGATTTATTCGGTGTTACGATCCGTATGATTTACAATATTACCTCAAAACCGGAATATTATCATCCCTTTAAAATTACCCTGCTGGAAATATGGGGTGTACTGTGATTTATATCTAGATTTTGTTTAACAAGGATATTTTAATCATATTTCTTGCTGCTGCCTGCACTGGTAAAATTCCACATTATGTAGTTATTATTCAAGCTAGTAATAAAATATTCATCATTTATTATAGTTTTCAAAATTTGTATGATCAATAAAAAAGTACGGATTGTTCAAAGAGTTTAGAGCCACTTAGGCCATATGAAAGGTATTCTTTGATCGACATAGTATATATATATACAGATAGCAAAGCTGGGGTGGGGGTGTAGAAACATTTAAAATTTGAGTTATTTCGTTTATAGCGAAAATATTAACAGAAAATATAAACAAATATATCATATTTTAATCATATACACATTTTGTATCATGTGCCACAGCATTCTGATTAATTCGTTATCTTATATTTATCGCATTGTTTGTTTTGATTGTTTCACTGTGTCTTGTATCCATATTTTCACACAATATAATTTTTCACACGCAAAACAGGTTAATTACCGTTTGTTAACATTTTAACTTTCAGGAATTAACACTGCATCATAATAAAATAAAATACGGATTCACGTATTGCTGTTATGTCATGCGTACATATCACAGGTATACAACTTTCTTAATTATTTTTGAAAATTGCTCTTGAAGCAATGACATGAATATATTCTTTGATATGAAATCTTTGATCATGGAAACATGTGTGAATGCAAAGTTTAGCTCATTGCTGAAAGTTTGCTGCTTGGCGCCTAATAGCTTTGATAGAGACAGTAGAGGCATTCAACATTTAGATCAGTATGCATAAGGTCAAATTTCTTGCTACCAGAGAAATTCAGTTGATATTTCCAAAGTCTTAAGAGAAGCAAAGGACAGCAATTTATGCAGAAAACTTCTGGAAATGAGTTCAAGAAAGTTGTGTATTGATTTAAAATTATTTTCTTTCTTTATATAAAAAATCAATAGGTTTAAAAAATAGAGAATATTATTAAGAGTACATAGTTATATTATGTTAAATAATCTACTAGTATTAGGCACTTTTACAGAGCTATTCCCTAAGTATTCAGATATTTTATTCAGTAAAGATAGCCCACATCTACCCAAGGAGTAAACTCAGTATGAATTCGGCATAGTTTTGTACATATATCTCCTAAAATTGACCATATGAGCTTCTATTACATGTTATCAAATGTAAATGTAAAATTGTCTAAAGATATATGTTTTTAGCATTACATGTAAAAATGGATTTCAGACCAGTAGATTTAATATTTTGATTAGTAGATTCACTCCTACACCATTAGACTTTTTATCTTCAAAAATGTTGTTACAAGGGACTGAACATTATTGTTTTCCATATGTTCTCTCTGCTTAATACATGTATAGTAAAACAGCAAGTTCTGAACACTAATTAGATTCAGATTCAGATTCTGATGGAAAATGCTATAATAAAGAGGGTTATTTATCTTACAGCTGACTGCAAAGATTTAAAAAATAATAAATGCAATACCATTTTTAATATTCTTCACAAGATCCCTGTCTGGTGACCACTGAAGACATTCATTTTATTCAAACAAAAATCTGTTTACTAAGGTATTATTAATGAAATATTACAGCCAAATTTATTGGGAATTTGTTCCACACGAAACCTGGTTTCAGGAAAACATATTTTCTTTTTGATATTTTATAAGAATCAAATACATAATTTTGTTCAACTTCTCTTTTTTTTCAACAAGGTCATGTTCAACTTGAAACTACCAGTTATAACAGCACCAGCGCATATTTCAAAATGTTTGCTCTGAAGAATCTTACACTGAAATATTTGTGTTGTAACAATGCAGATACAAAGAGTTAATGTTTAAATTAAAATGTACCAGTAACATGTATTGGTATATGATGAGTTAATGAAAGTTTCTATAATGTGTGCAAAAATTACACACAGGAAGTGAAAAGTATTAAAGTTGAATCTAGACAAAGTTTCAAAATGTTACTTATATGTAAAAGAGTCCCATATATTTATTCAAGAAAGAAATATTGAAATATCATAGTTTGTATTGCTGTTGAAATAACTTCAACTTTAAATATTAAAAGTTCACTTTTTTAAAATCAGTGTTTAGTCGGCTAGTTTTGAAAGTTGACTTTACAAAAAATAATGAAGATCTAATGTAAAGCTCTCTCTTGAAGTTCACATGGAATCATGATAACTATTATGCCATTTCTGTATAGTGTAAGTTCATTGTTTCTGCAGGTATGCATTCATTAACCTAATTCTGAGAGTTACCTGGAACATACTGTTGGGAAAACACAGCACTAATTAAGGGTATTACATTTTTATCACTATATCATCCATATATTTGATTTAATTTTAAGTAAAGCATGGAGTATGAGCACATTTCAAGATTTCAGACTAATTCAACAATAACTAAAGTCAAAGCATATTAATAAAGGGATCTTGGAGAAAAGTTATTTAAGGGTCATGATGAAATTTGTAGTAGACAACGATTGTTGTCGAGTAATCCTTGGAAATCATGGGAAAATATGGGACTTTTAGCAGGATGCACGGCTTTGGTTAAATTCTCTGGGTAAATATTTGGAAGAATACAAGAAATATGGATGATAGCTACATTTGGGATATGTTTAAATAGTTCTATGATAGCTATGTTTAATTTGATTTGATTAAATTTAATACGGACTATTATTTTGCAACTGGAAGAAAAATGTAACAGATTAAAGTTTTTAAATAATTATAAAGATAAAACAATGATAGAGCACCTTTCAAGGTTTCAATTCGGTCTCTCAAGGCTAACTGTGAGACGGCTGACATATTTCTTTCTTTAATAAAAATACGTTTCATTTGGTTGCGATTTGTATATTTGATGGACATGCCCGGTTATAACTGGAATAGTATTTCTAGGTATTGCCAGTTGGTAAAAAAATAAGGATAATTGGGCGCTTGAATTCGCAACTAGGTGTGTCAGTGAAATAGTTTGTTCGTCTTCTGCATGTGGTAGTTTTCAGCATAGGGAAAAGACCGATTTTCCCATGAAAACTGTTATTCGAACTAAATTGATCGGATTAATTTGACTACGGAATCCTCTGTATGCAAAGTTAATGAATTTGTGCTTTATCAGTTAATTAACCAGATGAGAACCGTCGGAAAGAAATGTATTAGCGATCGCCCGCCCTCCTCAAGCTATATTTTCATTAAAATTCGATAAATACAGATTTGATAATGTTCACCATTCTGCTCTATTTTGATTAAAATCCCATAATTACGGTTTTTACAGACATACTTCGTTGTCAGCAATCTGAAAACTTCATACATTGGTCTGTATATTCCTTATAGCGATTAAACCTTTTTGGACAAATTACACGTTCTCTCTCTCTCTCTCTCTCTCTCTCTCTCTCTCTCTCTCTCTTAAAATCGCACCTTTGCCACCAGCAATTGTTTCCTCTAATACGATCAAGGGGTCTCTTTAGTAGACTCATTTGACCCTGGCATGAATATTGGTAATTCTAGTTCGATCAGTCACTCGAGCATTTGAAATTTGTTCTAACAGAATTTCGTATAGATTATTTAGCTCTATTTCTAAGAGAAAGCGGATCATTCAAATCTTGTATTCGAACACGTTTTGTTTATATAATTGATCAAATTGTTATATTTTTCATACGGGGTTTTGTGATATTCAATTCTGTATCGCTGCACAGATATCTCATTTCTATCTATTTATTTTTTATTTTATTTAAATGTTTACTCGTTCGTGGAAATAAAACCGTGGTCGGTCATCTCCGAGATAACGATTACCGAAAACCCTAAGGAGTATGGGGATCAAACATCTCCAACACCACCTGACACATATGTAAAGGACAATGATTAGTAGGGAATGCCAGATGCTGTTTATGATTATGTATTCTTGATATAATTTATTGTTTAGTTACGCATGTTGCCACTAAAACCTTCATCTTCATTTATCCTGCAGACGATCAAGATCGTGGTTTCGTTATCTGTGATCTTATGCGCTCTATATCTGCACCGGACCTTCGGTGGTCCTATCCATGACGAAAGCGATTTTAATCTGAATGACCAAAAAACAAAACAGAATCTGGCCCGATTTCAAGAAGAAATTAGAAGAGCGTTCTTACTACCAGAGGACGTATTGAACTTCAAAACATATTCGATACTTAAAGTGTTAATATTTGTTCTTTTATTTAAATGGTGTCTTATTTAAGCGAAGTACTTAACATTCATAATTTTCGATATCCTTTCAAGGTTTATTGCTTCTCAGTCGTTAAGAAGAACATAGCGTCGTCTTAAAAAGTATAGTAGCATGAGTAGTATTTGTAGTGGTGGTAATAGTAGTTATTCAATAATAACAACAATAACTACTACTACCACTATTGCTGCCGTGTCTACTTTACACGAGAACCTAAATGAATAATACAAATAAATGATGTTTTACATTACATTTTATATAATGCTAATATGAAATATGAAGAGCCGAAATTGCGTTTAATTTCACCGGCAAACTAGAAACAAAATGTTGGTATAATAACAAACTCTGAAAGTTTTGAAAATTATTATTAGCTTTTAACATGGATACATTTCGAAGTAATTGATAAGAAGGTAAAGTGCAATTTGCACTGCACAACATAAACGTTATATTATTACAAGACTATTCATTTATCTTTCGAATCCGTAGAATAGGTATTTGCTAGTGTGCTTGAGAGTGATATATATTTTAGGTTCAACAATCTTACGATGCACAGAATAAGATGGATGAACAGGAATCCCTCTCCAATGATGAGACACCTGTGAACGGCCTGGATGAAAATGGTTTGTTTAAACAGAGGTCACGGGGTTATGCCATTTTGTCTTTTACCTCCAGATGTGTTTAAAAAGAATAAACCTTTATAAAAACTGATATTATCTTTAAATGTTTACTTCTTCAAAGTTGGAATATCCTGGTTATATATATATATATATATATATATATATATATATATATATATATATATATATATATATATATATATATGTGTGTGTGTTTGTATATATATATATATATATATATATATATATATATATATATATATATATATATATGTATATATATATATAAAGAGAGAGAGAAACAGAGATAGATAGATAGATAGATAGATAGATAGATAGATAGATAGATAGATAGGAAAACATAGTCCATTTAGCCAAATTGAACACACTACAGTACAAAGATCACGGAGAGTTTCAGCTGCAAAGAGCTCTTCGAAATAACTAATAAACTAATGTCAAGAACAAATGTACACCATTTCCAACTACCTTTTCTCCAGTCGATCTTTCCGGACCTGTTTGCAAATTGCTTCCGTGACAAGGTACAATCCTTTGAGATAAGCTTGTCAACACATTTTCAGTTTACTCGTCGTCACCATGCAGTTACGATACTGAATGACAGCGAGAACAATTAGTAGCATTTGAACCTGTCTCTATCAATTCATTACGGACAATAATGATGAAAAGTCAACAAAGGCATGTGAACTTGATAAAATTTCAACATCACTATTGATTTAGTGCTTAGTTCCAATATTGCCTCCACTAACTGATACTATTAATATATCTCTATCATCCAGGAATTTCATATCATTTTCAAAACTTCCATTGTAAAGCCTCTGCTGAAGAAATTAACACTCGACCATAACAAATTAAAGAACTACCGCCCATTTTCTAATTTCGTTTCATGCAAAAATCTTAG